>JAVTIF010000009.1:1200000-1771855 GCA_032158265.1 Bacidia rubella | reverse complement strand
CTAACCCTAACCCTAACCCTAACCCTAACCCTAACCCTAACCCTAACCCTAACCCTAACCCTAACCCTAACCCTAACCCTAACCCTAACCCTAACCCTAACCCTAACCCTAACCCTAACCCTAACCCAAAAGACTGCAGATTCCAACATGACGTCGGTATTACCCTCTTCAAAGGCATCGAACATGCCAAGTTTCACCATCGTTCGGTGCGAGAGTCCGGTTGGGACAAGACTAGGGTAACCCAAATAACTATAAAGGGCCAAGAGCCGGAGGAGGAGGAGGGACAAGCGCCCAACAAAAGTTTATCTACAAAATGAGGTGGCTGAAGCAGGAGATTACCTACAAAGCAGCAGAATAGAGATATAACCCAAGATAGAAGGATGAAGCAGAGGAGTAAGGAGTTACCCATAAAAGAAAAGGTTGGAGAAGCTTTTACCTACTGAATCATCAAGTTACCCACATTAGATAGCTCAATTCATCTACATAAACGCAAGTCATTATTGTTGTTCTTCCCAACTTACATCAATAACTCTGCCTGCGATTCTCTTCTTCCGCACCGCCTCTGCATGTAGGGAGGATATAAGGAGTTCCAGGAACGAATTTTTGATACATCCAGTGCTCTTTGGGATACTCTAGGGGAGTGGGTCGCAGACTCAGCATCGTCCTTAATGTTATCCTTCAACCAATTAACACCACAGCTGCGCCTCGACTACTCTTCACGAACCGACAAGGGATAGTCCTTCTCAGATTATGCTACAAGCGTCAAAAGTCGTAAACCTCCTTCATGCGAATGAATCTTGGGATTCCATGTTCATCGGTTCTTTGCTTCCTTCGTCACAGAGGATCATACCGCGCTGTTTTCAGGAAGGAGAAACTGTTGATAGATAGTGATGTTACAATGCCCTACTATCCATTCGCGTCCTATCTATAACGGTAGCTCAATTACGACACATACGATGGCAAGCAGATGACTTTTCAATTTGTGGATATGGCCAATTTTAGCGAATGGAAGACGCTAGACTGGGTAGACGCAAAACGGCCTTCCGCATCCTCAGCTCTATCAGCAATCTGCTAATTACCACACCGTAAGTACCTCTGGTAGAAGATCATACAGCCATTGAGATCAGGGTTGCGGCAACAAGCACTCTAGATTAATAGGACTGAGCTTCTATATGATTATCATACATGGCAATGATTGTTGGAACGTCTTGCTTGAAATGTATCATTGCGGTTGGATGTCTTGTGTACTTTACAAGAATCTTGACACAAGCGCTTTCAGTAATAGGAGGCTAAGATACTGGACAAATGCGGATGCCCGTGCCCCATCGTTCATAGTCTTCGCCATTGATGCACCATTTCCAGTTAGACAACTCCCCGAAAATGGGATTCTTGCTCGAAAACGAGGACGACCACGTCAAGTTTACCCATATTTAGAAGCCAAATGCACTATATACGTGCCATGACTTAGGACTGACTGCGTGCTCCTCCGCAACTTGTGGTTTTAAGCTCGAGTGGGTCTAGTGATATGACGAAGAGGGCCGGAAGGCCAAGGCGATACCAACTGCGTCCAGATCGTTCTAATTGTAAGCTGAAAACTTCTCAGCTACGTATCACCTCTCATAGTCACTTTATAATAGAGACACAGCCAGCATTACCTTGAGCTGAGGAACATGCTTAGAGTTGCCACAATTGACAACATCCAAGGAGAAGAGTCCAAGGTTGTCGTCCTCAATACCGTCAGCAGTAATGACGAAGCATGAGCTTGATTTAAGAAAAATTCGAATCGGCTTAACGTCAGGTACAGCAGAGCTCGAGATGGGTCAAAAGGTCGAAAATGTCTTACTAATATCTCAGACTCCAATACCGTAATAAACTATTGAGAAGCTCAATTTGAACTCCAGATGTGAAGTGCTCGACACGCAGAGAACATCAATAGGATCACGAATCCAGAGCAGTGATACAGAGTATCCGAAGTTGGCTTTTTGGGTGACTGACTCGCCTGGGGACACACGTATCGTCTCATGTGCTTATCAAATGATCTATACGAACGTCAAATTCGCTCAAGAAGAATGATGTAGTACAACGACTGCATGATTCGCCCATCCGCTTCAGTAGGTAAATTTCTGCAAGAAAAAGCGCTTTATTACTGAAGAGGACGGAATGTTTCTTTCCAGCGGTCAGCCTGTTTTAGTCAAGACCTCAAGGAATGCAGAGTTCCATTCACGGTTCTTTGTTTCTTCTTTGCATCGATGCTCATGCCAGTAATCTCATACTAGATGACGCGAAGACCGGCCGTTAGAAAGGCCTCGTCGATCAAGAAGTTCATCAGCTCTTCTTTCGGCGTGTAACATTGAAGTACTAACGGGTGGGAGCTCTGGTTCTTGCTGTCACCATGTATATACGGCCCTTTTGCACTGGTGTCATCCTCAGTTTCGGCGAAAGCGTTATTTCAGGGCTGCACAAAACCTTGCATCTCCATCGTGTCATGACATGTCCCTCCTGAATGATACCTTCCAGTAAAGGAGCCGCGAAGCAACACCCGCGTGCTAGAAACCAACATCTTGCCCACCCCAAAGTTTCCACCTGTTAATTGGGCGCTCTCCGCCACCAACTTACCACCTCAATGCCTCGCTAGGTCCTTCCAAAGTTAAAATTTTAGGAGGAGATGAACAGCTTTCACATCATCCTACTTGCTCTGAAATTTATCAGCTAGGACTGCAAGGCACACTCGACCAGCACGTTTGCATGTCTTCGCTCACAAGCAGAGATGTGAGATGAAAGCCCGTTGGTTCCACGCAGGAGTAGGATGAGAGCTGACACGAAGTTATTGGTGATCGGGCGACAGGTGACATACTGGAATGAATAGCTAGTCGTTCGTGAGGACTCAAGCCCATTGTGCCCGCACACAGTACTCTCACTGTTGCTAAGTTGCCCACCTGATGCAACAGCTCAATTATCAGTACCATTACCATCGCCGTTTCCCATGTACAACTACTTTGTTCCCATTCGCCTCATCCGTACATGGACTGCCCGCAGTCGGGTCACCAAATCCAACACCATCGCCATTTCCCATGTACGACCACTCTCTCCCCCATTCGGGTACGCCAGCTGCTAAATGGCAACCGGATGCTTACTGCGCTGTAGCGCTATTGTTGGCTAGTGTTTGAGGAACTGTCCGCAGTCATAGCTTCGTTCTGTTCGTCATTCCGAACTCTTTGATTGGCTTGGGCGGTCACTGAAGGGTGCAAGATCTGGGAAATCAATATTGTGATACGACCTTGCTCACGAGACTCAATATGAGGGTAGTTGTGTATAACTGACTTGACTTTGATGATTGCGTTCAAAGAATTGGCGGATCCAAGTGGGGTCAAATCTTTCCAGCTGCAAATCGACCGCCCATGTGATGCCGCTTCAGCCTCGGGCAATTACGACACCGTATCCTTCAAACGCTTCTTAGAGGTTGCGCACAAGGGCTTTTATACGCCACCGACTCCTGAAGTATGGGAATGGTACAGAGACGAACAATACAACGTTACTACTTAGCAAGAGTCAGAAGCCGGGTTCAACGTCGCGCCTCCGGCATGTGATTTTTGTCAATCTCCAAGCTCTATTCAAGCAAGTGCAAATTCTATTGGACACTCTTCCTGTTGGTTACATGAGCCGTGAGATTACTTAGTATTATTCCATCGCTTGTTCTTTGGCCTTAGCGGAGAAGGTGGAGGAGCAGAAGGAAGAGGAAAACCAATAGGGCAGTCGTTGGTGCGTGAGAACCCTGATCACCGCATGCTATTAGTTACAATAGATTAACCTCTGCGGCTAAACGAGGATTTCGAGGCGTTGAACACAGCTATATAGTATTAAATTGGTGTATTTCTGATAGCCTCGGAATATTCACGCAGGGGACTAAAGATTTCGTCGCCAAGTGAGTAAGAAGGAAGCTATGTGTCAATGAGGGTCCGTTTTCCCCTACCGAGCAAGGCATGGTCTCATCTGGAAGACAGATCTATCACCGATGAATAGCACCGCGGGCGTCAAGAGCTTCAAGAGAGGGTAGCTGCCGACGAACATAGCTCTAGCTAATAGAGACTTTGGTCAAGGTGCGAGGGTGTTCAAATCTTTGCGCAGGAATCGAGGCTTTTCCCGGAGCTTATCAAAATGTGCCCCGTCGTCGTTCCCCATTCAATTCACACTATGAGGGGCAAAATTGAGATTCCTCCTGGCCAGACCGCGGAAGAGTGCCGGCCATGCGGCGACGAAACACCAGGATCATGTGGCGAATAAATTCGGAGAGAGTAGTGATCATGTCAGACAGCGACATCAGGCGGTGTGATTGGAATATTGGAAGAGCCAGACTTGGGAAAAAAGATTTGACAAACGATCTGAGAGACGGAATAATCGGGTCTAGACATGACAAAGCACGATAAACGGCGATATCCCCATTCAACTTTGTGTGTTGTTTGATGGTACAAGAGAGAGCAAGAATTGACATGCCTGGAATGACTCGAGAGGTGAGGGTTATTGCAGGTCTTAAGCAAAGAAAATCAGCTGCCGTTGGGCTCAAACGCCAGCCGCAGAAGCCTGTGTCGAAAGTTTTGCTGTCTTAAAGTCAATGGCATTGAAGCCCGTGACCACTGCTCCCAAGAGCAAAAGCTAAATGGAGTGGACTATCGCATCAGATGGCGAATCGAAAGCTGATTGAATTTGGTACAAATACTCTTGGTCATCTAAAGATGTTTCCCACACCTGAAGCTACTAGTCGTGCGCGAAGCATCACCTGGATATGCCTGGGTCCTCCATACACAAGCACAATTGACACTGCAGGACGTATCGCTGTAGCCTGAGCAAGGAGCGTCGGGGCATACTTGGCTATTTGTAACCGAAACAGCCTCAGTTGCGTTCGTAGATGTAGTCTGAGACAAAGCGTCAAGCTCCGGACAGTCACCGACATGTGCGCAAGCAATAGCGTCACTTCGCACATTAGTGTCAGTAGTGTTCAGGAGCTTACGTAGCTCGCTGTGATCATTTGACGGATCTGCCTCGCTAAGCACATTCCACAGCGGATATGCGTCGGGACATCTGGCCTGCTGCTGACTCATGATCCACGCCCAGCTAATGAATACCGCGTAACTGTCTGCATTGTTGCGTGGTGTAGCTCCGGCAGGTCCATTGCCGAGTTTGAGCTGGTGATCTTCGAGAGGATCTTGCACCGAGTCCGGGATCACCCAGATGTCGTCACCTGCAATCTTTGGGATGTGCATCATTTCATGCAAGAAGACGTGGGCCTTAGTAACATGGAGTGAGTACTTCTCCATCATTAGGGAGCCCTTATCACAAGGATTGGGAATATCGGGGAAGCCCCAGACTTTGGGACATATGCCAATCGCACTGTTTTCATTTGGTTCTAGCTCTGGAGCAGCGAGGTTGAAAGCCTCGAACACTTGGCAAAGAGGGGAGATGTTGGGTGCGTTTTCGCAAAGAACTACAGTTGGTGTTCCGCGTCTGTTGAGACGGTTATACATTCTCCTTAGTGCTGTATCAACAATCTCGTAGTCGGCATCGTTGAAAAAGTAAAGGAAAAAACTATGATCCTGTGAATGCAGAGCTTCTCGAGCAGCTTTGATAAACAATTTGGCGTTGGCTACGGTCGTCTTCAACATCTGAACCTGATCTGGTTCACAGGAAACGCTGCTGATTGTGATCCCAATGGGTTCTTCATTGAGGCCGATACTCTGACGACGTTTTATGGAATCATTCGGAGTTGATTCTGGCCGGACCAAGGCCGCTACAAGAACTACTAACAGTAAGCATTGTATCCCGATGGCTCTCAAAGAGCATACCTTGAGATCGTATCGCCACAAATAGTAACCAAAGCAGCGTAGAGTAAAGCATGGCGCAACAATGGAGTTCGAATGTTAGAGGCGCAAACATGCATACCGTGCTACATGAGGGCGACTCTTGTCTTTTTCGCGGTCGGAAGAGCGCAACTGCCAAATGAGACTGCGCAAGACATTTATTCAGCATCTATATCTGGAGAAGACTATTGATTGGCCCTGCATCATTGTAAACGAGGTTTGATTCCCCGCCATTCGCAATACAGTGCATGCTCATCACGGTCAAATATCCGTGCAGAAGTGATGGCGTCTTGAAAGAGTAGATAAGCCCGTTATAGAACGCTTGAGCGACAGGCATGCTCATTGCAACAGCATTGAATACCGAAAATGCCAATTGGAAAGGACTTCATAAAAGAGGGTATCTTTTTCAGTAAACAATCGAAATGCCGATCATCAAAGAATTACAAAAGTGAATAAACCTGCTTCAATATGCTGCATTTTCGCATGCGCCTGACGTATTTCCAGAAAGTCTGAAATGCCGGTCAACACGATGTATTTCACTGTAATCAAGACTTTCCCTTCTCTCCAATTAATCTTACCCAATCCAACAAAATCCAAACTCCCACCCTCTCCAGTTCCATCACCTCTCAAACCATCCAATTAGTCCTCCCTTACTCAGCACTTCTAATCAATCCCCTCCACTAAGCCGCACGAGCCGCTCTCCTCTTCTTACCCTTCCTCTTCTTGCAATTACGATTACCAGGATCTTGCGCCTTGAATGAAACGAAAGGTTTGCCCCCACCGCCATTTGGCAACGGCGTCCCTCCAGCACTGCCATCTCCCGTACTACCGTCTGCTAGATTCGTGATACCAGACCTACCACTAGGCGCGGCTTCGCCGGCGTTCTCCGTTCCTCTTGAGCCCGTGGCAGGGGCACTATCTGGATTGCCAGCACCAGCACTGGCACCGGCGTTGGTCGCTCCTGTTGTCCCTGAGCTAGCGACGGGAGCAGCACTGGCATTTCTAGTACCACCGGCTCCGCCTGCACCGCCTGCATTTCCAGCGGCGGTCTCGTTAGTCAGGCTGACACCACTGCTCTCGTCGCCAAGAGGGTTACTGGAGGTAAGTCCTTGTGGCTGTGTATAATGTTAGCAAGCTACACAGCGAAACTATGAAGATCAAGTGACAAGTGGAGACACTCAAAGTGAAGAAGCACCGGAAACGTTCCGAAACAAGGTAGATCATGCCGAATATCAAGCCACAGTCTGCTGGCAAGTTCAAATTTGTGAAAAGAAAGAACACAACGCTGAATACTGCCATCGTGTGAAGAACGAAGATCTAGTGGGGATGAGGCTCACCTTTTGATCATCAGCTGTTCCACAGCCAGATTTTGCGACGAGCTCGGCAGGGCAACCAACAGATTCATACGTAACGCTAGTTACAAATTAGTCAGAGAGCACAAAGTGGCGTATGTAGCCTATGACAGGAGGAGAGATAGCTTTGAGTGCGTCCAAGGGGTTTCAAGGATAAAGGGGGAGGCGAAGGACTCACGCAGGATTATCGGCGCCCTTCATCCAATCCCAACGAAAGTTACATCCTGCTTGAAGAGCCTTTGGCATTCCAGAACATTTGTTTGACGACATTCCGCCCCATTGCTGACCCCAAAGGTCGGGTGTCGCTCCCCACGAACTTGAGCAGCCATCGAACATGCCGTAGCCTCCGCCTGGCATCTAGTGGTACAGGGTCAGCTTACTATCTTGATATGAATAGACAAACGAAATGCCCAGCAACGGCGAGCCTCGATCCAAAGATCTAGGCGATCACCAGACGAGGACTGATACATGTTGAGGACAACATACAGCAATATCAAACGCAGTAGCCTTGACATCCGTGCCCGTATTTGTGGCCTGCACGATCATTTGTTTTCCCTTTGCCGGGCCCTCCGAGAACGTGAGTTTCCAGCACTCACAACAGTGGGGGTTCGAAGCGCTGACGGCGGCAAAGCCATACGCGAGGTTGTCGTTGATGGCCCAAGGGGATTGTGATGAGCACATGAAGGCAGGTCCTCCTTGACAGCCTGACTCTGCATTCGGATCTTGGAGTGGTTGATCATTTGCGTCGCATACGCCAACGATGCCTTGCTTGGGAACAGCTGGCCATGCGCAGGAGGGTTTGCAGCAATCCTAGTGCAATTCGTGTCAGTGAAGGTCGGGTTATGTTGTAGCGGGGAATTTACCCAATAACGTGTGCTTGTACCAGCGCCCGATTGACCTGGGGCTGGACCTTGTGCTGCAGTTCTTGGAAGGAAAAAGTGGAGGGCAAAGCAGAGTATCTGAAAGATGGCCATGTCTTGAGTCTTCTAGCGAGTTACGAAAACCACAGTATTATTGGTTGAATGAGAGTCTTAAGCTCAGCCTGCTGAGAAATGGCGAGCAATGAGAATACTCAAATAATCACGCAGACCTGTGATAGAGACAGCTGTGAAAACTGGCAGATTAGAACGAGAAATAGACGAGGGACACATCATTTGATTGAATTCGCCTGTCGAATCCATGTCTCTTTACCCAGCACCGAACACCTGATGTTGGAAGGCGGGACTGGTGTGGTGTGATCATATCAATGGCGGCTGACACTTTGTGATCCGCGTTGGCAGCCGTGCAATGCGAGGAGTCCCACATTGGGGGCGATTAGGTCATTTTGCCCTATGGGTGATGCATGAAGTAGCCGCTCTATGAGGTCGTCTTTCAAGTAGTGAACATGGAGATCTTTCGTAGAGAACCAAAATGTCCGCAAAACCGTCACGTGTGCTATCAAAGTCTCACAAAGGTGAACTATGAGCGTGATATGCAAGAGAGCTTGTTCGCCAGTCTCGAGCCTTTCGGCGAACTGTACAATCATCGTTTGACCCTTGAAACGCAAACCTTCGAGGAATGAGGGTGTTGCGGAGGAAGAAGGATGCTGCCGCGCCCTCTCCGAAGATAAGGGTAAGGAATGATCATCGGATTTGAGGCTGCAATTGGCGGCTTACCCGTTGAGCCTGCATGCTAAAATCTATTTTCAGAAGCAGCCATTGGCCATGTTTCAAACATGGGATTCTTATCGGACTTTAGATGTTTCACAAGCGTCGCCAAGCCTGTACCCCTGAATATTCGGGTTAAGATGCTGTCGCTTATAAAGGTTTCATTATTGGCACGGGACGATCGGATCTCAATCAATGGTGGTGGGTTGCATTTCGGCCGTACTGGTGCGAGTGTGCCTGTCACAGTGTAAGACAGACTGCTTCGACTTTCTTTGAACGCGTACCTGCTATGATGTTTGTGTAGTTATGCCTTATTATGCAGAAGAAAGTTTCTTAAAGTACCAAAAACCCTAACTTAAGGTAGAAGAATATAAAAAGCTGTTCCATCGTCATAGTCTTCTCGCCAAGTAACGTTCGAGAAAAAGGGAACTTTTGCTGTTGCGTTCAAGCCAGGATGTAAAGTTATTCACCAAATTTACTTCATAAATCCTAATCAACAAGCTGTCCGCTTCGAAACTCATGAACTGTAAGTGCTATTTCGTGATCACAACTGAAAACAATGGAATCGGAGACCATTTCCCCCCAGAAAATCAACGTGCTGATCTTCTAAGAGACCTCGGGCGTTTGGGTAGACGATCGACCGCCCGGTCCCTGAGGTCGAGTCTTCGCACTCTCACAGCTTCCATCGTAGGCTTGAGGTCCAATCAATTGCTTTGGGCAGGCCGAAGGTTCAAAGCTAACCACAACGTTACCTACAAGCCATTAGCCACTGTTCCTGCCGTTTGTTGATACTTGTAATAATGGAGCGCTTACCCCAGCCAACAGGTGTCTTTGCAAGATCGAAATGCGCCATATACCCGAACTTATTAGGTACGGTGCACCATTGCTCGTTACCCTTTGCAGGGCATGAATTCGTCGTCAACACTACCACCGTCTCGCCTTTGTGGTCTGGACTAACGTTGCATGCAGCGCTAGGACATGGTGGAACGCCCATGTTGGTCAACTTGAAGCAGGTGCCGCAGCCTTCGCCCATGTAGGATTCACCATAAACAGAAGCGCTTGGGGCAGCGGTCGTAAACCCTGAGTCGGCTGCGTCTACGCCGTCTTGACTAGGGACGCCGTTCTGCCAGAGACCCTTGCATCCACATGCTGAGCCACCGTTGGGATCTGTGAAGGGGCCATATTGCTAAAATTTTGCGGTCAGTCGAGAAATCAATCGTGGCAGGATTGTGATTTTCACTTACAGTGGTAGTGGCGAGATTTGGCGCTCTTTTGTCAGGTGATGGTGGATTAGCGGGCTGAATCTCCTTGCTTTTGAGGAACTGAAAGCTTCCTCCACCACCCCCTTGTGCAGGGTCTTCAGTGCCTGCCAAGCTCTGTCCTGTTGTGTTCGTCGACGAAACACCACCATCTTCTTCAGAAGGTAATTGTAGCTTGCTTCCTTCAGCTGGTTGCTTGGTACCTTTTGTAGCCTTCTCCGCGGTCGTACCTTGTTGCGCGTCAACTGGTTCTGTTGTCTGGTTTTGAGAGGGACTCTCCTGCTTGAACGATTTGACGGCTGCGGGGCCACTCTCAGGGCTTGCATCATCGCCTTCGACTTCGCATTCGTCAGACTCATCTCCAAATGTGTCCTCAAGGGCGGCTGCCGAGCGAGTCGACCCAGAATCCCCAGAGCTACCGGTGTTGCCGCTACCTTGCTCTGTCCCCTTCCCCCCACTTGTCGTACCAGTTGAGCCCGTCGATGGAGTCGCTGATTTGTTAGATGCTTCATTCCCACCCTCGGCGCCAACGCCAGCAGCTGGACTTGAACCGGCCCCAGCGCTGGACGCAGGCAGCGCACTACCAGCGCCTGAAGATACCGCTTTCCCTCCCCCACTCGCAGAAGAAGTACCGTTACCACTGGCCGAGCCTGTCATGTCTCCTTGGCCGGTATTCTCCACTTGAGCAGAATTAGCTCCTTGACCTCCGTCTCCTCCAGCTCCCTGCAGACATTGTGAATAATCTGCCAATTCAAGTATCAGTAGTGCGCTGAAGAAAGTACGTTTCCATGCCTCGTCATCGAAGAGGGGCCGATCCACTATATTGGAGTGACTTACAAGGATTTTGGACTTGACATGTCCAGCCCGAGACGTCGCAGGTGCTCGCACCCTTGAAATCTTTTCCGCCACACTGCTCCCACTTTCCAGCGCCTAGAGCGACCGATATGTAGCTCCAGAGTGCCAGAAGGCCAGCACTATACTTGACTCTCATATTGAGGTGTTTACGCCTGATCACAGATCAAATGGTCTTGTAATGAAGCAATGTATGTGACTGAAGTTCGGACGGTGCTTGATGAATTCGTATCAATCACTGGTACGAAGTAGACTAAATGAATGTGAAGAATGGCGAGGAGGGAAGCCTGCTGCCCTCGAAACAAATCAATCTGAACGAATGTAGAATTCTTCTACTTGTCATCAAAGAAATAAAAGCGAGCTTTGAGGGGGGTTTCAACAAGGTCATTGCTCGGCCGGTGACTGCTGCGGATAGGCGCTGTAATCTCTCTGCAGGATCCCGCTCCTGCATGGCCTTGTGGTTGCAATACGGCTTGCCATATGGGTCGAATGTTTTGTTGGATGGTATGAAACGGGGGGTGGGGGCTTCACGTTTCATGTCGCAGCCCGTCAGACATTTATCCGCAGAACAGGATCCTCAAATAGTACATTTCGTGAATAAAAACATGGAACGAGAAAGTCCAAAGCCTAACTGTCGTTCCTAAGTTCGGTTCAAGTCATTCTGTTTGTATGCTTTCAAAGTTTTTCAATGCTTCAAGAACAGTCAATGTCCTCGGTAGTAGGTAGAGCAAATTGGTGATTGTCTGAATGCTTAAGCCGCGCGCATAAGAGAGGGTTGACCCCCTGTCTCAGGCAGAGACTAAGATACGGTAGCGAAACGAATGACCATCTCAGGTCGGGAACATAGGGTGATTCGTGAACGTGGTTCCTCGGTTAATTGATGAAGAGATGGTGGTTACGTTGAGATCCCTAATCTCCGACCACCAGATCACAAATCATTCGCAATCTGCTGCACACTGGATCTTGGGCCGTCATGTTCATCTGCGAGCCGCAGTTACCGTAGGCTCTAATTCACCACCCTTCTCAACACGTCTGAAGCTAACAGCTGAAAAGCGGGATGACCCACTCATATCCCCACCTCACATCTCGTAAAACACCCAGCTACGCGGCATTCCCACCAGCGAGGAAGGGTGCATCGTCTGGCTTCGTGTTCTGCTCTCTGATAGTAGTTGAAGTAGTGGTCTCAGACTCAGCCTCGCATGTTCAAAGATCGTTCGTACCAAGTCTTGCGAGAGAAATTGCGAGCAAGGAGGTCACGAACATCGCGGCGGCCAGGTAGCGGATGTTGGTATTGCTTTGTGAGGATCCTTCATTTGGGCTGCCGAATGAAAATAATTGCCCACACCCATCGGGACGTGGCTCGGAGAGTAGCTCCTCTGCCGCAGAGCGTCAATTTGCTGTCTTGTCCAGGCACGGTAAACGACCCTTTTATCTTCGAGCCCAATATCGGCGTCTACACAACGCGCCAATCTCTTTTGAGGCAAGGCTTTCCGGTCTGAAGATACGCCAGACACTTCCCTGACAAAATTGGTGGAGGGAAGGTAAAGCAAAGCCACTGAATCAAGTGTGCTAGAGCCAGCATTGAGCCCAGGGCGTTGTATTATCGTCTACCTCTGACTGTTCATTTCGTACCTGTATACGTTAAGCTCTAGTGTGACTCGGCTGTTCGAGAGGGCATCCCGTAGATGGGAGATAGGCTTCTCGTACGCGTACTCGGTGCATCCTCAGCCGTTCTCACATTGTCGTCAAGTCCATTGATACTTGCAGAATATGCTAAGCTTGTGCCAGCGGAAGAGCACAAATTGAGACCATAGGGTCTCGAGACGCCGCTCTGATGCTCTACACTGGTTTTCTATTCCTTGGATGGCGACCTTAGGTACACGCAAAACCAATTAGAGCTCACATTAAGCGTGTTGCAGCCGCCGTCGAGGTATAGGATAGTGTCGAGTCGTTGGAGCATAGCATTGGCACTTTCCAGATCATTGACTTCTTACAATATCGCAGCCTTAGTGGGCGGTATTGTTCGAGCACTAAGATTCAGATTAGCATCTAGATAGAATGAGGTATAAAATGAGTTACTAGTCGCAGTGTAAAGTACTTTGATCAAGATGCCCTCTAGAGAAGATAAATTGAATAGAGGCAGATCAAGAAATCTTATCTTAGCGCGGGGAATTAACTCCGGGCGGAGACTCCGTAAGTCCGGGAGAGCTTTAGAGAAGATTGTCGCAAAATCCATATTCTATCGACGTTGTTCCACTCATGATACCTTTGTCTTCGCTTTGGCAATGACAGCCATCTCTATCAACCTCTCTAATAGCTCGCAATTCCCGGATATCCACAAAGACAGGCTTCGCATATACTGATGATGCGCGGAATGATGCAATCAAGCGATCGGGACATACAAACGGGCCTTCGATGAGGTCAATGGACATCCCAAAACATCCGCCATAGATGAAGCCTACATATCTTACCGGGACATGGACAAGTCACAAATTGATCCCACCCACCCTGAGTCCGATTCAAGAGCCCCAACCATCATTCTCCACAAACGTCATAAACCAATTCGCGTTTGGCCCTTTACCGTTTGTACCATACTCCTTCGACGGCCATTTGTCGAGTGTCATACATGTCGGCACTCCTCACAATGCAATGGGATTGTTCGCACTGTCAGGTTGCCTTGTCTTAGTGACATCAATTCTTGCCCTTCGCCTTGAGAGCCGCGTCAGTGTCGCAGATTAGGAGGTTCCACGTGGTGAATGACTCGACTCGCAGATCGGTAGGGTAGTTTCGGAGCTAATCCAGTGTGTCTTGGTTCTGGTCCTGGTAGAGAAAGCCGCGTTGGGCTTGTGTCTCCATCGAGGAATCGAGAATCTGGCCCAGTGTAATCCCGAAGTCCTTCAGGTGGTCGGCATTCTCAGTCTGGAAATGTCAATTCTGCCACACCACTGAATGAAGGAGAAATGAAAAAACACTTACACCATCACCAGCCTTGCCCCTGGCATAAGCACCAAAGACATTCCATTCCTCGTCTTTGAAAGCTGCGCCGCGAGCATAATTGCTGATGCCATGTCGGGCAATTCCACCGTCCAGAACCCAGCGTACAAATATATGAGCTACGCCGTCCCTACAAACCGTTTGCTCGGGATACGCCTTGCACGCTTCGCCCGCACCCTTCCCATAGGCTTCATCAGATATCTTGATAATCAGCACGCTGTCCTGAAGCCAGAGGGAGTTTATCGACACAGCGCCAAAACCCGGTTGTACGCCTTTGTTGAAGGAGCCGACGAAAGGTGTCGTAGCGAATCCACCTGTGCCAAGCACATGAGGCAATGCTCCAGGATCGTCGAGGAATGTCGGGTTGGCATCGGCTGCCGGCAACTTATTCAGGTTGTCTTGAAAATATTCCTCGAGAACCGTCGCTATCTGTTTGAAGAGATTGCCAATCGCGCTCAATACACCTTGCTGAAATAGCTCATTAGCAAAAGTTTCCTTAGGTAATCGAACGTGGTTGATAGGGCAACGGAACTTAACTCACCCATTGCTTCAGTGGATCCGGACGGTCCAGAGCTGCTTGCGTTGCAACAGCAGTGGCGATGCTTGCAAGCCCAGCAATGATCGCCCCACCTGGCCAAGCCGCTGATATGATTGCTCCAAGACCACCTACGATCGAGAAAGGGACGATCAAAGTTGCTGAAGGATCCGCTCTCGTTGTGTAAAACTGTTTGACCAAAGCCGAAGACAGTGAATCAAGCATAGCATGGTTATTCTGCAAAGTCTCGTGAAACTTGTTCAGGTAGTGAGCGAAGTTGACCATAGCGAACCAGACGAAATGAGCTGTGGGATGACTCTTGCAGAGGTTGTAGTCCAAGCCAGTACCGATACAGCGAGCATCTGTTACCTCATCGCATTTCTCAGCACCTTGGTTGCCAGCTTCTCTGAGGAAGATCTTCTGCATACTCTTGCTCCCGTCCCATTGTTTGTCTTGGTATGACTTGACACTTTTCATGCTGTCAGAGGGCCTGTGAGCGGTGCAAAGAACTAGCTATCTTACGTATTGAGCATGTAATCAGTCATGTGGTATTTATCCCACATGTCTTTGGTCCTGGTCACAGCAGCAACCTGCCCTTTGTCAGGTGCACCACAAACATCTTTCCACATGTCGCGACGACCCAGCTCGATGATGGCTGAGGTGAACGGGGGCGACTGCCCGGAAGTGGGCTGAGTCCCTCCGACTGGGTCATCTCCGCTAGGTATTGGGGCCTGGTGTTGTTGCCGTTTTATGATGTTGTTGAGAATTGTGTTTATTTCCCCGCAGCGGGGTTGGCAATTGCGTTGTCGAAGGAGAAGAAAAAAGCGCAGAGCGCAAGGACGTATATGGAGACGAAGACGGTCATTCTAAGTTTACCACCAGTATGTTTGAAGCTGCGTGCTTTGCAAAAAAAAACAGCTCAGACTTTGTGTTGGAAAGTCGAACAGAAGTGATGCAACGCGGCTGGGGCTCCCAGTCTTATCAACAATTGATCATCTAGGCAACCTTGAAGGCAGACCACAGCCTCGTGCTGACAAGACTCTTCCATCGGGGCGATCGAATCGTACCAATAGTGACGATCATCAATGCTACTACATCATCCATTATCCAGCCCCGCCACGACCACCAACAATGCACTAAAGAACCAACGAGAGACAGTATAATTGAGAGCAAACATCCTAGCGAATGAAATCTTGAGTTTCACGTGCGGCTGAGGCCTTGTTGGCAGTTGGGTTATCAAGCCCACCGTCTTCGAAGTGTGCAAATAATCAACAATGTGGCGGCCAATCACTTGCCAGATTGGGCTCAGAATGATGGAAACCTCGACAAGCAATATTGTTCACCAGACTTTTGCCCAAAGGTACAAAATGATTCGACGAGCAAGGTGCCATTTCTCCAGAGTTACACCTAGTAGAGCCTCAAAAGACTGTGCTACAAGCTTGGCCCCCTCCAGGCCTTAGCGCGACAACAGCAACATCTCGTTTGATTCACAGCATTGCAGGGGTATCTTAGGGTCAAGCCCTGTTGTGCCACTTCTCTGTTTATGACCTCTGCGTGGCATAAGATAGCTGACATACTTCCGCTGCAAAAAAATCTCATCGCTGCTAGAGAACATTATCAGGAGCTCTACGGTCCTTCCCGGCGTTAAGTTTTTCATAAACAGCGCGACTGAGCTCAACCCCCAAAGAGACGGGTACAGAAATTGGGTCTGCGGACATGTGACGAGGGAGAATAGACTCGCGAGAGGTAAGTAACGGACCTGTTGTGAAGCTGCAGCCAAGAGTCACTCAGCAATACGATTTCCTATATAGAGACATTGCAGCATTGCTCGTCAAATCACTAAGCCGAAGACGGTGAGATTCTGGCCTCATTTCTTCCACATACCAGGCACAAGAAGATGGTAGTAAGTTGCGCTGAATCTAATTATGCAGGCCGGTCTGCTCTGCGCAATTCGATTCTTCGTTTCCTGTCGGACGACGCTTGTCGTGCGCATAGCGTTGTGCATTTCCCCGCACCCTCGTGCATGCAGTGACCGAACAGCAGCGAGAGGGGCACCAAGAGGGGCTTCCCAATTGCCTTCATTGTTGCAATGCAAGGCTCGAAGCAGTACCAATGATGCGAAACATCTGAGAGTTGACCTACTTCGCTAATGCAGCGCCACTCGCCAGTGCCTGATGCTAGCCTACAAATTACCATCTTGAGACATGCCAAACGATATCGCGATTCGGTCTGCTTCGGATTTTGATGCAGAAGAGAGCAATTAGATGGGTACTCGTCTCAAATGGAGATCTTCCCCTCATCTGTACTGGCATTCTTAACACCTGCCGGTCGTAAGGCTTTTTATTGATCTCTTTCGGCTTTCTTATTCACCAAGAGATTTCCCCTACAACCTCTTGTCTGCAAAGTCGCAAGTCAGTCGTTCTGTGAGTTACGATTGTGACCGGAAGCTTGCTGATTACACCACTGGCTGATCGCTGTTGCTCTCTTGTCTAGTATCGACGCCGATCAGCATGGCACTATCACCACAGAAGCAAATTCAGGCGGGCAGGATCGGTATTCTCAATTTCTCTTCACCGGCAGCCATCACATTCAAAGGCGACCTTTATGTCTTCTACAACGGTTTTGGCAATGATGGCATCTGGTATACATGGATGTACAACGCACCCATCGTCGGTGAAGGATGGGCAAGACCAATCCAGTGCAAGAGGCGAGGCGCTGGAGAGCAGAAGCTGGCAGACAATACCGGCCCTTCTCCCATTGTGTACAACAACACGCTATATGTGTTCTACAACGGCGAAGACGGTAGCACCTGGGTTATCTCCTCAAGCGATGGTTCTAGATGGACTAAGCCCCAGTCCGTCACCGGGCAGCTCAAATCCAGTAGCAAAGTCGCTGCTTCCACAAGTCCTTGCGTAGTCGTTGGTAAGGACAGAATCTGGTTGTTCTGGATTGTACCTTCCGAAGATCCTAACGAGCGATACGTGAACCGGATCCAACACGCGGTGTTTGACGGTAGAAACTGGACTGATGCTAGAGTCGTGCCTGCTCCTGATCTTGGTGTCAGATTGGCAGCAACTGCCGCGGTTGTGAGTTTCCATGGGAATCTCTACCTATTCTATGATGGGAGTGGAGGTGACGGAACCTGGGTAACGATCTACAACTTCGATAAGTGGGCACAGCCTCTGTCTTTCGCGGCCTATCTGGGCGGTATGGCTTATTGGGATGGCGTCAGCCCTTCTGCATTTGTGTCCGAGGGCGAGAAGGAGCTTACGGTGATGAATGGTGGACCTGACGACGGCTTATGGTTCTCAAAAAGCACCAGTGGTGTGACTTGGGACCCTCCAACCAATGTGAGGAAGATCATTGGAACGCAAGGTCTCATGAAAGGCAGCAGTCCGTCTGGTATCTTCTTCAAGGGCCGTGCCTACATATTCTGGACTGGCCCTGGAGAGGCGGGCTTGTGGTTCACTCGTGGCGCGAAACAGACAAAGAGTCTTGGGGAGATGGCGGAAACCCCCTCTGCAGGCGCTATGATGGATGCAAAGACCGCCTCGGATTTTCATCCGGCCACGATCTCCGACGATATGCTCAAGCAGGGTTTTGCTGAGGCTGGTGGGCTCTATCAACCTTATGTGGGCAATACAAGGCTCCAAAGAGCTCGCGTTTTCTGGGAAAGCAATGCTGGGAAAATCAGCAAGGTAGTCGCAACGCTCATTGCTTTGGCTATTATGGCGTTGTTCTTTGGCTTGGTGACAATGAGATGCCAACACTGATAGGCAGATTCAATGTCTGGAGGATGGAATGTGAGGGATATTGGGTGTATTCTATCGAATTCGATCGAATATGTGGGTTTCAGTGAAATAAAACATTCTGCTGTATTCAGTGCCTCAAAGGACTCACAGAATGATTGCCAAAGATAGATGATCAGCGCTAAAAAAATCGCCCTTGCTCTCATTTAGATATGCGCAGTATTTCTTAATTCACGAAACTATTTTCTGCCTTGAAAGAGCAACGTAGATGATTACTTGTTAAATGAGGCTGCAGAAGGAACTCTCGGATTTTGCTTGCTTATCTCCGAAATTGCAATGCCGACTTCTACCGGTGCTAGCCGGCCGATCTCTTACAGAATCGACAATGTCCTGTCATTAAGGAATGAGGCCGCTCAACAAAAGTTTGCGTCATTTTTGCCTACAAAAGGTTCAACGTCACCCCGGGTAGGGGCTTGTGGCAGATGCAGGCAGGTGCAAAGCAGCATATGAATACTGTGAACTCAATGAGCATCCAGTCGTGCAAAAGACTACCCATTGCTGGACTCTATCTGCATCGAGCTCGTTGAGTTGTTGATCCGTGCAGCATTTTCCGTGAAATGCAAACAAATTATTCCAGGGCTGAGATGGCCAGCCATCCACTGTACCTAGGCTTTGACTTATCTACGCAACAGCTCAAAGGCGTAGCTGTATCATCGGACTTGAAGGTAGAGTACAATGCCACTTTTGACTTCGACCAAGATGCTGCCGATTTTGGGATCAAGAAAGGAGTTCTCACCAATGAAACTGAACGTGAAGTTTTTGCGCCAGTCGCAATGTGGATGAGGGCAATTGATGTTGTGCTTGAACGACTGAAGCATGAAGGATTGGACTTCAAGCGGGTCTGCGGCATCAGTGGTGCGGGCATGCAGCATGGAAGTGTCTATTGGAGCAAAGAGGGCACTCAAGTTCTACAGAATCTGGACAGCTCTCAAACGCTTGAGAAGCAGACAAAGAATGCGTTCTCCTATCCCTATAGCCCCAATTGGCAGGATGCAAGCACCCAAGCTCAATGTGATCTTTTTGATAAGGCTCTAGGCAACGAGGAGAACCTAGCACAAAGCACGGGAAGCAAGGCGCACCATGTATGATTTCAATTCCGATTGAGCACCTGAGCTCACCGTCGTAGCGCTTTACAGGTCCACAAATCCTTCGCTTTCGCCAGAAACACCCCGTCGAGTACGAGAGGACTGCACGTATTTCTCTGGTTTCATCCTTCCTGGCATCCATCTTCCTTGGTAAGATTGCGCCGATCGACATTTCTGATGCCTGTGGAATGAACTTATGGGACATCGACCGAGGCTCATACCATCAGACACTTCTTGCTCTTGCCGCAGGTTCAAATGATACCACTGCCCTCCAAACCAAGCTTGGGGAGATTCCAGAGGAAGGCGGAGCCAGCTTTGGCACAGTGAGCCACTACCTAGTCCAGCGATACGGCTTCAATCCATCTTGCAAGATCATTCCCTTCACTGGAGATAATCCATCAACCATACTGGCTCTGCCGCTCCGCCCCCTCGACGCAATGGTATCACTGGGTACCTCGACCACCTTTCTGATGTCTACACCCTACTACAAGCCTGACCCTGCGGTACATTTGATGAACCATCCGACGACTGCAGGTCTGTATATGTTCATGCTTTGCTACAAGAATGGTATTCTCTCATTCAAAATGATCTCGAACGAGCTGACCAAGATAGGCGGGCTTGCCCGTGAACAAATCCGCGATTCTCTTCCAACCCCATCAGACTCAAATGATCCTTGGGCGACTTTCAACGTTACTGCCACATCTCACGCTCCACTGAACGCACGCGAACCTACTTCCTCAGCTAAAGTAGCGCTGTATTTCCCACGGCCGGAAATTGTACCCAACGTCAAAGAAGGCACGTATCGCAACTTATTCAAACCAGACTCGTCACAGCTCTCGAAAGATTCGTCTGAGTGGAGTCTGCCAGACGATGATGCTCGCGCGATCCTGGAATCTCAACTCTTATCGCTCCGCCTTCGCAGTCAAAACATCGTCGCCCCTCCAGCGCCAAATCCGGAAAATCTCCCCGCGCAACCAAGACGTATCTATCTCGTAGGAGGTGGATCACACAATCCTACTATCGCGCAGCTGGCAGGCGAGATCCTTGGTGGCGTAGAAGGGGTATACAAGCTCGACGTTGGTGGCAACGCCTGCGCGCTTGGTAGTGCCTACAAGGGAGTCTGGGGCTGCGAGAAAGGGGCAAACGAGACCTTCGAGAAGTTCATTGGTGAACGATGGCGCGAAGAAGACTTTGTGGAGAAAGTCGACAAAGGGTATCGCAAAGAGTTATTCGAGCGATACAGGGTTGGAGTCAAGGCACTTGATGCGGTCGAGAGAGACGTGCTAGAACAACAAAACACAGATGTTGCAATAGCAGGGACGAGTGGTGCTGGAGCGTCTCAGTAGTTGTTGGTCGGAAACGAGCTGTGTACGAAGGGCACATAGCTTTGCTTCACGGTCTTGAACGGGCTTCAAACACGCAACACATAAACGCAGGGCGGAAGATTGACAATTATTGTGGAACTAGACCGGTCGATGAAAGTCTAGTCGACACCCGCACGTTGGATCTGAGATCTGACGAAAACGCGGACAGTAAGCTTAAATGGTGAGTCTAACAATGTCTCACTTCATGCAGCAGATCTGCAAACTTCCGGTTCTTTTCCAGAAACATCGACGATCATGGTTTTTGCCCTCCTGCCACATAACGCATCCACAATCTACAATATTCATACATTGAGTGGCAATTCGAAAGGTCCTACTGAAAGCATGTCGGTTGTTTCATATCCTTAGTCGCGGCTTGCAACCGGCCGCCCCAGCAATATCGCATACAACTTAATAGTTCAAGATTTTGGGTTCAGCCGTCCGTCCAACTTTTTCTGATTCCCAATCTGAAGACGTGGTGTCCGATTCACGAGAATTTCACAATGTCAAACCACAGAGCCAACCTCGATCTCGAAAAAAAGACAACAACTAGATGCATCATACAGGCCAGAATTTGGCATCATGCGAAGCAAATCATTTTCGCCGCATAACATTGCGCGGCTAGGCGTCGCATATTCGCAGGTGTTTCCTATTGCAGCCATGTGAGAGAAGCGTCACACCATCGAGCACTGCGAACCCTAAATGTATGCCAAATAGTTCGAGACCTAGCGTTGAAGAATGATCATGACTACGATTGGGTGATTGATGAGCGCACGCTCTGCTGACCCCAACGACGATAATTAGTATTACCGGTTCAGGCCATCAAGGAGCCGCGGCAGCGTTGCCGAGATCCAGAGGAATGTTAGTTTCCTTGCAACGAACACGTGAAGCAAGGGAGCATGATTTCAGGACCGTAATGATGCCAATGTAGTCTCTCAACATGTTTATGAATCGCAACTTCCCTTTTCTTCGGACTTTTTGCGCCTTCTACATATCCTCTGGTTCTCAAGTTCTATCGCTTTTGCAAACCACATTCACTACACCGCATAGTCAATCATTGTAATCACTATTCATAATGCATTACTTCTTTTCCATACCAGCCCTTCTCTTCGCCCTCTCCTCAGCAGCGCCGTCCCCACCCCGAGGGTCCCCACAACCCCAAGCACAATCCCTAAAGCGAGGCACATGGCAAGACTGGTCCAGCATAGAAACCCTCTTCACCTTGTACATTCCCACCGTTCCCCCATCCCCCCTCCCTTCTTACCCCCAGCCCCACCCAACTAACCCTCTACCTTAGCGGCAACTCCTGGACCGACACCGGCTTCAAAACCACCGACACCGCCCCCTCCCCCTCCAACCCCCTCGGAAACTCCAACATCGACCCCACAGCCCCCTTCCACCGCTCCACATGGGCGACCTACCTCACAACACGCGACAACGACAGCATCATTGAGAACTACAACCTCGCCGTCTCCTTCGCCACAGTCTCTAACGCGATAATCCCGCACACCGTTGACGATTTGGTCTCGCAGTCCAAGAAATTTGTGTACACGTACGGGAGCAAGAAGGACTCGGCGGGCGGTGAGGGGGGCGTTGAGGGGAGCTGGAACTGCGAAACGTCCTTATTCGCAATCTTAATCGGTGTCAACGACGTGGAGATCCAGAACAGCAATAAAAGCTTGGTGGGGGCGGGGAAGAACGAGCAGATTTTCGCTACCTACGCCGAGATTGTGGATCGGCTCTACGGGGCTGGCGGCCGGAATTTCCTCTTCCTCAACGCGCCGCCGATGCAGATTGCCCCCCTGGCAGAGAACGTCTCGAACCTTAAATCGATTGTTGGGGATTGGAATCGTAGGCTCGATGCCATGGCCACGGCACTGGTGGAAAGCCACGGGGATGCGAGTGTTTTTGTGTTCAAGACGGAGGAGTTGTTCGCGAGGATCGTGGAGGATCCCGGGCAGTTTGGGGATACGAAGGGGATTAAGAATGTTACGGGGAAGTGCGATAAGTATCAGGATTATAAGGGGGCGGATACGGGGTTTTATGATGAGAGTTGTGGGAGTGCGAGGCTTGGGGAGTATTTTTGGAGGGATGGGTTGCATCCGCTTTTTCCGGTTCAGAGGGCTATTAGTGCGCAGGTTGCGGAGGGGTTGAGGGGGAGGGGAGAGTTGGTGGTGAGGGTGGGTGAGGGAACGGGGGGTGGGCTGGAGGGAGAGGGGCTGGTGCAGGATGGGCAGGAGGAGGAGCAGGTGCAAGTCCGGAGGAGGAGGATTATTAGGAGATGGGGGTAAGGGAGAGTGTGGCAGATGACTTTATGTCGTCAAAATTTTTTTTTTTGGAACTCAACAGCGCCTTTTGTGGGATCAACTTTTGTCTCGTACTTTGGCCTGGCGAATTTGACCAACAACAAATGCTGCTTGAGGCCGTGAAATCGCAAAAACCATGGGCGCTTGAGGCACGAGGTTGACCATCTCACTAAGAGAATCTAGTAACACAGCGTGTTCAGAGTAAGCTGACGTTTGCTTCGGATGTCACGTACGATTATGCGCTGGTGGAAGAAGCTTTGGGAAGGCGGTCCGCTTGCGGATTTGAGCCAAATTGAAGGCAGCCCAGTGGCAGTAGTTCGCATAGTGCAATAAGTGTAGAGGTACTTATGCCCAAACAGTCTTCGTGATCCAGGAAATGAATTGAATTTGTGATACTTTTCGAATATTTTGTTTGTCATTTCATCCACAATCGACTTGGGCGGGTAAGTACAAAGCGTAAGATCGCCTGAGGGTTAGATTACTTCAGCTGCTGTGTCCTCTTCAACCTTTATGGACTGATAGCCGATAGATCGATGAAAGATTGTCAGATATCTTGAAATCTTGTGTTGGCTTCGTATCAAATTTTTTATAGCACGCCTCGCCCTGGGATAGCACCTGAACATACGGCTGCCTCACCAGTCATCGTTCTGACCTACGGCTCATCTCGACACAGACACACACCTGTCCCGGTTTTGACTACCACGGCATTGCCTCCCTGATAAGCCGGAAGCCATGACATGCCTGCTAGACAGACACTAGGTTCCTGATATGCGTCATTCTCGAGCTTCTCTTTCAGTTTCAATAGCAAGCTCAAGGAACCCCTGCTAGGACCGTTCTCCCCACCTTGCTCACAACCAAAAGAGCTGTCCAGTACAAGTCAGGACTTGGGCTGAAATCAATCGAAAAGGAGAGTTCAATTTTGGGCGAGACAAACCTCACGCCAATCAAAGTCCTCTGCGGTTATCATCCACTGTTCATCATCGAATCACCCTTGACCAACCCTCACAAAAAAACCAAAGTCCTTACCGCGGAGATTGGAGAGCTTCAGATGGTGTGAGAACAGGAAGTAAGGCTGACCGGTCAACTCAGGCCTGTGATTAGACCACCCTCGACGCTGTAGTCTATGATTTCCACTGAGTCAAGTGCGTCCGCTTCTTGACCCCTCTTGACTAAGTCATGGTATGGGTCTTCCCACAGCCCTTTTCCATCAAATAACAAGATCAGATAATCTCAATCTTTGATATCGAAACGACAGGCCGTTTTTTGATCCAGGAATTGCCACATGGTACTTGTTTGTACTCGATCAAATTGGGCAGGCTGCGCAAGTGACGCGATCCCTTGAATGCACCGCGAGCGCAACGAGACTTGGAATCTATCATGGAAATTGCCAACAACTCCCCATGTGATTCCAAGGTCAATCAACATGTAGGCTCTCCAACATCAGTAGTGTTCACTGTTACTCTGGACACTTTTCTTCTTCCCCAGTCTGAAAGGAAATCTCAAAATTCGAAAATTGAATCCGAGCCAAGATGACTCAACCCCGCCAAGCAGCGGACCATCTCCGCAATGACATCACCTTCACCTTCCACCCACACTGGGAATTTTGAGCGCCGATGAGGTCTCGCCACCCATCATTCCTACATCAGTTAAACTTTCGTGCCTCTTGCTTACTTTGCGTGCGCTTTACATACCCCTATACTAATTAATGGACCAACAATGACGACCTTCGACGCCTCCCGCGACCCCTACAACATCGACGCCCAGCCCGGATGGCGGGGCTACCGGGTGCTCAATCCCGGGCTGGGTATGTACCACGATGTGAAGCGACGGCTGCCATACTACTGGAGCGACATCACGGACGCGTGGACATACAGAACATTTGCTGGGACTGTGCGGATCTATTTCGTAAAGTAAATGACTTCCTCCTTTGCATGAATAATATATATGGGCGGCTCGGCGCGCATCCGCTGTTGAATGACTGGTCTGATATGTTTGTGGTGATGCAGTGTCTTGCCGGCTCTGGCATTCGTGCTGGACATGAATCGGCATACGGGCGGCTTCTATGGCGTCAATGAAGCGCTGTTCTCGTCTGCGTTCGCGTGCATTGTGTTCAGTTTGATTGGGGCGCAGCCGTTGACGATCGTGGGCGTTACGGGTCTAATTTCGCTTTTCAATTATACGATATTTGATATCATAAAGCGGTATGATGCGAGTCTGTATCCGCAATTCATCTCATGGGTGGCCATATGGGCGGCGATCTTCCATTGGCTGTTTGCGTTCTGGAATTTCTGCGATTATATGCGGTATGTGACGGATTTTACGAGCCAGAGCTTCGGGGCGTATGTGAGCATAGTTTATTCGAGTTTGTCTCCTAGAACTGTGGGGGCTGGAGAGTGCTGATGGTTGTGCAGTAAAGGGTGTGGAGTTGCTGATCGGAATATTCGAGCATGACGGCCCAAGGAAGGGATACGCTGGTGTTGTCATCGCTCTGCTTTTCTTTTTCACGGTTTATGTATTGGAAATGGTGCGCCATGGGACGTGGTTCAAACCTTGGATACGGAACCTTTTGGGTGATTATGCATATCCGGTATGTCGAGCCTCTATTTGATGACCTGGCTGGGGCTAACGAGTCTTGAAGTTGGCGACGATATTTTGGACAGGCTTTGCGCACTTTCCCGGCCAGATGAAGGCGACCAATGTACCGAGTCTACCTCACACAAGAGCGTTCTATCCGACAGCTGATCGGAGTTGGCTGATCGATTTTTGGAATCTCGAGGTCAAATGGGTCTTCGTTGCACTACCGATTGGCTTCCTGATGATGCTCCTTTTCTACTACGATCATGTATGGCCTTCCCCAGTGGTAGGTCTGGTGCTTGCTGAATGTGTGCCAGAACCAAAGCAGTGTCGCCGCACAGGCGCGAAATTTCCCTCTCAAAAAACCTGGAGGCTTCCATTGGGACTTCTTTCTGCTCGGGTGCACAAGCTTCATCGCTGGCATCATCGACATACCCCTGCCTAACGGGCTTGTGCCGCAAGTAAGAAGCTCACTCTGTCGATCGCATACGCGCAACTGACGGCTTTAGGCCCCTGTACATACCGACTCTCTCATAGAATACCGCAGCAGGCTAAAAGTCATCAAAACAGACGATGGCCATGAGATCCACGAGCAAGAAATCGTCGCCGAAAGCGTCGTCGAGCAGCGCGTTTCTCACTTTCTAATGGGTCTCGCCATCATCGGCACCATGACCGGCCCCCTACTTGACTTATACAATCTAATACCAACCTCTCTATTCGGCGGGGTCTTCTTCGTCGTCGGCTGGGGCGGCCTTGAAGGAAACGGCATCATGAAAAAGATGCTCCACCTCATCCGCGAAGAACGCTTCGTTCAGCCCGACGAGCCACTGAGACAAGTCCCTCGCAACAAGATCCTGCTCTACCTCTTCTGGCAAGTCGCACTCATTGCCGTCACCGTGGGTATGTCGCAAACTATTGGAGCGATTGGCTTTCCCGTTCCGTTTCTTGCCGTGGTTCCTTTTCGCTGGAAAGTCATGCCGAAGATGTTCACGCCTCAGGAGTTGAGTATTTTAGACCATCTGACGGCTGATAGTGATGTCGTGCTGGCCAGTATGGGCGGAAAGCCGGAAATGCTTGAGGACAGTATAGAGGAAGATGGCATGAGTCCCAAGAGTAGTGATCAGGGCGAGAGTAATGATGTGAGTAATGAGAAGCTGTCGACTGCGGAGCGTGGTGAGGCGAGTGAGGGACTGAGGGAACGGAACAATGCTGGCAAGGAAAGTAATGTGTAATGCAGAGCTGCAGGTGATGGTGCTGGAAAATTGGCGAGTTCATTGATGATATAGTCTCTACCCATCATGGGCAGTGTTCGAACATATACAAGGATCTGTTTCCAGCTCTTTATTCGACCTTGTATACAGACACTTTGTTGTACGATTCCTGAGCCTGATTGAACAGCTTTTCGGCTCTTATGCATGCGCTTCATATGACAGCCTCATCTCCATGCAGTCTCGACCGAAGCCCCGTCTATGTTGATGCATCCTTTTCTGGGAAGTTGTATCCCACCACAACATCATGTATACACAACTCTTCAAGCACTTGCTGGCCAGCAGGGAGCCCTCATACTCAGCCATCCGAGCATCCCCATACCCATGAACGCCGCTCGAACACCGTGTACAGAAACCCAACGAGCGCCAATCATCAATCATACCTCATCAACATCACCCAACCAACCCCTCTTCTTTTCCTAAACACGCCCTACCCCCTCCTCCTCAACCATAACAAGCACCAACCCCCTCTCCACCCTCTCAACCCTCAAAGTCGTCCAAACCTTAACGACCTGATTCCTCACAATCTTCTCCACCTTTTCGATCTGCCGTTTCGTCATCTCTTTGAACACCACCGCCTTTTGCAGTGGGCGGGTGGGCCTCATACTCGCACCCTTCCCCTGCCCCCCACTTGCACTCAACCCACCTCCTCCCCGCCCATCTCCCATCCGCCCATCTCCCACCCGCCCCACTCCTCCCTCCCCATAGCTCCCCACACAACTCTCAAAGCTTATCCCCCCTCCCGCCCTCCCCCCACTTCCTTTCGAATCAAATAATTCATCCCGGTAGCTCTTCAGCACTTCCGTGATATATGTCGTTAGTTCTGTGAACTGGGTGTCGACGAGGGAGGCGTGGCAGCGGAAGGGCTTTTTCTTGGAGATGAGGTGCGGGAGGGAGGGTGTGGAGGCTTTTAGGGAGGAGAGCGTGGAGGAGAGCCGCGAGGAGGAGGATGATGAGGATGTTGATGAGCGAGAATTTGAAGATAGTAAGGAGGGCGATGGGGAGGAGGAGAGGGGTTGTTGTTGTTGTTGTTGTTGTTGGCGGGTGTTGTAGAAGGTTGGGAGGGCGAGGGTTGGGGAGAGGAGGGTGAGGAAGAGGAGGAGGGAGGGGAGGTATTTCATGGTGGTGGTAGTGGTGGTGGTGGATTGGAGTGGTGGTGAGTGAGTGCTATTTGTTGCGCATGTCTTTTGAGATAGAGAGGTTCGTTTGAGGCGATGGAGAGGCAGGTGTAGAGTCAGAAGTATTCGAGATGTTTTCGGGGAGCTGTCGATGAGAGAGGGATGGGGGGGGGCGGGGGGCTGTGTTTCGCAGCTTTGGGGCTAAGCCGCGAGCTAGGAGGCTGATCTCTAGGTGAGCTAACCCCCGGGGAATCCTTCGACAGGGGGGTGAGACACTGGATTTAGGAAATCCCTCGAGGGGGATGCTTCTTAACTCAATGCTCATTCACGTTGTCTTTTACTGCTGTTTGGCGACGAGGAGCTGTCTGTTCCCATCTCAGTGGTTGTTCCTTTAAGACGCTTAACAGATGGTCTGATGGACAGCAAGTGGTGATGTGGAAATGCTATTTGACTGAGCGCACACCCAGTGCTTCCTTCCTGCTCGGAAACTCATCCTTACGGTGATCAGTTTAGTAATCTGATCATATGCATTTGATTGCCGAAGATGAGCTGTGAAACTGCTCACGTCCGTCCTCATCTTTGTAAATAGCAATGTCTGGGATATTGCTATCTGCATTTTGAAGCCACATGCAAATGCGACGGCCCATCTGCGGATTGCCGTAGTGAATTATTATATTTGGTAAAGTGTATATACAATATCGCAAGTGTATGTTTTCTCTCCTGGACATGTCTGTACTTTGTCCTCGTTACTCTCATAAACATCAACCAGCACTCAGCCACGGCCCCTCCTTCTTCACCTGCTGCTCTGTCCTTCCCTCATCTACAGCCGGCAGCTCCGACGCTCTCTTGTCCTGTATCCCCAGCCCACTCCCCACACCAGGCCCACCACCTCCCCTCCGCATCTCACCACTAGGTAGCTCGGCCATTGCTGGCTGTTGCTCCGTATTCTCCACTTCCGACAACCTCGAGCTCGCCTTTTGGCTCACACTCTTCGGTGAACGCCCAGAATTCCTAACCCCAGCCCCACCAGCACCCACATCAGACGGACTCTCATATCTCGCCAGACCTCCAGGACTCTGTGCTAGATTGGGCGAACTACCCTCCAACTCGCTCTTCCCGGGCGAGTAAGGCGAGAACTGTTCCTTATACATCGGCTCCGCGCTGCCACCGCCTGCGTACGATTCTGCTGACCTAGCGGCTTTCTGGCGTCTACGCCGCCGCAGGAAGAAGAAGAGCGCAATGCCTGCGAGGATCAGTACCAACGGGACGGCGACGGCGGGGCCAATGATCGGACCCAGGCTCTTGGATGAAGTGGATGTCGAGGTGGATGTGGAGTCAGGGCCAGCGGTGGCTGCGGCGCCTTGGATTGATGAGATGACGACTGTGCTGCCTGGTGAACCGCTTTGTGATGAAACTACGGAGGTTACGATGACGACTGAGGTGGCGCTGTTTCTGTTCTGTTGTTGAGATTTAGAAGTTGTGGCGGGTTTGGTTGTGGATTTTGGGGTTGATGAGGTTGAAGGGGAAGAGTTTTGGGATGATGAGTCGTTCTTATCGGGACTGTTCTTGTTGTTGTCATTGTTATTTGAGGAGTCACCGGACGATTTATTGTTGTCGTTGGAGGAACTCCCTGAATGGCTGTTGGAGGAGCTTCCTGAATTGCTTTGAGGTTTACTAGAGCTGCTGGACGAGGTACCGTTCTTCTCGGTTTTGCTAGAGTCTAGGCCAAACAGCGGAGGATTGGTCTCGCAGCATGCCTGCCCTCCACTCAGCTCAGGGCGGTTTGTGTCACAGCACCACTCGTTGCTGTTACACTCCAGGACCGCTTCATTTCCACTGGCTGTCAGTCCTGGTGTATCTGTCAGTAAATGCAAGGCGTTGCGCCTGGTAACGTCTGCTGACCATAAGTGCAGATGTGCGGACAACCATCAGATTCCCAACTCTTGTCAGTACACGAATAGCGGCCATAGAAGTTCTCAGCGCCAAGGTGGCAGAGTCCGTTGCTTTGGCATTCCCAGCCTTTAGGGCAACATGCTACGCCGTCGCCGCTTCCGCAAGGTTGAACGGGCTCAGCCGTGACCTCATCGCCGTTGGGGTAGTAGCATTTCGATGATGATGACATCTGTCCTATGCTATTACAATTGATGCGACAAATGACTCAAATGATCCTAATGACATCAATTGGCAGCTGGGGGAGTGTCGTGAAAGGTTGAGGATGAAAAGCAAGCATCGGCAACCACCTTATCGTCCCGCAGCGGCCCCACCACCAAGAGATGCCGTAATTATCGTAATGACACTCCAATTCCCCCCTGTACAAACATGCAACAAGCCGTAGAGCCGACCTATCATGCCTGAGACAGAAACCAACTCCGTGCGCTACATCATCTAGTTTGATTAGCTCTTGGCTGATCTGCCTCCTTTCGAGAAAGGTCGTCTCGATTCGGGGGCGAAGCGTAACCGCATTGGGCTGGTTTTGCTGTTCAATTTCGTATTGCGTATCACAGCGTACTTTTGTTCTTTTAGAAAGTCTCAACTTGCTGAAGAACACGAAGATGTCGAACATCGCTTGTTAGGCAGGCTGTGCCTTGCTTGATGCGAAACGAAATTTTCCGAAGGCCGGCTGCGCAAAAGGTGAGAAACAGAGACATGTCGTTGCGATGATTCATCCTCCCACCATTACACCTTAGCCACATGAAACGCGCAACCTTGTGCATCGCTCTGCAGACCCACGATGTGCCACATAATCGTGTCCCCATCGATGAAGTTGTCAAGGCAACTTAGCAAGCCCAAAGACGTTCTGTAGTGCGTGGCGACCAGGCATGCGGATGTTCAGGACTCTTTATTAGGGTCATAACTAGCTGAAACAAATAGAGACTCCGGATGCTAGGAGAAGGTTGGCAATAGCAGCATCGACGGTTGGTCAGAGGGCGTTGAGACGAATTTCTCGAAGACTTCCACTTCTGATACCAACGTTTCCCTGCGCTGAAGCATGATGGGAAGCTGAAATGGATTCTGGCTCCAGACCGACCAAATGAGAGTGGAATCTGACTCAAGACCTCCTAGTGGCTCCTTGGAAATATTGCCAACTCAGACGAAGGCCGACTGATATATACATTCGCAGCTTTTGAATAATTCTTGATTCTTGATTGCGTATTCTTCTTTTCTTTAGCAGCGTCAGTCCATTTATGAGCCGCCAAGTTATATTTGGGCTCGAGAGGCTCTTGCATGAGACGATGTCTTTTAACACGTACCCATGCGCATCAGTACAGTGGTGATAATTCGCCTGCTCAGATGACGTGTAAAGCAGGTCGGCATGACAATGGCATCGGCAAAGAGTTCGCGTTAAGATTTTATGTGCTCGATCAACTGTTTCAAAGTAGCAGCGATCTCTTTCGCAAAACCCTCGTCGTTTATGGCTCTGAAATCCGTAACCACTTCTATGCCACTACCTGATAGACCCTTAGTCACAGCATCGAAGAGTGCTTCATCCGCTTCACGGTCAGCAAATGGGCCTCCAGGAGTTGATATCATGCTCAATCCATTGGTTGGTAGGTACACCTTCGTGGACTCTGTCTTCACCGTGTGCGTTTGCAACCTTTCAGAGACGATTCCTCCAAGAGCTCTCGACTCCTTCGCTGACGTTCGCATCAAGGTGACATCAGGGTTGTGCTCGTACCAAGCGCGCTCCTGGAACTCTTGGGGTACCCTACTCTTCGGGCCAAAATTGACAACCTCTTGGGCTCCAAGACATACAATTTGAGGGATGCCTTTCTTCCCAGCACCAGTCAATCGATCTGAACCCGCGCTCATGATACCACCAATCAGCTCGTCTGTCAACTCTGTCGTTGTGAGGTCTAGGACGCCGTCGAAGTGGTCCTGCAGGATCAGATTCTCCATTGCACGCCCACCTTGGCCGGTGGCGTGAAACACAATGACCTCAAAGCCGTGTTTTTCGAGATACTGACGCGCTGTGTCAGCCGCCGGCGTAGTGACGCCAAACATCGTGATCGCGACGCGCTTCCTCCTCGCTCCCGTTGCCTCTTTCCTCGATCGCTCAAGCTGCTTTTGGTAAGCGTTGGCAGCTCCTGCAATCATGCCTGCCGCATTCTCAAGGATAGGGTTCAGAATCGAATTTTGTCCCGCAATGTCGACTACGCTGTTCATCATAGTGATATCGCACTCGCCAACGAAGCTGCTTGTATTCCCGGATGCTACGGTAGAAACAATCATTTTTGGAAAGCCGATTGGTACCGCGTCCCGCATGACTGCTGCTCCAAGAGAAGTGCCTCCAGAGCCGCCAATGCAAATTGCGCCATGAATCTTGTGCGCTGCGAAGAGGGATTTAGTGTACGTGGTTGCTGCTGTGGCTATGCTTTTGATTGCCTCTCCTCTGTCCATTTCAGACACTGGCTGAGGGTTTGACTTCTGCGCGAAGAGATCATTCTGCGTGATGGCAATCTCAGAGTGCGTAGTCGGGTTACGGCCCACGTCCATGAGTAGCACGCTTGCACCATGCTCGATGATGTGTGAGCGGACGTAGAGGAGTTCGGATAATTTGGTGTCGCACGTGCCGAGCAGCAAGACTCGAGGCGGCGGCATTGTCACTGCTGATAGGTGCGAGGTGATCTTGAGCCAAAGTACACGAGACTTAAAGATCTGAGAGACAGAACTGCGCCGTTGATGTTCATTTTCAGTAATCTACCACCAATTAGGGTGGAGCCGGTTGGTACCTGGAGGTGGGGTAGGGCTCTCGATGATGACGTTGACTTGCATATGTTACAGATCAACGTTGCTGCCACACTGTAACACAAGTGATGATTAGCCCGTATTATTCAATTGAGGTCACGCGACGGTCCTATTGCCAATCATAGTTCCAGCGACATCTGCAAGACGATGCCGCAATTCACACGAGGTGAGGTGCTCTCACGCCTACGGAAAACAATTGACTCTGGCCATGCCATTCTTGGAGCAGGAGCTGGTATGCGTCCATACCACCTAGATGCAATGCATGCTGAAAATCCAGGCATCGGTCTCTCCGCGAAATTCATCGAGAAAGGCGGAGCGGACTTGATCCTCGTCTACAACTCCGGCCGCTTTCGGATGGCGGGAAGAGGCTCCCTGGCAGGCATGATGCCCTACAGCGACGCGAATGCCGTTGTACTTGAGATGGTATGGTTAGCAATGTATATCAAGACATCCGACTCATTTTGCTCCACTGCAGGCCAACGAAGTCCTACCAATCGTAACCAGCACCCCGGTACTCGCAGGCGTCTGTGCCACCGACCCTTTCCGCTCCATGCCGCAGTTTCTTTCTCAACTAAAATCCCTCGGCTTCAGCGGCGTCCAGAATTTCCCCACAGTCGGCCTCATCGACGGTCGCTTCCGCGCAAATCTCGAAGCTACGGGTATGGGCTATCAGCTGGAGGTCGACATGATACAAACGGCGCATGAAATGGATCTAGTCACTACGCCGTATGTGTTCAACGTGGATGAAGGCGAGCGGATGACAAAAGCGGGCGCGGATGTCGTTGTTGTGCATCTAGGTTTGACAACGGGAGGAAGTATTGGGTCGACAGTGGAGTTAGGCTTGGACGGGGCGGTGGAGACGGTAAAGGAGATAAGGGAGGCTTGTGTGCGGATTAGAGAGGATGTTATCGTATTGGTGCATGGCGGACCCGTTTCGAGTAAGGATGCCTTTACGCGCGATCACTTGCATGCCAGCTGACACGATTCAAGGTTTAGAGGATACGAAATACGTGCTAGACAGGGTAAAAGGTCTGGACGGCTTCTTTGGTGCCAGTAGCATGGAACGATTACCGGTTGAGACCGCCATCGAGAACAATGCGAAAGCGTTCAAGGGTCTTTCTGTAAGCAAAGGGTAAGACAGCAGGACAGCTATGAGTGGATGCACTCTGCTATTGATTAACCACAGCGATTCTTGCGAGGGTGGGGCATCGTCTGATGACACTGTTCTGGCCATCTCGAGTGCCTCTTTGCTCCACAGTGGCGCCGAAGACACGCCGTTATCAAATGACTCGATATCTTTGTTTCAAGATCAAGATCGCTGCTAACATGATTCAATCCGCACGCGGCTGCCACGAGCGTTACCTCATGCTAGAAGCTCTACCCTCCTCCTTATTTGGTTGACACATCGGTTGGCAACTTACAGATAGGGTCTTTTGATCATCAGTACACAACGAGGCTGCACAGTAGTAGCAGGCCATAACGTAATGAGGCCGAAGCATCGCTGATAGCTAATTCTTTAATAGCGTAGACGAAAGCACCGGCTCACCGAGCTTCTTACCTCACGAAACTGCGTGAGGACATTTCTTTATCTGGGGTAAAGCAGGCAATGGTACACGGTTGATTGCAGGCAGACAAATCAACCACGCGAAGCCTCGCTATTGGGTTACCGTATGTGTTCGAGCCACCGCTTGTCAATCAACGTCGACGGAGGGGACGCCATGTTAACGGAAAATATGCCTGTCAACCCAAACACGAGGCTGACAGGTGCGGGGCGGTGCGGATACGTGGGGTTCTATGCACGGACCAAACAAAATTGCGGGGATCACCAAACATTTTGTTATTTCAGTTGGGTCTGCGGCACGATCTAGTTCACACCGTCAACGAGTCGGCAATTCCTCTTCTCCTTCTCTTATCCTGTGTTGCACTCGACTCTTTGATGCGGGATTGAATTGAAATACTCAGAGAAGCAGTTTTGGTTTACCACACCGCTCTTTGCCTCGTGTTGGCCGATCTCGAAGGCGTATTTGCTGGTCTTCCTCGGCGGAATTGCCCACAGCTACAGTAGTGCTTACCCGCGGGCATCCTTCACTGCAGCAGGCTACTCCTTCAGACCGAAGGATTTCATGGACAAATAGAAGACCGCAGGTATGATTTCACCAAGCTTTGGTCAAGCTACAACGATTGACTAATGTCAGATTAAGTGCTTGACTTTGCATGTAACGAGAGGCGTACCGCACATCGTTCCTGCATGCGGTATGGCACGATCTCCCGCAGCAAAAAGCCCGATGCGCTGTTCTCTTTCTCATTCTCTCAGCCTCACGCGGAGCCCAGTGCCGAGATCACCGCCATAGTACTACAACTTACAGCTAGAGCAAGCTAGTGTGGATACCAATCGCAACCACCATAAAGTTGGAGCCCCATATTTCCATGTGGTCGGACGAGGTCTAATGCAAGAAACATGCATGTCAGAGGCACAAGCATATTCCCAATCCTACGGCATCCCGCGTAGCCGGTCCTCCCACGACTTTACTTATGCCATTGCAATATCCTCCTCGCAATGCCTGGATTCACCCATCCTCAGGATCCTCTATGCATCGAGGCGATACCGTTGGTAGCCGGCACAACATTCACCGCAAAGGCCGAGGCTGTTGAAACAACCAAGAAGCGCGCACCACATGACAACCATTGCGGGGCTTTGAAACGCCTTTGACCTCGCTCTATCTCCACATACACTCTCAGAGAAACAAGCCATGGCGCCAACACTCGCGCATGAGCACGTCAAGCGCTGGGACGGCTCATGGAAACATGATCTGCCCACCGATGGCTACGTACTCGAGTCATGGAGTCAGGGTTTCCTCGTCGGCGCTTTGATAATGATGATGGGCGTCACCATCGCCAACATGGCAAGGACTCTACTCCACAAGCTCATCTTGATCGAGGTAAGCCTTGACCGAACCATTGTCCAATGGCCACAAGCTGACATATGAGTATAGCTTATGCTTGCGGTCTTCCACGGCACATTCTGCTTCATGAGCTTTGAGGGATACGGCTGGTATCTCTCGTCAACAGCCACCCTGCTCTACGCTTCCCTGTATCTACATGACATAATTGCATGGATGAAAACGAAGCCATTCCTCACGCCCAAATACAGCAAGATCTACATCTTCACCTTCCTCCTCACCACACCCTACTGGATCCTCGAGACCTACAGCAACTTCGCATTTTTCAATAGCGTGGACCGTATGTTCATCCGAACACGCCCTTTCGAGGCTCTCTTTCGGTAAGTAGCTTTGTCCCTGTCCAACCCTTCCGGTAATACACCAGTATGCTGCATTCATTTCAATAGAGTTAACAGAGATGCAGTGATCCATGGTGGGTCTTCACAGCCGTAAACCTCCTCTTCAACATAAAAAAACGCTACAACTTCGGCGTCATCCAACTCTGCCGCCTATCCCCCCGCTTCGGAATGCTCCTCGCATCCATGATCATCTCCATAATCTTCTGCATCGTCGACGTCCTCTACGCAATCGTTGGCTTCGGCTCAATCGTGGGGATAAATCCCTACTGGAAGGTCTGCCCTCTCCCCGTCCCTCCAATCCCCCTTGCTAGCATTGCCGCGTTGACATATCGATTCCGCACAGTTCTCCCTCGTATTCAAATGCTTCTGCGACATCATAATCCTAGACGATTTTCGCTCCGCTCTCGAGAAGATCCGGCACGCAGCCATGCGCCGCGCCAGCGAAGACCAGACTCAGATGGCGTATATTAGCGGTATGAGGCCTCATCGCACAGCGACACGAAGCATATCAAACCCCCTGGGGAATCATGTCAGTATCAAGAGTGTGGCGAAGGGCCACCACCATCACGTTAAGAGCCCCTCGTTGTCGCAGGAGTCGGGATCGGCGGGATCGGCGGGGAGGGATAGTGGGGATCGGAAGCCTTTGCATATTAGGCTGGATGATTTGGGGGAGGGGGACGGGGGTGGGAAGATTTATATTCGGACGGATATGGTTACGAGGAATGAGAGTGTGGGTGAGAGGTGATTGTTGGGGGGGTGTGAGGAGTAAGGGAGGGTAGGGAGGGTAGGAAGGGTGGGTGGTGGGGGGGGATAATCTTAATCCATTCGCTTTTTGGAGAGATTTTTGGAGCCGTGGGTTGAGGAGATGGAGAGGTGTATTGTTCCTGCGGGAAAAGCGTCTTGGAATGTGTGAGGCCAGAAGACTGCATGCACTGGAACCAAATGACAATATTTGACCCCCACCGTTTTGCCGTTTCTGTGAAGCAGCTTCTCGAACGATTGCCCTGACCCAAACATATGCAGCTTTAAAGCAACCAGCCAAGTGCTCGCTGCGATATCACGCTTTGTCATACTGGATCCAAAATGCTGGTTTCAAATGTAAGAATGGCTTTGCGCAATTGGCGACCCGTACCTAAAACATCCTTCCAGATTTGAGACATGCCAAACCGGAACGGAGTGATTACGGCGATGGTCAGATATCTCACAATGAAACATGTAGTATTAATAGGTGATTATGTATTGTGCGTTTCTGCAGGCGCAAGATGTTGAGACATGTCAAGCATGCTTTATCAAAGCATATATTTCGACTGGTTTGACAATTAAAGAGTTTTTTTCTTCTTTTGTCGGTTACTGATGATGGGTTGAATCGACAATGATCCTGCGGAATCTTTCAGCTCTCGTCGGCATCTGCCTGTGGCGATTAGCTGACGCTGTGCCCGTTGACCCTTTTATCGGAAACGCGACGTAAGGGTTTGCCCTCATCACTCCAACCCATCACAATACTAACGACAGAAACCCCAGAACCTTCTCCGAAGAAAAGACCACCAACGGCTCAATCCCCATCTCCCTCCCTCTAAAACCCGATCACCCTCCAGACATAGTCGTCGACAAAGAGCGCGAGCGCGTACAATCCTACCCCGCCGCACAGCTCGCCCACACGTACCTTACCGTGCTCGAGCAACTATGGCGACTGCCCGAGATCCACCTGATCCAAGCACCGTATGTGATAAGCAATCCGACATTCAGGAACATAAACATGGTATTCGCACCCGTCGCGAATCCGCCTATAATCTTCACTTCTGTTCAGGCAGCTTGGGCAACCCTCTCGATCCTCGACAATGCGATTCTCACAGCGCCTTCGAACGCGAGATGGAATCCTAGCGACTGGGAAATCGGGAATGATCTTGGGCAGTTCGGCGAGATCGATTCCGACCCCGTCGGCTTTTCCTCCTCCTCCTCCGACGAGACAGACCAATCAGACACAGCAGCGCCCCTCATATCCCGCGACCTCAAACGCAACACCCTCATCAAAGACCTCGCCCCTCCCCTTCGACTCCTCCTTCGCAGAGACAAACACAACCGCCCTAACCGCCCTATCCGGCATACACATCCTCATGCGCTTCGACCCCAGCCCGCTCCCCTACCCCTCCATCCTCTACCAATTCCGCATTCTCGCCAGAAGAGCCATGGTCTACTCCTCCACCGACCTGATATCAACGCGCTGGCCGCCTCGGGCCCGCATCCCTGGTGATCCGCGCGCGAAAAGTGTGAGAGCTGTTATCGTGATGGCGAGGCGGGAGGGGGCGGAGGCGACGTTTGGGGATTTGGTTCATGGGTTGAAGTTGGTGTTGGAGAGGGTAGGGAGGGAGGAGCGGTTCCAAGGGTTTGTGGCGAGGGTTTTTAAGGGGGGAAGGGTGGTCGGGGATGTGGGGATGGGGCCGGGGGTGATGGGTTAATGGTTGAGGAGGGGTGAGGGGTTGTGAGGAGAGGGTCGCGTTGGTTGTGTTCTTTTGGGGATAGGGTGGTTATGCAAAATTGATGGTGGGTTGATTGGTTGTCGTTCTCCTTTGAGTGGTGGTTTTGGTCCGAAGTAAGCCTGGGCCTCGGTCAGATTCTCTGCACCGCCTCTTGCTACTTTCGCAGACGAGGAATATCTGCTGCGGGGCTTTACCTGAGCGCTGATAGTCTAAAATAGTAGGTGTAACATCGCCAGGAGCGTCACGGTCATCAAGATAGGGTTGATCGAAGAGGCAGATGCAGCACCAGTGAAAGCCTGCGCATCGATTGAAGCGTGCAGATCCTCCTTTACTAGATCTGCCCCTTTCTCTGCAATCGCATACGTCAAGCTGACAGTATTGCCTCTAACGTGCAATGGTACGATACTAGCGTCAATGACACGGACATTCTTCGTTCCATACACCTTCAGCTTCGGATCCAGCACGCCGCCCTTGTCCCTCGGCATCATAGCGCAAGACCCAACAACATGCCAACCAGTGATGAAGCCCTTATTGATGAGCTCCCGAACGGAAGTCTCATTCAGCGTCTGCGCATCCATGGACAACCTGGTGCCATTGCCTTGCAAATGATTCGACATCGGCGGCGTCTTTGCTATCGTGGGTTCGAAGTACATCAAGTCTTTGAGCATTTCGTAATCCAAGGGGTGTGAGAGGTATTTGGGATCGAAGTCTGGATAGACGTTCGGATCACCGGTTTTGATATGTATCCAGCCTCTTGAGAACGGATGCGCGACGAAGCCGCCCATTGAGACGATCGTGTTTTCCTTTCCAGGCTCCGGGCGACCACCAGCTCCGCCCAGAACGCCAGTCTGCAATGATTGCTCGTTAGGATCTACAGCCTTCTTGGCTGTGAGATCTAGCTGCTCTTTGAGGCCTGGTCGACCATTGGTGGTGCCGTTGTAGTATTTCGCAACCATGTCAGCCGGCCTGTTCTTCTGATCTGGAGGCAGGATTTGGGGCCAAGACAGTTGGGCTGTTTGTGAGATTCCAGTAGCTAGAAGGCCGGTGTGGTTCTGTTCGTACACTTGTGTCCAGTAGGCTAGCTGAGTGTCATTGAAGCGTTGATCTATTGTGATTTCTCCCTCATTTGGTACAAAATTCACGCCGCACTGGGGATGGTCTTGGAAGTTCTCGCCTACGTTGGGATTGTCGATTACAGTCTCGATACCATACTTGTTCACGAGCGCAGAATCTCCAATTCCAGACAGTTCTAACATTTGGGGAGACTTCATCGTGCCTCCACAGACGAGCACCTCTTTGGTTGCATTGGCGACATAGCTCTTCCCGTTGACTGTGAAATTCAGTCCAGTTGCAGTGATGTCGCTATCTCGAGCGCCATCGAAGACTATGTTGCTGACCAACGCGTTGGTGATTACATGTAAGTTCGGACGCTGCGCAAAAGGTTTCCAGTATGAATTGCCAGCAAAGCTTCGCTGCGCAGTACCCAGCGTCATCACCATTGGATTAGTGTATGCGCCAATAGACATTCCGTCCCTTGGGTCGCCGTTCGCCAACAGCCCGAGCGCTTCCATAGTCGGCGTCCAAGCGAGCTGGAAATTGGTGTACCAAGGTGCGAGAGAAGCATTGATTGGTCCTCCGTAGCCATGGGCTGCGGGATTCACAAAGCCATCCTGCTCAAATGTGTCGCCGTCGAGATTGGTTGGCTTGAGTATAGATGGTGTCCCTTGGAAGTTCTCAAACTTCTTGTAGTACGGTGCCATTGATTCGTAGTTCCAGCCTGTATTGCCTAGCGCCTCCCAGTCATTGAGGTCGGTCCTTGAAGCGAAAGTGAACTGCATGTAATTAATTCCACTGGAACCGCCGAGCATTTTGCCTCGGGCTTGTGCGACTGGCAATCCATCAAGTGCTTCCTAAATTTCACTAAACGTTGAGTACGTGAAATGGGGCCTAAGCATACCTGTGGCAGACTTGTGAAGTTCCAATCATATTTAGGGTCGCCGAGCATATCGAACATATACGTCGGTGTCAGGACTTTGGAATCATTTGTCAAGTCATTTCCAGCCTCAATGACACCCACGTTGACGTCTGGAATCTCTGTCAAGCGGTTTGCCAGCACGAGGCCAGCAGTGCCACCACCTGCAATGAGGTAGTCATAGCTGATTGCTGTAAAGCTCTCAGGCGTCATTAGAGATGCCATTTTGGAGTCGCGTGCGAGGTTGAAGACTGGAAGTAGTGGAGTACCTGGGAAAATATATCTAGCTGTATGCTAATAGCATATTCAGGCTTTGTCACAGCATCTGAGCCGTTGAGAGAGCCTTTTCCCGAAAGAGAACATGGTAGATCGATCAAACGCAGGGCAAGGGTCCTATTGTGGGGCTCAACTCGGGAACCTGCATCGCCGCACGCGCCATTGCGGGGAGAGGTAAAGGCGCGCGAATTGACAGGAGAGTGGCAGCTACGGCAGCATTAGCTTTGGGCTGATCATCGCCGAGGCCAAAAGCAGCAAAGATCTTGCCGATACTGATCCTTCGCTCAAGTGATGGACCATGCTGCCAATCTTGGACGATACCCATGCAAAGCACGTGGCAGATAATATAACAGGTGCATTTTGCGAAATCTTCTCAAGAAGCGGCAAGTCGTCCTGTAAGCGGTCAGCACAAGAAAAAAGGGTGAGGGCGGAAGGTCCTCGCTGGGCCTGAAATCCGCAATCCTCAATGCAGTCTGATAGATACGCGTTCAAATCAAATTTAACGGGTCTGGCCGCCATCCTCAATCTGCGTCCACTCCACTTCGAACACTTAATGTTATTAGGTCCGAGGAGGTCGAGCTCACTTAACTTTCATCCTATTCAAGCCAAGTGATGATGCAGAAGAAGGGAGACTGACATATCGAATGCATACAGTTTTCCAACGTGTCCAAATCAAGACTGTGTAAAATTTCAAGAACCTGGACGAGCCACTGCTTTTGCAAAAGAAACCAGGCCAAATCTGTACAATTTTTGAATTTAAGTCAAGACTCGAAAGGCACTGCTGAAGTCGGAGATCCTTTGCGACTCGACTTGCTCGGGGCTTTCAAGGACTGAGGAGGAGAGTGGAGTTTTCCAAGTCATCAAAAGACGGAACATCCATATTGTCAGTGTTGAACTGACCTATAGACTCCCCGGCGACTAGTAATCTTTTCTTTTATGCCATACATCCTAAAGCTTTTCCCAAGTCGCCTCAAATGCCCAGCTTCTCACTCGCCGCTTTCGCTCCGTCGACTCTCGCCTTGATCTTCTGCATTGCAACATCTCTCGCAAAGTCGGGGCTCCCATGCTTCGGCTTCACATCGATACTGAAAGGGCTGAAACCGCAATCATCAGTCGCACCCAGTTGATCTTTCGCGATGTACTTGCTAGCCTCAACCAGGTCTGCTGCGACCTCGTCTGCGCTCTCGACTTTCGGGTTCAGTGGGTTCGTGACACCAATGAAAGCGACCTGCTTTACGCCATTGGCGTCGCGTCGGATACTTTCGCCAATCTGCTTGTATATGCTCGGCTTGTCTTTCTCCGAGGCAAGCTGAATAAGGAAGTATCCGGCATTCATTGCGAACAGCGACGGCAGCAGATTGGAGTATGGCACCTCACCCGAATGCACAGAATCACAATCGCCACCGGGACAAGTATGAATCCCAATGTTCTCCCTCTCCTTCGCGGAGAATCTGTCCAAAACCCTGTTGTTCAAGTCGACAAACGTCTTCAGCAGTTCCGCTCCGGTCCAAGGATTCCTCGGATCTTTCTTGCTAGCCAATCTCCCCTCTGTGAAGTCAATGGATACCCTTTTCGCCCCAGCCTCAAAACAGCCCCGAATGTCCTTCTCGCATTCGTTGACCAGATCGTTCACAAAGTCATCCTTGTCATACCCTTCGACAGTTCCATTGAGTGGATACAGTAGATACAGCATACTCGGAGCAATGACTGCCGTTTTCATCGCATGCCCAGTACCCTCCGCATAAGGCTGACTTTTCTTGAAGTTCTCGTACGCATAAGTCTTATACTTGAAAGGTCCGCTTGTGAGGCGGGGAAGCTGGCGATGATGGCCGTCGTCGAAAATGGCGAAGTATTGACCGTCGGCTGAGAGATTGGAGGCTAGACCTGCGCCACCGAGGGTGTCGATGATCGGGTAGGTCGCGAATGATGAAGCGCGTTGCTCGCCGTCCGAGAGCAGAGTTTCGGCTGTTTGCGACATCTTCTTGACGGAGTCTTCGGCTGCCTTGTCCTGAGCGGCGATGAGCTCGTCTTTTTGGATTGTGGCAGCATCGTAGTCGGCGTATGCTTTTTGCAGGTCTTATGTTCTATCAGTGGAAAGTCTCTTACAGATAGTACAATCAATGTTGAGCATCCTAAACTTGCTCAATGCACTGAACTTACACTGAGGGCGAGGCAAAGAGCCTACTACTTCGGTTGCGATTGGCATCTTGTTCGATTGAGGTGCAGGGTCTCGTCTTCTCCAAAGTCTGATGCTAGGGTCGAGTGCACTTGTCTTACGAGACGGTAGGCTGAGGAAATTGAGAGAACCGAAGTATGCGAAGGCAGCTTTGCGTTTGGAGAGCGTTCAGGGACCAAGTGATGCCCCTCCTCGATCACTTTCCCCGCATGGCTTCTAGATTGGCCGATCATTGTGGGGTTGAACCACGGATTTGACAGCTTGGCTTTTTCACAGAGAAGGTCCATACTCATGCTTCGGGGACGTGCTTCGTAGTCCTAGGGCGGGTTGATGCTTGAGAGCCGTCTTGGTTGTTGTAAAGGAGAGGTCGTAGCGATAGCACGCGAGTTCGGCTTGTCGCGTGACGTCAGAGGTCTTGGCATCTTCAGCCATCAATTTCCAGTTCAGATTCGTCTTTCCTTCCTGAACGATGACATGACATCCGCGTATCGTCCAGGCATGTAGCGACGTTGAACCTGAACATACGGAGACTGTGATCCTAGGGTTTCTGTTTCCCTTCAGTGCGGTTCTCAATGGCATATTTGCCATTGATGATCAGAGCTGGATAGTGGACTGGTTTTGTTTTGCTTCAATCTGCTTTGCACTTGACTGAGCTGGCAGATTAACAATGAGGAGACATGTTCATTGCTTGCAAGAGAACACCTTTCTCATTTATGTTCCAATACCCTTGGGCTACCACAGTTTGGCCTCTCCCTACTTCATCGCCATGCATTGACAAAATCCCCGTATTTCGGCTTCCTGCCGACATTATTCTACGCTGATCTTTTGAACGCCAGGTTCACTATGGCCAGGCGCAGCAGTATCGTCGACCTGTAGTAAAAACACGTCAGCCAAGCATCCAGCTTGAAAGATGATACAGGTAGATTCACTTACAGAGGTCAATGTGTCCCCCTGCTCACAACAGCTGTATCCACCAATCCCGCGGCATGGTCCGAATCCTCGCAACAAGCAGAAGTTAGGGTCGTCTCCAGAATGACTGCAATCAGCAGTACTGCATCTTATTTCCTGAGGTTGCAGCTCTGGCAAATCTCGAGAGCAACAACTATGACCTCCAAAGGCCTGACAGGGCCCAAAGCCTCTTTCTTCACATATCTGAGGTCGCTGCGAGCAGTCGAGACACCCGAGAAGGTCGAATGAGCCGACCACACCATTAGGAGGCGCTGCGAGTGCGAAATGTGTGGCTTGAAGTAGGAGCAGGGCGCAGTAGAAGAAGTGCATGTTCTTCGAGATGTGTGAACAATGCAAAACATTAACATCTCTATGCAGGTCTAAATATCAAGATTCAAGGACGATTTCAGTCCAATTTGATGCGAAATTGTCGTGTCTCAAACTGCGCCCTTCGCGGTTGACAGATCACTGTGATATGCGACCCGCGTTTTTCCAGGAATGCGGTGCTTAATACGACTCGTTTCAAATTGGTCGCAAATATCCGTTCTTGAAAGGGCCTCAAATGCGAATGGAAGTCATCATTGCCACATGCCCAAAATGTCCACTCCCAGCTCATTACAGTTCAACCATCACCTGAAATGTATGAGGCCATCTCGATATTGCATGATACAGCTAGACTGTGCAGCTGACTACGATCTCTCTCCATTCTGCAATGCTTGGATCTTTTTACTCATTTCTTCAGGACATCGTCTATCAAAGGCACCATCAACAGCGCCAACTATTTCATATGAAGTTCAAGCCACCCAAGTTAAGTAGAAGCAAGGCTAGAGGCCACATGAGATGATCCATCTCTGATTTTATGAAAGGTTTCCTATCAAGAGAAACAAAAGTCATGTACGCATCAGTACCACGGGGAAACCCTAAAACCTGTTTGCTCGCTAGGAACACTTGGTACAGACATCCTAAATTGGACTTGCAACATGCTGCAGCTGCCTACAATTTGGGAGTATTATAAAAGTTCATCTTGAGACCTTGCGAACCACAAAGAATGGAGCGTTGAAACACGATCTTGGATAGCTCACAATCTCCAGTTCCTGGGGTTCTTCACGACATGAAGCGCAAGTCACTACTGACCAGTATGTCTCCATCTATCTACCAAGTCTCTGGATCAAGAAAAAACATCCTGCCTACCATAACCTCCACCGTCGACCAACCGACTCATCCTCATTACCACCTCCATCAGTCTCAGTTCAAGCATCACCCTCGACCTATCAACTCCTAAACCACAAAACCCTGTCTGCCTATTTCGAACACCCCATCCTCTCCATCACCTTACTTTATCCGCCGGATTATTTGAACCTTGTTCCTCCTTCATACAATCACAAACCCCTCCCCCTCCCCCTCACTCCCAAGTCCACTCCCACTCCCCCCATCCCCACATTCACTCTCCTCGCCCCCATCCCAGCTAAAAACCTCCTCCAACCCCCTCAAATCGACCTGCACACCCTCTCCTTCCATCCTCTCAACCTCATCCACCAACTCAAGCGTCCGTTTCCAAACCCTCTCTCTTTCAGTGTCCAATTTCACGGCTTCTTTCTCTAACCTCTTCTCCTGCTCTTGAAGGACAAGCTGGCATTCAGTATGTTGGGCTTTGTCGCGAGCGAGGCGGCGCTGGCTTTTTGCAACATGTTTTGCGTCGAGGATGAGTTGTTCTGCTGTTTCGTTCAGGCTCTGAGGGGAGGGTGGAGGAGCGCTGGTGGAGCTGGTTGGGGAGGGATGGTGTGGTGTCGGCAAAGGGGGTTTGGAGATAGAGCTGCAGAGTTGCCCGTGTTTTTGTGTGTCGACTCTGTGGAGGTGGTCTTGCGTTCGAGCAGTGGCTACTTTTGGCTTGAGGTATTCGGTTGGATGTTTTGGTATCGGAGGTGCGGGGCGAGAAGGAATGGGTAGGGAGATTTTGTCTCCTACTATGTTGTACATCTTGGTCGGTAGACTGTTTTGGTGGTGTGTTAGCTTGGGCTTTGATGGTGTCCCTGGGTAGGGGTGGAGAGGGGTGCTGTTGGACATGTTGCGTGATTAGAGTGTGGAATGTGTGTGTTTTTTTTTTGAGAGATGAAGGTAAGAAAGTAGGGTACAGTGGATAAAAGGCGGGATGATGTGTTGGAGATATATGTAGAGTGGTACAGAGAAGCCCTAACACATGTACGACGAAGGCTTTGAGATAAGATTGTTCTGCACAATGACATCCGGGAACCAGCGGGAGCATGGCTGGTAAGACATTGGTATGCTGGACCTTCGATTGTGCCACAAAAGTACTTCGGACTGCATGGTATGACGCGCACTAACTATCACATGCCAGCTTGATAATCACGATGCTGTTGTGGAAACGCTCAGACTCTGAGACTCATAGTAAAAGCTTGGAGGAAGACTTGGAGTTGGAAGTAACTAGTTCAGTACTACAAAGCCGTAAATAGCTAGACGCTTTAATAGGACTTACTTCCATCACATGTCGTTGTACTCGCAGTTTCTCCGATCACGCAATCTCGTTCTAGCACCATCATATCCAAGATATGTTCCACCATATCGTTTATGTTTACCGATCGAACAATTGCCAATGGTAAGCTGCCCTTGCTTCTTCATCAAATACAATCCTGCTTCTTACACATCTCCTCATTCTCTCAATGATGTCTATGTGCATTGACTCGCATACTATGGGGATGATCTCTATCGTACCAGCGTGTATTACGCGAGTCCTCGTAGATGCGGTTTTGCCGTGCCGTGGCCATTCGTCGCTGGTGTTCGTTATGTGAGCCGCCCCTTGGGCCATTGTTCCTCCCATGAGTGCTTTCAGGCCTAAACCTAGGAGGAGAAAGAGAGTCGTACGAAGAGCTCCTGTTGGACATGGCGTAGCTATCGTTTGAGCTCACGGACCGTCTGCGGCCTCGACGTGGAGAAGGGGATCTGTTGAAGCTGTTGCGACGCCCTCCTGGGTAAGGACGCCTGCGCGGGGAGCTGGACCGGCTTGAGGCATCGCGGCGGAAGTTGGGATAACCTTGAGGTGAAGGACTGCGGCTTGTAGATCTTGTCAATGACGCGAAAGAGCCATGTCGGCGGTTATTGTTAATTGAAGCATCCGGGTTTTGGTAGAAATTGCCACGACCGCGGTTTGGAGATCGACCACGACCGAAGGAATTGCGAGATGAATCGGATGAGCTAGAGAGGCTGCGACGTCTGTAGGAGTCTTGGCTGTTGTTACGGCGCCGATCATCCAAAGGGCTGCGGCCGCGAGGTCGGAAAGAGCCGCGATCGTTGATGGGAGAACGAAGGTGACTGTATGGGTCGACTGTCCCTACTCGGTAGGGTTGCCCATGAGGACTGCGGTCCCAAGAAAGGACAGAGCGCTGTCGTGGCATGGCTTGTGATGCGTTTCGGTAGAAGGAGACCCTGGGTGTTTTGACGTGTGCTGCCGTCTGCTAAGATAAAGAAGGGAATTTTTGCTTGTGTACTCAATGAAGACAGGTAGCGTAGAGGAATCAAAGTAAAAAGCATCAGATACAGCGCCGTGTACTTCTTATATCTTCTTCTTGTACCACTCAGGCGTCTCTGTAGACTTGCATCATCCTGCTGTGCAGGAACGTCAGGTCGTACTTTCATGAGGCCCGAAGGGCTGGGATAAGTCAAGCCGCTCACATTGCCAGCTGACATGCATGAGTTCACATCCACTCCGATCGTTTTGATGTCAGACCTTCGCTGCAGGTATTGTGTTGCACTGACAAAAGAGATACCTGGGCGAGGGCTGAATGCCACGAAAACATTGACTGAGGCCTTCTTGTACGTCCTGGGTCTATAATGCCTGCCAAGACGATGCACTGATCGGACAGAATCAATTATCTTGGTCCTAAGCTTGATTCAAAGCTTTCACACTGGCCCAAGCCTGCACTATCGAAGCTGTGCTCTGCACAACACCAAAAAAGATAGTGAAGACGAAAACCAACACAGCAACCCAGAACGTGAGCCACTGCGCCTTATTCCTATCATCGTGGTACAGCTGACTCATAGTCCTCGGTTGCTTCTCGTCGTAAGTTCGCTTCAGAAGGACAAGCCGATCCCGCCAGTAGCGAAAGTTGTCTATTTGACGCTCGGAGCTGTTCAGCCGTTTGCATTGTCCAGCACCCTGATCCAAGCCGCAGGCCAACCGCTCCTTTTCGTACCACTTATTGGCTTGGCCAAGCTCTGGTGGGAGAAGGAGGGCTATGGTGCGAATTGTCTCTACTAGCAGACCTTTGGGATAATGTGAGGTTCTCGATCGTATATGAAGCTCAAGTATGGAGACTTGGTGGAAGAGCACGAGCTTAGTGTCGTCGTCTCGAAGCAATAAATGATCGGCCAGGTTGTTCGTCCAGAGTATCTTGATACCACCAATGCGCTCAAGATTGGCGGCTGTAAAGGTTTGCGGGAGTTTGACGATATCTCGTGAGTTGGAGGGGGAGAAGCAGGACTCGATAAGCTTTGGGACTTGTTTAGTTCGTTGAGGCCGGCACTCGCCTTGCCAGTCCCAGCGTATTGGCTCATCGAGCGAGATTTCTCCGGGTATCTGGCCGGTGTGGAGCATAAGCCATGTAAATACACAGAGATTCATCACAAGATCGGCAGGCGTGCTGGAGTAGTACATATTCGTAGCATCAATCTTGAGGATGGCCTCGACGGCGTCAGTGGAAGCGCCATCGTCCTGCTTCAATAACCCAATGATTTGGCACACGTCTGCATGCGTCAATTGAATACCAGACCCTTGGGTTATTGGCAGTGCTAGGCGGCATAAAGCATGATAATGCGAGAAGAAAGCCTCGTAGGCTCGATCTGCCCGTTCAATCTCAACCGTGGACAGGTAGAGATCAAACACCCGATCCAAGAAACGACACCGAAGGAAAGGCGAGTGGAGTGGTTGAGAGAAATGACAAGCCTCCAGCGGATCTTTCTCATTCGTGACTTCTGCCATCTCACTTTCAATCTTTGCACTCACAACTTTCCGACTGTTGTGAAGAGGTTGGTTTTGTGTACCTCTTACCCATCGTACCGACGAGTCCTTTTCGGGACAAGCTGAAGACTTGCTGATCGCTCATAATAATGGTGTAGTAAACATACCGATTCTGTACCCGACACACAGCTGTGCAGGTAGGCAACAGGAAGAGGCGGAGCTGAAATTTCCAAATCTGTCTCTCCTCACCAATTTGCAGCTTGGCAAAGACCAGATTTTCCGCAACCCTCGATTTCGTCACCCAGCAATCATCACCAGCGAACCCCTCTTCTCCACCCCTCTCACACATCATATCCTACAAACTCGCCCATCCGCCCCTAGTATCTCTACCTTATTCCCATCCCCAGCACTGTCTCCGTCAACTTCACGCACCTCATCAACCACGACCCTCCTCACTTCCCTGTTTCCTACCTCAGAACCCGCACGATGCCCCTCCCCCCACACGCCCTCACAATAACCGGCGGCTGCAACTGCGGCACGATCCGCTACAAAATCCACATCCCCCCTCTCACCTCGCGACCCATCCACGAGAACTCAACTCCCAACCACCCATCCGGCCTCGAACCCGTCCGCCAACCCTTCATCTTCACAGACCACTGCAACGACTGCCGACGGGCTGCGGGGTCAATTCTGCCCGCTTGGATCTCTGGGCCTTTGTACATGTTCGAGGCGAGTGTTGGGTCTCCTCGCACGATCTCGGAACAAACGAAAGGTGGGCCAGACGAGGAAAAGGAGAAGGATGAGAAGAATGATGGGGGGTGGAAACCCGCCCTTGATGTCTTCTCCTCCAAAGGCATAGAGGAAAAGACATCTGCCGGGGGAAGAGGCTTACAAGGCAGAATAAGTTTTTACGAGAGCAGCAAGGGGCGGTTTAGGACATTCTGCACAACATGCGGGACCCCGCTTACCTACTGGGAAGAAGGTTTGAAAGACATTTTAGACGTACAATTGGGGACGATAGATCGGGAGTTCTTGGATACAGAGGATTTGAGACCCGAGAGGCATCTGTGGTGGGGGAAGGGGATTGGGTGGGTCAAGGAGTATGTGGATTTCGGAGATGGAGGGGAGAATGGGGCGAGGAGTGTGGAGAGGCATGAGAGTGATGGGATGGATGAACGGTTAGGACGGGGACCGAGGGGTTGAGAGGAAGTTTGGGGATGGGGGAGGGAGTGCAACGATACAGCGGAAAGAGTAACACGAACGCAGATGTCGCAACGACGCTCAATCCAAGACAAAAGACACAAGATAAGGAAAATCACTTCAGCAACTCCCTCACCATCCGAAACGGAGAAAGCCCAGCCTCCACAACAAAACCGCATCTCAAGATAGTTTGGACGGGGCCAACGAACGGGGCCAACGAACGGCATGACCACTCTTCGCTCCTCCGAATACTCGAACAAAAATACGCGATGAGTGGGGAAACACAAGATCGAAAAAAAAAACCCCCAGGGTGGACTGTATTATGACATCCACAATAGTTGGGCAGGGTGGGGGGTGGGGGGAGCTATAGAAGGAAGGATGGGCATCCAAAGAAAAAAAATCACAAGGGGCACACACACAAATGACACAATCAATACAGGGGCGGCTTCCGCGAACGATATACAAGCAACGAATGGATTTACTCCAAGACCACGAACGAACGAACGAATGAATGAGTGCACAAAGAAGCAAGCCGGCATATAAGATGGGGATTAGGCGGTAATGGTGACGAACGAACGATATACAAGATCCGCGTGATGATGAGAGAGAACATGGCACATGATGATGATTTTATGTTAGGGCGATGAGACTGGATAGCGTTCATAGGTCATACTTGGGAATATGTGCCATTAGGATTACTCATTACATCTTATCCCTCTGACTTTTCTGTCTGTATAACGCACCTTAACAAACCGAAAAGTTGCTCAGAGTTCCTCCCATATCCATTCCGGGCTTGCATGATAAATGCAATGCGCATACTTGGACACGCTTTCCTTCCTTCTTTTCATTGCTTTTCACCTCATCTCCGCACTGCCGCCTTTTTCCTTTTTGCTGCCTGGTCCGCGTCCCTTCTTTCAATACACCTCTCTATTATCAGCGATTCGCACCACCAGGCGAGAGGATATGCCCGTTCTCCGCTCCATGAGAAGCTTGCTGTGTACCACTGCCTCCCATATGTTGATAACCCGCTTGTTGTTGTCCTCCCTGCCCTGCCAGGCCCCTCTGTCCTCCGTGCCCTCCCTGCCCTCCCTGCTGCTGCTCTCTTTGATGCGGATGCTGCGCCCCAGCCCCGCCCACTCCACTTCCCCCACCCACACCACCCGACCCTCCCACACCCGCACCCTGGCGACTCTCAAACCCATCAGGCGCCCGTTCGCCCACCATCCAGTCCTCGAGCGCCAGCCACTCGCTCCACGCCTTCTCAGCCGCTAGCACCTCCTGCTCTGCAGGCTCGGTGATAGGTCGCATAAACGGCACCGTTTCCAGGACACCCATATCGTAATCCCTCTTCACGCTCGCCCATCCGCCGCTCTTGGCTGCGAAGAGGTAGTTTCTCCGTTCTTGTTCGTGCAGGGGCCCAATGCCAGCTTGCCAGTCGTCGCCGAAGAAGCCGTGGAGGACGCCGGTGAAATCGAGGCCTGTGACGACGAGGCGGCGGAGGTAGGGAATTAGGGAGATGGAGGTGTAGTGGGGTTGTTGGGAAGATGAGGGGGAGGGAAGAGGTGGTGGGGTGAAGATTGGTGGGGCGGTGGTGGAGGAGGAGGAGGGGTTCTGGCGCGGTTGAGGGGCGCCGGTGCCGATGCGTTGGAAGGGGAGGTGGATGTTTATGAAGGCTGCGACGGCTTGGACTTGGTCGCCGTGTTGGGCGTGGTGGGTGAAGTAGCGTTGGCAGGATTGGTATTTGGGGTACCATTCGAAGATGTCGAACTGTGGAGGGTAATCAGCAGTGAAATTATGGGTTGTGGTGGAGGTTGTGTTCATTGTGGGAAGCTCAGGGCGGGGGAATGGGGTCGAGAGGGGAGTGGTGTTCATTTCGAATATTGAGGGGTTATGATATAGTGTGCAACGAGAAGGTAACGCATCTCTAATGAACAGATGAGGACGGATATACCTGTGGAGTGCCACTAGCTTGTTGCCCTTGCTCTTGCTCCTGCTGTGGCTGTTGCTGCGACTGCTGCTGTGGTGGTGGCACTTGGCCTTGTGCTTGACTAACGGAGTCTGGTGGTGGTAGCTGCTCTGGTATCATATTTGAGCCGGATGAGGGAGGAGCGCTGGTGGATGGGTGCTGGTACGAGGCGTGTCGGGGTTGCTCGGTCGAAGGAGGATTGAAGGTGTATTCATGCTGGGATTGTTGCCCGCCATTGAAGGCGTTCTGCGGTGGGGTCTGCTGGGTAGGTGAAGGTGAAGGTATCATATGAGGGGTACTGGAGTAGGGGTTAGGATAGTCCATGTAGCGAGAGGTCAACAAAGGCATGGCAGCACCTGTCAAACGAGTCGCTAGGGATGGTGAAGTTATTCATATCCGTCAGTTTATCAGCACACCGGCACCAAGTATTATTTCCCGTGAACTAAAGCATCGTGTCACGAATATTGATCAGTAGTACAGAGGTTGCGCAATCAGGAGCCTCTTGCACCCTGGTCGACCAACTCGACCCTGGTAGAGTGTGGGATGGACCAAAGACGTGGTCGGATTGCGCCAAGCACTTTGACGGGTCGCGTTGGGCGGGAGGACAGTTAAGGGAGTTAAGGCCCAACGGCCATGCTCGCACATCACCGCCCACATGCCCCGTCGTCAAATTGCCTAATGGGGTAAATGCCTAGATGACGATGGTGGAAGGAGGATGTAGGTTGGATAAGTATTACCTTACCGACAATTTGGAATAATGATCAACCTTCTTGGCTTCTTCTAACCGTCCCAGCAACCTGGCTAGACCACGTGGAAGAGCGACGCCATGAGGTCAGACGCCAGCAGTGGTCCGGGGCCTAGAACTTCATAGACCAACTCCCCTATCATGCGCGCAAAGGAAAATCATCTCTTCCCCTGTCAACTTATCAAGCCATCAAAAGCCCATCTGAGCCTCCCAAACTATCAGACCTTATGCCATCTTCCACGTGAAACTCCGACGCCGATCTTCTGTTACGGCCGCAAAGCCACGCCACGCCTGTCTTGCTGGTTTGAGTCTTTGAGATTGGAGTCAGCAGCCTTGCACATGTCTGTGGCTGTCTCATCTCATAAATCCTGAACGTCGGCATCCGCCGGGCAGGTCGAATGCTAACGGCCGCAATGCTGCATATGGCTAGCTACCGCGAATGAACGACAGCTCTGCCTCCATTTGATTATGCATAACTACAACCTACCGGACATGTTGACAGCCACGTTTCGCTAAACGCTGCAGCCGCTGTCTCAATTGAGCTTCCGGAGCTTAGCTGTCTGTCTGATAACTTACTTTACTTGCACTTCATTCTCGCAAAAACTGTCACATCGGGACTAATGGTTGTCATCGGGGCAGTTGCATTCCTAGGAAGCGTGGAATTTCCTGAGATTTCCTTTTCCACAAGTACTTGCACCCGCAGAGGTCTCGAAATGGTGGCTTTTATGCACTGTCTTTTCGCTACATTGATACCACGTGGGCAGGAACATATGGCCCGGCCCACCCTGCACTATCATAGGTTAGTATTCACAAGACGACGGTAGGGCTGATGCGTACTCCTTGCTCCTGCTTGCACTATTCGCCTATTGTAGTCGTTTGGTTCGTTACTCTGGTGCTGGAAACATGATAAGACATGCAACGAGGATTGCTGTAACGGGCGGAGCTGATGACGGCGCTCCAGTACCCACCCACCATGGCACACGAGAATCAGTCCTCTTTCTTGGCGATAATCTGCCACAAGCGAGTCCCAACGTCGCGAGATGGCCAATCTCACTGTTGTCCTAATGAGTCCAGGTACGTTGCCAAAGCAGTGTATCTACCCCACGATCACCGCAGCTTGTTACAGAGGACCTCCCCACACTCCTCCATACCCACAACAAGGACAGATTTGAATCAACTGTGGTTCAACAACACGCTTAACGGCCCAGAAACCCAAATGTGCAACCTTCTAACCAAGGATATGGGTCGCAGTCGACCACCCACACATCAAAAAACTCAGTTTCAGAGTCACACAATTTACAGGTTTTCGCTGGGAAATGAATGAAGCTTGGAAGCAGGTCTTATTTGCCTGCTTGAAGACAAAACATCCGGACTCAAAGCACGATACGGACACAAAACCTCTCTTTATTAAAATATCCTTCTTACATCACGCCCAAGCCTACCACTCCAAGTACTCCTCCTCTACATACCGCTTAGCATTCGCCGCCGAATCACCCGGCTGCCCAGGCCTCTCCGCAGCACCCGTCGTAATCGAGTCTTTAACCACCTTCGGACTCACGAGGCCCGTTCCACCAGGATACTTCGCCCAGCCAGCCATAAACCCCAAATTCCCCGGCCACGCCGCACAGTCAACCTGAGTAATAGTAGCAACATTAAACCCCGCCGTATCCTTGCCAAACCACGCTTTTACCCCATCCGTCTCAGTACAAATATCCACCACGGTATTACTCCCCAACCCGTCCAAACTGCCCCCCTTCTGACAACACTGATTAACAGGCTTCTGATCCCCTCCACACGCACACGTATTATCCACCATTACAATCAAGCCATTTTTACTGACCGGATCCGGACTGTCGCAAACACACATCACGTCGCCCTTCGCACCTTTCAACGTCTTCGGATCATCTGGGGGACACTCCTTCTCGGTCCGGCAGATCTTCTGCCCCTTCTCCAGCATCCAGCAGCTGCCACAAACAGCTGGATATGGCGCCTCATTGAAGCCACCAGAAATGGCAGCGGTAGGAGGTTTCCACTTCCCGCGGAAGTTGCCCCAGAAGCCACATTTGCCTGTCTTGCCCGCCGCGATTGGTTTGCTGTGGCAGTCGCCGTATCCGCTCACGGTTGCTTGGTATGATTTGCCGATTCGTTTGATGGGGCCAGCGGGACCTTCCCAGAGACCACCGCCGCCGGAGCCGCCGCCCGTGGTGTTATAGGATCCGGCGTCCGTTTCTTCTCCTTCGTCTTTGGGAAGCTGCAATGTAGTGTCGCCTCCAGCGCCAGTGGTGTTAGTGGTACGAGCAGGGCCAGCATCACCAGTGCCGCCAGCAGGGTTCGTCTCGCCTCCAGCCTCTGCATTACCGCCCTCTCCTTCAGTGTCTGTATTACCGCCAGTCCCTTCATCCCCACCCTTGCCAGTATTCCCAGCAACCCGGGAACTGCCCTCAGCACCTCCACCTTCCTCTCCACCCTTCATTGGCTTGCTACTACCGGTCCCATCAGCTCCTTTCTCCGCGGCAAGGTTCGCAGCGCTACTTGTGCCATCACCAGCCGCGGAATTCTGCGCAGCAGTATCCCATCCCTTGCCTCCAGCACTTGGGACGCCGCTGGTTCCAGCTCCAGGTACGCCGCTAGTCCCAGTCCCAGTCCCAGTCCCAGTCCCAGTCCCAGTCCCAGTCCCAGTACCACTTTCAGTACCCGTTCCAGTACCAGTACCAGTCTCCTCTTCAGCTTCACACTCATCTTCCACCCCACCCTCATCGCCGCCGCCTTCAGTAACAGGCTGTTCAGTCCCCGCACCCCCAGTACTAGGTTCCGTGGCAGCAGTCCCATTCGTCGAGTTCGTTGCGGGTGGGATGGAACCTCCTGAGGTGGGTGGGTTGGACGAGTCTCCAGATACAGGCATACTCTCCCCACCACCACCACCAGCAGTATCGTCCCCCCTCGTAATCTCCTCCGCCTCCTCACTCCCTTTCTCCACACTACTAGCACCATCAGACCCGCAATCAACCCATCCGCCGCCCTCGGGGACTTTGCCGAAGGGTGCGTCGGAGGAGACCCTAGTGCCACCGCCAGATTAGCTCTATCTTGGGGAGATGATGCCCCGCCCACCCAGAGGAAGACATACCCCGGAATCTGCCATTTCGGCAAACACTGCTTTGGTGCTGGTGCTGGTACCTGTGCTGCTGCGCGCTCCACTAATTGGCGATCTGGGATGTGACTGCGCGAGAAGAAGCGTTGAGGGCGTGCTGCTGGGGAGGCGGCCACGCAACTTGCCAGCGTGGTGAACAATAGAAGGGAAATTGAGGTCTTCATATTGCGATGCTGGTGGGCCGTGAGATGCTGGTGACTATAAGGGGTTGTTGAAAATGTGAGGAGACGCGAGATGGTGCCGGTGACGTCAAGGAGAAACGATGTAGTGAAAGAGTGTCGAGAAGACGGAGATGACAGGTGATATTCCGGTGGGTGATTTGATGTATTCACCCACCAAAATAGGTGGGATGAATTGATGTAGGATTGAGGATGGGATGACGCAGGCTAGTTGAGTGTTGGATGTCTGTACTTCTAACAATAGGCACTTTAGATTCGAAATAATGGGTGGGTGGGTGCTCTCTGGGCGGGCGGGAGGTCGGTGGATCGACAGTGGGGGTGGGTGTAGTATGCCTGCCCAGCAAGCAAGCAAAAACCCAGTCTCGAAAGAGAGAGGGAAGTGAGAGGAGGATGGACGAGGCCAAGAGAACTTACATCCACGGCTGAGGAGTCGGGGGGCGAAAGGCAAGGACGACGCGGCCGATGTGATGGAATTGATAGTGGTATCGTGATATTTGGCTCACACCAGCAGCCAAGGGTGATGATACACACATCATCCAGCCAGCCGTGAAGCCAAGAAGGTAGAAAGGGTTGTATGCAGGTACACGGTAAACCCTCCATCCCAGGCCCTGCTGAAACAGCCACGAGATCCCTAGCATACGTGACGATAGCCGCAGAAGATGAATGACATACGCAGCCTGATATTGCAGGAACACACTTTCCTTTCCCCAAAGCTTCTTCTCCGTAGCTCCTCAGGCAATGATTCAAGGGATTCTGAGGGGGTCGCCAGGTGAGCAGGGCATACGAAAAGCGGTAAACAAGCTCACCTGGGGGTCAGGACGATTGGACCCAGGGAAGTGTGGCGTGAGGCAGTATCTACACACCAACGGCGTGAGGAATCAGATATCGAAACGGCAAACTCGAAACACACCTATGTTTAGAACTGGAACATTTTGACACAAAAGCATAGTGCGGCTCATGCGGGTCGCGTAAAGAAAGAAGGTTGAATACTCCGTATGAGGATTGGGGACAAGCGACCAGCCGCATTCAAGACCCTGGGATGATCACTTAGCAACCGCGTGCGTGGATCCCATATCACGAACAAAGTGATCGTTTGGGGATAACGCTCCGAAGTAAGACATTCCCATACAGGCTCAATTCATCCAGCCTTTCACGTCCACTCTCCCTTTCTCCCACCTCACCCTCCCTGTACAAATCCCCTCACCACCAATCCCCGTGCGCCTTCATCGCCTCCGCGACTTTGATGAAGCCCGCGATGTTGCTGCCAGCGACCAAGCTGGGTAACCCAGCCTCGTCCTCGACATACTCTTTCGCAGTGTCTAATCCGTTCTGGAAGCACGCTTGCATGATGCCCTTGAGTTTGCTATCCACCTCTTCAGCCGTCCACGAGAGACGTTGGGAATTCTGTGCCATTTCGAGGCCGGATACTGCTACGCCGCCGCAGTTGGCTGCTTTGCCTGTAGGTTATCATTAGCACTGTAGAGAATAGCCATAATGAGAGTGGAAGAACGTGTGAAGAAGAGAAATTCTTACCAGGAGCATACCAAATAGCCTCATCCTTTTTCTCCTTCCTATTCGCTTCGAAAACGTCGATCGCGTCCTGAGAGCATCCCATATTGCTTCCCTCAGCCACATACTTCGCGCCGGCCTCGACCAGCGCTTTCGCTTCGTCGCCGCTGACTTCGTTCTGCGTAGCAGACGGGAGTGCAATATCGACCTTCCCCACCTTCGTCCACGGCCTCGCACCCTCGATATAGTCGAATTTACCCTTATATTCTTCCGCAGCCACAAGTTCCGTAAGCGCTTTCCTCTCGACTTTCAGCTGCGCGATCGTGTTGATTTCGGCGGGTGTAATGCCCTCTTCGCTCTTGGAGATTATGCTGCCTTTGCTGTCGGAGAGGGAGAGGACGGTCGCGCCCAGCTCGATCGCTTTGAGGGCGGCGTATTGCGCTACGTTGCCAGAGCCGGAGATTGCGACGCGTTTGCCTTTGAAGGATTCCTTGCCCTGAGTTGCGTGGGCGATCATTAGGTCGACGTACTATGTCATCACCACATATTAGCTTGATGCGATCATAGACTGTGGGAGAGGGTTGAAGAGAGGACCGCTTACATAGACGAGTCCATACCCCGTTGCCTCAGGTCTGATTAGACTGCCTCCCCATGCGCCCCCCTTGCCAGTCAAACATCCTTCCCATAGATTTCTCTGTGTCTTGTATGCGCCGAATAGCCAACCTATTTCTCGGGGCGAGACGCCAATGTCGCCTGCTGGCACGTCTGTGTCGGCACCGATGTGCTTGGAGAGGTGGGTCATGAAGGCGACGCAGAATTTGCGGATCTCGTTATCGGATTTGCCTTTTGGGTCAAAGTCTGCTCCGCCCTTGCCGCCGCCGATGTTCACTGAAGAAGATGTAAGTCAGCATTATTTCTTATAGCCGCTCGGTCAATGGCGAGAGCAATGTTGCATCAGATGAAGGACAGACGTACAGCCAGTCAAAGCATTCTTGAAGATCTGTTCAAAGCCCAAGAATTTCAATATCGACAGGTTGACAGTAGGATGAAACCGCAGTCCTCCTTTGTAAGGTCCCAACGCTGAATTGAATTGTACGCGGTAGCCTCTATTAACTTGTACAGCGCCCTTGTCATCTTCCCACAACACGCGGAATTGGATCACACGCTCTGGGATGGAGGAGATGGTTAGGGCTGTCTTGTACTCGGGATGTTTCTTAAAGAGGGAGGAGTTCTCGAGGGTGGAGGCGAGCTCTGTCATTCAATCATAGTCAATATATGTTCCCTGTAAGGTACTATTCTAGAGACGCACCTTTGTACGCCTGCTCGAATTCAGGTTCAGATGGATAGTTCGACATGGTAAGATGGGCTTTTCGGTATGGAAGGAGATCGACGATGGTAGATGGGTTCTTCGAAACTGTAGAGGAAGAGCTTCTCTATATAGTTGAAACCTCAGTGACGGTTCAAAAGCTGAGCTACCGTGACAGCTGATCCGATCGCGGCTTCCTCATGATCTCAGGATGAAGGCCGTCGCAGGGCCAGCGCGCCGACAGCACGGCAATGGCCGGCCATTGGGAGGTCTAGCACACGCCAAGGGCATTTTGCTAGAGGCTGAATTGGCTTCAGAAGGCTGGACTCTGGACGAGAGGGGTATGAATCTTGGAGGGCGGTAGAAGGCGTTGACGATAGATTGACGTGGGGATATGTTATCAGTACATGAGGAACCAATAGCGAGCGCTCGCTGGCCGGGGGCTAAGAGTCCCCAGAGTTCCGCCCTAGGACTTTTCTCCCGGCACACACCAGGCCATCTGCTAGCTGAAATGCACCCCACGGACTGCCAATTTCATGTCGTGTGAGAAACATTTATATATGGAGAGAGCCCACTCTTTCGGGAGGTTTAGGACTTGCCGGCGCTTGCTTTGCAATATTTTGACTGTTCAATTCATGTGTACAAGCCTCGAAAGGTCTAAGATGCTAATGCTATGCCATAAACACACCGCTTCACCGCCTTGCCTTCAAACTGGACAAGAGGAGCCTCAAGTGTAGCGAGAGCAATACATGACTCACAGGCAGCTAATGAATAGCAAAGGTGTTCTTCAGTCGGTGTTGGTAGGATCCCAGTCCGTTACGAAATGTTCATCCAAGGCATCCATCTTCTCCACATCAGCCTCGTCAATCTCAAAGTCGTGCACCTGACCATTCTCCACTATCCGGTTAGGCGTAACACTCTTTGGCAGAGGCACATATCCATGCTGCAGGCTCCACCTCACCAGCAATTGCGCTGGTGAGCATGAGTATTTCTTTGCCAGTGAAGCTACTGTATGATGTGTCATCTTCATGCCTCTCACCAGAGGACCCCATGCTTCTACTGCTATTCCCTTTTCTTGACAATATTTAGCAATCTTAGACTGCGTGTTGAAAGGGTGTACTTCGATCTGATTCACGGCGGGAGTGACTCGAGACGAGGAGGAAAGAAGTTCTTCAAGCTGCGTCATGTCAGCCACTTGTCTTTGTCTTGCCAAACAAGTACTCTACGCACATGCTTGATGCCAAAGTTGCTGACGCCACCGGTCTTAACTTCTCCGTCTTGTATAGCGTCTTGTATTGCTTTCCAACACTCCAGTCTCTTTGTCTTGCCGCCAAATGGCGCGTGAAGTAGGTACATGTCAATGTACCATAACCCGCACTCTTCTATCGACCGTTTGATGGACTTGCGAGTCGCATTGTATGACGTGTTCGACATAAGCTTTGTAGTAAAAAAGAGATCTTCCCGCTTGAGGCCTGCTTTGTTGCGTGGACCGGTAAGAAAGGACCGGATGGCATGGCCGACTTCTCGCTCGTTGCGATACCATTCCGCAGAGTCGAATCTGTAAGCATTTCAATCCCTGCTCCTGTACCTCATGTTTGCCATGTCTTACCCACGATATCCAGCCTGAGTTCAGTCAGCGATCAGATGACGGGACACTACGGCTTGGACAGACCTCCAGCGCTGTGTGGACAGCGTTCGTTATAGTATCTTGACCGCTGACCATGTAAACACCAAGCTGGATGAGAGGCATGTTTACGCCATTGTTCAGCTGTGGGTCAAGGTCATCTCCTGCTCTTCCCCGTGAGACTAAGTAGTGGCGCGTTGCATACCTTGATGGTAGAGCCAAGGTGATACCCAGGTTTGGCCATCTTGCTAAGGAGGGACGCTCTTTCAGTTGTAAGTCGTGGAGAGGCGTTTTAATCAATCTTGAGCACGGAGGTAGATGACGTAGGACCTAGGAACTTTGCATTCTTAGTGTCCGCTTCGTTGGTGAGTTTGTAGGTTCTTGCGGTCGAAGTTAGTAGTCCACAGTCAACGCGTAAAAACACAAGAGCAAGGTGGATGCGAAATAAAAGATCGCATGGCAGGCAGTAAGACACTGGCTCAATTCTGCACCATGGACATTCGACTAGGAAGATTTAGCAGCAGTGGTGGCCTCCATAGCAAGCAGGCGCAGCTCGCCCCCGACATAAATGACATGAGAGGCAGTCCAGAGGTTGTCACCTCTCATCATATGCTCTCCCATGCACAATATCTCAGCTCTGGGAGATCGCCAATAGACCATGGTTTCGGTCACAGAATGGGTTCAATCTGCCAAGACCGGTATGGCTGTTGCTGCTGGCCTTAGAGCAAGATGAAGCGGCATGATAGCTTTCATGCTGTTCCAGACAGTCAAACGCCGAACATCGCCCATTTGATGGGAAGAAGGGGACTGATCGCAAGACAGGAGTAGAGAAGGGAAAGGATCCCCCTGACTTGCAAAACGAGATGGTGCCCTTATCCGACTTATCGGACTAGCGTGTGCAAAAACACTTTACGCCAAATAACGCGCTAAGTGGCGGCGCGTCTTCTAAACACTGGAAACGATTTCTTGCATCTACCTTCCATCTGCATTGCCATCTGCAGGGTCTCAACTTCACGCTCATCTTCCAACTGTAAGCTAGCTATCCTGCTGTGTCTCCACCACGAGCAAGCAGTTATTGCTCCCTAACTCTACTTCTGCCTACCGTCTCTTCTTGCAAGATGTTCGTCTACAAACGAGGTAATGTTATCCCCGCCTCCAGTCACTTTTCCTCATAACGAAGTCTGTTCGAATGCTGGTCATGCCTTCCATTACGAACACATCTTGTCAATCTTTGATCTCGACACTCTAGGCTAACGTGTGCCAATCTTCGCATAGATAACCGCAAGGAGCGCGTGCAATTCGACAAGATCACTGCCCGAGTCTCTAGGCTGTGCTACGGACTCGACGCCGAACATGTCGATGCAGCTGCCATCACACAGAAAGTCATCTCAGGCGTGTATCAAGGCGTCACAACCATTGAACTCGACAACTTGGTAGGCACGAGTTTCTACACCTACATCCATATGCTTACGACTTAATAGGCCGCGGAAACGGCAGCATACATGACCGTCACCCACCCGGACTATGCCATCCTCGCTGCACGTATCGCAGTCTCCAACCTGCATAAGCAAACGAAGAAGCAGTTCTCCTCTGTCATCGAAGACCTCTACCATTACATCAACCCTAAAAATAACAAGCCAGCGGCATTGATCTCCCAAAAGACCTATGAGACTGTCATGAAGCATGCCGAGGAGTTGAATTCAGCCATTGTCTACGATCGCGATTTCAACTATCAGTACTTCGGCTTCAAGACGCTCGAGCGCTCATACCTTCTCAAGCTCGATGGCAAGATCGCTGAGCGACCACAGCACATGATAATGCGTGTGGCCGTGGGTATACATGACAATGACATCGAGAAGGTCATTGAGACCTACAGTCTTATGTCGCAGAAGTACTTCACACATGCCTCCCCTACCCTCTTCAATGCAGGCACCCCACAGCCGCAACTTTCATCCTGCTTCTTGGTCGACATGAAAGATGACAGCATTGACGGCATATACGATACATTGAAGACTTGCGCGCTGATATCGAAGACTGCAGGTGGTATCGGCTTCAACATTCATCGCATTCGCGCGACTGGCTCCTACATTAGTGGGACAAATGGCACATCTAATGGAATTGTACCGTTACTCCGTGTGTTCAACAATACTGCCAGATACGTTGACCAAGGAGGCAACAAGCGACCAGGTGCTTTTGCCGTCTATCTCGAGCCATGGCACGCGGATGTCTTTGAATGGTTGGATCTGCGTAAGAATCACGGAAAAGAGGAAGTACGAGCGAGAGATTTGTTCTACGCTCTGTGGATCCCAGATCTGTTCATGAAGCGAGTTGAGCAGAACGGGGAGTGGACCTTGATGTGTCCGAACGAAGCACCTGGCCTCGCGGATATCTATGGTGATGAGTTTGAGGCGCTTTACGAGAAGTAGGTATTAGATGCCTTGTTGAAAACCCTCGCTAACCGTAGCAGGTATGAGAGAGAAGGTAGAGGTCGAAAGACAATCAAAGCACAGAAGCTGTGGTACAGCATCTTAGAGGCACAGACGGAAACAGGCAACCCTTTCATGCTCTACAAAGATGCCGCCAACCGAAAAAGCAACCAGAAAAACTTAGGCACCATTCGAAGCTCCAACCTCTGCACCGAGATCATCGAATATTCTGCGCCTGATGAGGTGGCAGTGTGCAATTTAGCTTCCCTTGCTCTACCTAGCTTCGTCGATGCCGCACGAGGGGAGTATGACTTCAAGAAGTTGCATGAGGTCGCCCAGGTCGTGACTCGCAATCTAAATAAGATCATTGAGGTCAACCATTACCCAGTTGAAGAAGCACGCCGAAGCAACTTCCGACATAGACCTATTGGTCTTGGTGTGCAGGGGCTTGCCGATGCCTTCCTTGCTCTCCGTCTACCGTTTGAGTCACCAGAGGCTCGCCTACTCAACAAGCAAATATTCGAGACCATATATCACGCCGGTCTTACCTCATCCTGTGACATCGCCAAAGAGCTTGGTCCATACGCCACCTACGAAGGCTCCCCTGTCTCTCAGGGTATCCTACAGCCTGATATGTGGGGGGTGACGCCCACTGACCTATGGGATTGGGATTCGCTCCGAGAGAAGATCGCCAAACACGGCGTGCGAAACTCGTTGCTTGTCGCGCCCATGCCCACTGCTAGCACATCGCAAATCCTTGGCAACAACGAGTGCTTTGAACCCTATACCTCCAACATCTACTCGCGACGAGTGCTTGCTGGAGAATTCCAGGTGGTCAACCCCTGGCTCCTCAAAGACCTCGTTGACATGGGTCTCTGGTCCGACAACATGAAGAACCGCATCATCGCCGACGGCGGAAGCATCCAGAACATGCCCAATATCCCAGCAGACATTAAATCTCTCTACAAGACCGTATGGGAGATATCCCAAAAACGCGTCATCGAAATGGCAGCGGATCGCGGTGCCTTCATCGACCAATCTCAGAGCCTTAACATCCACTTGAAAGACCCGACCATGGGCAAGATCACAAGCATGCATTTCGCAGGCTGGAAAATGGGCCTCAAGACCGGCATGTACTATCTCCGCACAATGGCCGCCTCAGCCCCCATCCAATTCACCGTCGACCAAGAACAACTGAAAGTCGTCGACACGAACGTTGCACGTGTTGGTGGAAGAGTGAAGAGGCCCACGAGTGGGAACTCGAACGCACACACCGCGGTCCCGAGGCCTATGTATCAGCAGAAGCAACCGTCGATGGAGAATGGAATCCCGACACCAGCGCAGACGCCTGAGCCGGTGGAGAAAGTTTTGCCGGAGCCGAAAGGGAGTGTGTTGCCGGAGAGGAAGAAACCGAACGGTGTCCCTGTGGCGTTCAAGGCTGATCTGGAGGAGGGTGGCAGTCCGAAGGTGTTGGCTACGGATCCGGTGGGTACGCCGGTGAAGGAGGCGTTGGAGGAGGAGGGGTTTGGGAAAGAGAATAAGCAGGGAGAGGATGAGGATGAGATTAGTGGGGAGAGGGAGGGCGATATTTATGCGCAGAAGGTGCTTGCTTGTAAGTGGTCCGACTGTCTAACCAAGAGTGACTGTGCTAATGATCTGTGACAGGCAGTATTGAGAATCCCGAAAGCTGTGTCATGTGCTCTGGATGAACTGATCCGGGAGAGAGGGCGGAGGGCGAAGGAAAATGATGTGTTGGCTGCACCATGCTCTTTGGATGTCAAGATGTGGTGATGCGACTTGATCGATGCTTTGAAGACGGGCGTTTTGGGATACATGTTGCATTGTGTGTACGCGATGAAGAGAATTGTATATCATTTATATAAACAGTCCTGTGATCTTGATCTAGCTGTTGGCAGCATATCAGTGCAACCTGTGTCCGGACGACGACGGACTACGCTACTCAAGCAGTGAGATGCTTTCAATGTGCTGGTGGAGAGAATGTTGTGGGGTCCTCCGGTGCATTGATGATAGATTCTGTAGGATCCGGCCGACAATTTGGTTGAAAGGGCTCTTGCCTAGTCCGACTGTTCTCTACTGGTGCTATGCTTGGTCACAACATGTGTTACGTGTTTCTCAATGATGACAATGATGGACCTATTCTTAGGCAGTAGAGAGCGTGTGGCCAAGAAAGGGGGAATAATGCTCAAATATACGCGCGGTACTTGTATTCTCAAGACCGAAATCCCCGATGTCTAAGTCACCATCCAGCACAATTTCCACTACGACCTGCACAACATCATGCCCAACAATGTGCCTCACTCCTGCAGCCTACATCGCATTCAAGTTTGCGGGTAAGTCCATCTCGATGCTACGCTGCAGCCTCTCCCGGCGTGTAGGGTCTCGCCTCTCGCGCGTGTGCCCTCGACGCGTTCGATCGTCCGCTACAGACAGAGAGCAGGAAGCATACAGATATCCCATGTTTATGAGACTGGCTAAGGAACGGGCCGATGTTCAGACTTCTGGAAGAACAAAATACCGCGATGATGAACCAAATATTCCTAAACATAGAGGCCCCGCAAAGTGCTGCTACACAAGCTGGGCCCCTTGCGGAAGAAAGGTTTCATGTATGCCGGCAAAACATCCACATTGCGTCGCACTGCAATACGACCGTGGAACACGTGCCAGTACTTCAATCTCCGCTACGACGCTCCCGCGTACAAAGGTACGAAACCTACTTCAGTCGATAGTAAGTCAGTGAAGAGTACAGGGACAGCAATATACTCCAAAGCTGCTTATTCAGTGCGAACATCAGTCTTTCAATGCGTTATGCGCGGACTGCTATCCTAGTGACTGCTCGAGGTCTGCCGTTACCATGTATGTCATGTCGCGCAACACCGACCGTGAAGGTAATGCGAGCCTTTTCGCCCACTTTCGGATCGCATGATTCCAGAGTTCTACCGTTCTGATGCGTCTCACCAGCCACGGACAAGGTACTGTTGACATATATAATGTTGAAATAAGTGGGAACTCAAAGCTTCGAGTCTAACGATTGTCTATGGCCGTCAAGACTCGGCGCTAGCGTGTCACATCAATAGCGGTATGTTGATTGTAAAACAAGGCGCTCCCACTTTTCGGAAAATATTCATTGGTGCGCCTTTCGATCCCGTGAGACAACCAACTGTTTGATGTACATGCAGGATCTAGGTGACCATGCAAACGGCGCCATTTAGATATTCTCCATCACGAAGCATTTTGAGCTTGTTGTGTTGCCAACTTCGTAATGAGTATTCACTCGCTTGATGCTGTTCCTGTTTTTTGTCACTCATTTGCTGTCATATGCGCTACTAACTCTGGGAGCTTACAGTAGCAGCGAGCCTTCTTCAAGCAGCACCCGACCAAATGCTGCATTGCGGAATTCTACATCTTCATTTCCAAGTATATCGATTAACTTCTTGAGTTCTTCCGTATCGTCAAATTTCGCAACTTCAAAGAGTTCTACCTTGGCATCACGGCCCTCGTCTCTGGAGACGAGATCGGCAAGAACTAGTTCAGAATGGAATTACGTGTCTCCCAACTACAGTCCTCCAGGGAATACCATTGAACCGCTGACAACGTCACGCTTCACCAACTCACCGGGCTCACTGTCATCCTCCGGAAAGCAGTTTCTAGCAGCAAATGCTTATCGAGTTGCTTCACAGCAACATCCGACAGATTCACTCCGTGATGGATCAAGCGGGTCTTTGTATACGTTGGCTTCACCCCGTATCCCAACGGGCTCCGGGCATGTCTCCTCGTCGGTGCCCGTCTCTTCGGAGCCGAAAATCCTCACTCTAAAAGCTAGTTCCAGCAAACTACTGCCTCAAAATTCCAGCAACGGCTCTCTTCAATCCGCGCAAGTATCGACGGCCATAAGACATTCTGGAAGCAGCAACAACTCTTTCGTAACACAAAAGCCAGAGGCTTCAGGCTTCAATGTTTCGGCGTCGCAAAACCGCTTAACGGCAGCCTCTTCGACTCAACTCTCGCTTCCAAAACATTCCCCAACACTTTCGTTAAGTGGTACATTCGTAGCAAATGGTACACTGTTGTCAAATGGTACAACATTGCCCAATGCTACGCTTTCATATAAAGGCACTCTATCAGCTAATAGTACACTCACACCAAACGGAACGCTTTTATCGAATGGTACAATTTTGTCCAATAGCACGCTTTTGAAAAATGGCACTCTGTTGACGAATGGCACCCTCTTATCTAATGGCACCATCTTGCCCAACAGCACTCTATCTTCTAATGGGAGTCTTTCATCGTACGGTACAAACTGTAGCATTACGGTAGAAAGGAACCCTGCTGGATACTCGTTCAACTTCATCTTACCGGAAGATAATCTTGATCCTGGTCTTGGATGCAACATTTACGGTCCTACATGTCAGCCAGGCTCTATCACAATAGGCGTAAGCCTGGGTAATTGTAGGACGGCTACGACAACAATGCCTTGCTCGTCTTACCTTGCTTCACAATCCACATATCTCGCTGGCTTTCCACGAAAACAACAGATGGGCCACGAAGTTCCTGCATACCTCCCCAAAGCTTGGGCTGCAGGCTTTGGTCGGAGTCTGGACTGCAATCTATACATTGAAGATAAACCAGGACCAGCCGAAAAGCGTTTTCTCGGCTGCTCTGCCAATGATACTTTTCCTGGCGATCAGCTACTCGGCTTTCAGCCACAGATACCTCCAGGCGTGTTTTATCAAGGAGAATCAAATCATACCTTTGGGGATGTTCAGCTAGACAGAAGCTGCTGTGGTCGCTGCCAGTTTCATGTGGACCATATACGGATATACTACTTTGCAGATCCGGAAGCGCCCGCCATTTGCCAAAAACGAGGCAGCAAAGTCAAGATATGGAATGCTCCCCTTCAAGATCAAGGCAAGATGGGGAACCGATCAATTGCCAATACACTTCTCAGTGCGGTCTCTCGTCCACCTGTAGGTAGTGTGGCAACGGTCAGGGGTGTTGAAATGTGTGTATCTCGCTTCCTTACTAGGAAATCAATATACTAACAAGGTTCAGGACTTCACCTTCAATATACTTGGAGTTTGCTGGACCCATGACAATGGCGGATAAATGTGGACAAATAGGCAAAGTGCTTGACACGAAGATCGTGCCTTTCAATGCAAGATATCTTGCCACCGTCCATCCAACACAAAATGACCTAGATGCTGGCGGAGAGAAAGGGGAAACGTGGGACGTGGTCGGAGACTTAGATTTCTTGGATCCTGTTGACCTGGAATGCCCTACCAACGGTTACGGACGATCCACGCGCGGAGACGGCGAAGTTGTCACGACTGTGGGCGCCCCTTGGCTTCCTCTGATCTACTTTACAGCAGACCAGTTAAGCAGTATTGAACCTCAGTGGGATAAAGTCTGCGCCGGCAAAATCGACGATCTGGAATTTGCACAGGTAGATGGCGGCAAGACAGCTCGAAGTTTTGCTTTATTTGACCCTCCAATATTCGTCAACCCTGGAGATTCCATCGAGGATCCTGTAGGCGGGCGACCTTTACCTCAAGCAGCCCACGTCACAGAAGACCCTGCTGTTACTAGACAACCAGAGCCTGGCAAAGGACCCGATCATATCGTTCCGGCTACGGCATTCAAAGGGTTTAGGCCGTTGCATATGAACTTGAAGGACAAGCCTGCTTTACCACAAGAAACTGGAGCTCCGAAGAAAGATCCATCTGCAGAGACGAAAGACGACACTCCAACTAAAGCCACACCTAATGATATCCCTGACCCAGCGCAGAATGCAGACAATCCTCTGCCGGCAGGCAGCCGCGGTCAAGCGAATGAACCTGGGAGCAGTGATCCTAAGAATGCCGTTCCAGTCAACAATCCTCCTCCAAACAATCCGCCTCCAAACAATCCGCCTCCAAACAATCCGCCTCCAAACAGACTTCCTCCAAACAACCCTCCTGAAAATAATGCTCCCGCAAATGCTGACCCAGCGCTTAATGTTCCAGCGAATAACGTACCAGCGAATAACGTACCAGCGAATAACGTACCAGCGAACATTGCTCCTGGCAATACGAATCTGGGAGGATCGAATGCAGTAGACCCCAATCCAGTGAACAACGTCCCTGTAAACAACGCTCCTGCAAACAACGTCCCAGTAAACGGCGTTCCCAGCGATCCAAACCCTGGGAAAACGAACCCGGGTAGTAATCCAGAAATCACTGGAGGTGAGCAGCCAGGGGTCAACCCAGGGCAAGGGGCTGAGGGCGTTTTTGTTCCAGGCGAGAGTGGAAACAGTCAAGGAACACCTCAGAACGGTCAATCACTGGGCAACAACGGCGCTCCGAATACTGAGAATGCGGGCAATAACAATGCTCTGCCATTCGGTGATAGTCCTGCGGGGCAGAATGCAAATACTCCTGGCATTGCACCAGGACAGGGGACTTCGCCTAAAATAGTGCCAGGTACTGGTGGTTCTCAAGCGTTTCCAAACCAAGGTTCTGCAAGTTACCCAGGTTCATTGGGAGGTAATGTGAACAACGACATTAGCAATACTGGTGGAGCAGATCCAGTCAATCCAGTCGCGCCAGGTTCAGGCAATGCTGGGGGCGTTCCAGCACATAAGCAGCCTGGTAATCAGCCATATAATGGTAATAATGCTGAGTCTAATAATTTGATACCGGGCACTGTTCAAGGGACCTCCGCAGTGGACGGTCCTGGACGCGGAAGATTTGATGATCCCATGACGCCAGGATCAACTCCCCCAAATACAGGAGCAAATCCTGGTCTACCAGCTCAGGGCGCAGAGGCTGGAGTACCCGTTGGACGGCCGGCTCAACCGTTCAATCCTAACGTTGTGGCAACTAATCAAGGCGCAACGCCTAATGTTGCAGGCTTTCAGTCACCGAACGCCGGTAATTCAAACAATGGAAATAGCAGATTCGCAACACCTGGCACCGGAGGAGGGAACGCGGGATCTTCTTCGCCCGTTCCTGATGGGTCAAATGGAAATTTGGAACCTTCAGAAGTCGCCGCTGTCCAGGTCGGCGACACAAAGGTGCATCTAGGAGAAGCGCCAGTGATGATTGGAGGACAGCCAGTCTCTGTCGATAGATCCGGCAATCTAGCCGTGGGTCCCTCAACGTACAATGTAGCTGATCCTGCAGCTCCAGTTCAAGAAATTGATGTCGGTGGAAAGCCAGTGAATGTAAATGCCCAATACCAGCCACCAAGCTCGAGACTACCCCAAGTTACTGCTGTTCAAGTTGGCGACACACAAATTCGTCCGGGGGAGGCTCCTGTAATGGTTGGAGGACAGCCAGTTTCTGTTGACAACTCTGGAAATTTGGCCATTGGATCTTCTAATTACAATGTTGCTGATCCTGGAGCTCCTATTAAGCAAGTGGATGTTGGTGGCAAGCCAGTAAGCGTGAATGCCCAATACAATCCAGGAATAAACCCGGATCCTATCTCACCACCAGTTGCCGCAGTTCAAGTTGGCGATACCAAGATCTTTCCAGGAGGTGCTCCCGTCAATGTTGGTGGTCAACCTGTGTCAGTCGATCGATCAGGGAACCTGGCTGTCGGACCCTCTACGTACAACGTTGCAGATCCGTCCAGTCCTGTTCAACGTATCAATGTTGGAGGAAAGCCTCTTGACGTAAGTGCCCAGTTCTACAATGATGGCTCCCAGACTGGTCAAAGTCCTGCAAATGAGCCTTACGGAAATGGCCAAAATACTTCGCCTCCTCAATCTCAAATAGTCGATGTGGCAGGGCAACAGATAGCCGCAAACCCCAACGGTTTTGTCGCTGCAGGAAAGCCTGTTCTGCCCGGTGGTCCACCAGTTGTGGTTTCCGGAACGTCAGTCTCTCTAGATACCAACGGTATCCTAAGTGTCGGTGACGGGAGCAGCCATGACAGCAAACAAATCGACTTGAATCAAAACTCATACAACACGCCTACCTCGAGCGAAAATACAGTGAATATCGCGGGTCAAACAATCGAGGCAAATCCCTCCGGCTTCGTCGTCGACAAGAATAGTATCCTTCCCGGCGCGCCTCCTGTCGACATATCCGGCACTCCAATTTCCTTAGACAAAAACGGCGTACTGCACGTCGGATCAACCACCAAACAACTTACAGATCCCATCAAACAGCAATCCAACATCTTCACAGCAGGCGACCAAACCATCACAGCAGACCCCGCAGGCTTCGCCATCGGCAGCACCAGCGTCCTACCCGGCAAACCCGCCGTAACAATCGACGGCACACCCATCGCCCTGGGCACAGACGGCGCCTTACGCGTCGGCGACTCCACAAGACACCTCTCAAGTCCCACAGATGTACCCAACGTAATCGAAGTAGGCGGGCAATCCATCACCGCCGATCCCACAGGCTTCGTTTTAGCAGGCACCACGCTCTCACCAGGCGGACCAGGCGCGACCGTATCAGGAACGCCGATCTCACTCGGTGCATCTGGACTGCTGAATATCGGCGGCTCGACAACACAACTTGCGCCTGCATCGGCCACCGAGAATATTGTGACAGTAGGCGACCACACCATCACAGCTAACCCCGCTGGTTTCGAGATCGCTGGCTCGACCATCTCGCCTGGTGGGTCGGCCGTCACGATCTCCGGAACGCCGATTTCCCTCGAACCGTCGGGCGTTTTACATATCGGCACGTCAACAACGCAGCTCTCACCCGCTTCCACCACTCCTGCGACAGATGCCCAGCCCTTCACTGTCGATGGTATGGTATTCACGCCCGCGCCGTCGGCTTCGGCTGTTGTGGTCAATGGGACGACGGTGTCGCGCGGTGGAGCTGAGACCACGGTGGATGGAACGAGGGTGAATTTTGGGGGCGATGGGAGCTTGACTGTGGGGGATGAGACGGTTGCGGTGCCGACGCCTACGGAAGGAGGGGATGAGGGTGTTATGGGAACGGCAGGGGTGGGGACAGCGGGACCTACGGCGACAACGACGAGGGCGGGGAGCGGTGCTGGTCGCTGCGTTTCCGATTGGGGGATGGTGCATTGGGTGCTTATGTGGACTGGGTTTTGGTTGGTGTGGGATGTAGGATGGATGGGGTTAATCGTAGGGGCGGTGTACTGATGGCATAGATGAGTAGCGCTCATGTAATAGATTTCTAGATGGTATATAAAGAAATAGATCTTTGAGAGTTTATATCCAATGCCCGTAACGTCGTTGCCTATCAAGAAATTTCTCGTGTGCTATTTTTTCCTTGTGTGGGTCTGCAATTGATGCTCAATATATTTTCCAGAGGTACCCCTTCAGTACTAAATGGCAATTCTAGAGCTCGAAGATCAAGAGAATATGGCGAAAGTGACAGACTGATATTTTGCGACCTCTCATGGACCATTACTGGTGGCGTACCTGTTCGGACTATTCATTGTATTCTTTTCGATATTTGTCAAGGCAGCCTCACTCTATGCACATATATGTATTTTGTTATGACCAACCACATTGCCCAGGTAAGTATTGACCTCGCCGTCGTCCGCGATCAACAATTGGATATGCATTCACATTAACCGGAATTAGGTGCTACGCGGCGGTGCATGAAACAGACACGATCCTTATCTAGTATTCAGTTCGCTCCACGGCATTATGGCTTCCTCACGGCGATGAATCCCGAAAGGCTATTCGCCGACAATATTCTTGGGGCATTGGAATATGTTTCGGGGGGGCTTCATTTCTGGAACTGTTCTGAGACCCAGTAACTCCAATTCTTATCACATCTTTAATATCTTGTAGGAATGTTGTGAAGGGTTATAGGTGATTGAATGAAAACACTTTGAGCCTGTGCTTTGAGTCTTGCAAGATTTCGTACTGAATCGGGTGAGATTACACACTTTGCTGATTCTCTCGTCTGATGATCTTTCGTCGGAGGCGCGAGAAGCCATTGCCATGTGTCTTGGATGCAGTGGCGAGAACAGGAGATGATTCCAACGCTGCTTTCTCATCATCTTCCAAGTCCTGTCCGAGACCCTCCATGGCCTTTGTGAACTTCCCTTTTGCCCGCTCGAGTTCGTTGCGGTGCGCGGAGTTTTTGGCTCTGGTGAAGATGATCCATGGAATGACGGTCATAAGCGTCAAAGGTAAGGTTACTGCCCAATAGATCCAGAATCTGTTTAATAGCACGGGGTCACCGCTACCTGCGTCCCACTGAAATAGCGGGACTGCAAAAAATGCTGAGACGAACGTGCCGGGGAGGAAGACAACCGTCACCAATGCTAAAGTCTTCATAGCCGTCGAATCTTCTTTGGTGGCTGATGCGAGAGTGCGAGATTCTTCAGCGATAGCAATGCTGATGCGTGATTCCTTGGATGTTATGAGATGGAAAAGCTGGAAATGATGGTCAGCTATTTTTGACACATGAGCGAGCATATGAATGTGGTAATTGCATAAGTTACCCGTGAAGATTAGATTATCGCACTTACGACTGTCAACTGCAAATCACACTGCCGGGATAGCTTCGGTATCTCTGCCTGAAGCCCTGAAAGCCTATGCTTCATCACCATAACACATTCTTTGACTACAGCATTCCTTCCCATGAGATCGCCTTGTACTGACTTTGAGTCTGCTTGATCGTGATACGCCTCAATATCAGCGAGCAGCGACCGTTGGATATCAGCTTGACGGGCTAGACTTGCCAATTTCGCGGCGCTACCACCCATGGTCGCAGAGAGAGTGGCATAACTCCCTTGTGCAGCTTGCGTTCGGCCAAGAGCCCATCCGCTATGCTTCGTTCGTGCTTCAACATCCTCTATGTATCCGCGTAACTCTCCTATGCTCCTCATCCAGGCATCTTGCTCGAAGATTTGGGCTATCAAGATTGCTGGGAACATTGCATGTTGCGCAATAAAGTCATGATCCTTAAGTATATCCTGTATACCTGAGATATACCCAGGTGACCCAAAATAGACACAAAATGTTTGTTGCTTGATAAGGTCATGAGCCCAACAAGCACCATAAGAACCACGGCTACTAAAAGCGAAGACGAGCAAGCATTCTTCTTCCGTAGTTGGCACAGGCAAGCGCGCCAACCCTCCAGGACAACACAAACCGTATCTGAAGGCCAGGTCCAGGTGCGACGTAGCCAGCAAGAGCTTGAGAGCATCCTCTGAGGTCTCGAAGGTCGAGGATTCGGGATCGAATGGCAACCAAACCATCTGCACTAAGGGGAGCGAGGGTTCTTCGATATTACTGGATGCTGCACTGCTTTCTCCCAAGTGCGAACGGGAGAGAATATCCTGTACTGTCATTCTGCTTGTTTTCACAGAAAAGTCGTCTGGGCAGACCTCCGAAACGGCCAGCCTACCGTCACCAGGGGTAAAGCCTGGAAGCCTATACCGTCTTTCATACTCGCCGCACCAAGAACTGTATATGGACTCCATGTAAAAAGACTATACGACAACAAGCGCGATAGATTTGCTCAATCTGGCAATGCTGCAAGGCAGCAATGCAGATGGTAATATGTCGAAGGGAGGTTCTAGACCTTCAGCCTTGTCAAAAGAGGCCCAGTCTGAAACATACCCAGGCAGATGGTAGATTTGGGTACAGCGTCATTTGCCCCTTTACCCCTTTCTACGCCGCACCCATCTTGCTGCATATCAAGAACAGGAAGTCGCCATGGAGCTCTGAGGGATAATTCCAACCCAGAAAAACCAAGACATTGAATTGGCACACAGAATACCAGAGTTCGTCAACAGTGATATGTCTGAAGATTTCTTGATCAGTAGAACTCAATCTACTCTCAAGGCACATGAGCCAAATGATTTTGAACCGCAACAGCAAGAACGGATATTGTAGGGAGAAATACTTGTGTCGACAGCGATAATACCATCAAGACTCAAAGCGTCTTCGTGGCCTCCGATTTTGACTTTGGAGACCGGTAGTGTCAAAATCCCGTTGACACATGTCACCCTGGGCAACCCAGTGTGGACTTGTGTGTCAAAAAAAATTCATGAGACTAGCAAGACAATCTAGGACTTCTTGACACTAAGGCATCTTCGTATCTTCGCTTTTCGCAATAGAGAGACTTGGTCTAAAAACTGTGACCTGCTTAGGACCAACCTCTCATCTCACTTCCACTTGAGAGCTCTCCCACAATGTCTCCCAGACTGAAGCTGGTCGAAGGTTTTGTCTACTGGTTTAATTCCTCTAAAAACATCTATGCATCAGCTCTGTGGAATTCCTGCCCTGCAATCCTTCTTGATAAAGCCAATGCGCCAATATTGGCTGTAGTGATGGTAAGATGGTCAACATTTGAACATAAATCCAATGCGCTGACGCTTAGTATTAAAGCTAAAGCCCCACTGGTCGAAAGACGAGTTGTACGCGGATTGCGAAGAGCTACATCTCTGCAATGGGCAGAAACTGAACAATGGACATAAAGTCGACGTCGAACACCTCTACACAGTCCATTCGGCGATGTTGTCCTCTTATGATGAGATGCGTCCAAACGAGCTCTACCTAGACCACGACAGCTTTGTGACGATCCAGAAGGCTGTGAAGACTCTCAAACTGACCCCGCTACGTGTATTGGTACCTGGCAACGTCGGAAAAGCTTTTGATTCTAGCTCTTCCTACATCAACGAAACCAACAAGCTCCCAGAAACGCCTCCGTCGAAGCGAAGATGGACCTCAATGATGTCAACTCAAAGTAACATAGATTCTACGGAAGTTTGGACGCCTAAAGAGTCACAAATGAGTAGCAGAGCCTCATTCGTCGAAGGTCCGTCCGACTTCATCCAGATTCCAACCATGCCAGATCTACTTTCCACAAAACCTTCGATCACCTCATCCAAATTACCGACGCTTCAAATTAGCAAGTCCTCAATACGAGAACGACTACAACAAACCATAGGACAAAAAGATCGCTTCCGCGTCTCTATCCCTCCACTTCAATCGCCAAGAGCCTTTCAACCCGTGCGTGAAATATTCGTCAAGAATGAAACCAAAGAGGCAGCTGATCTCATATATGAAGCAGTTCAGAAGGCGTTCAAAGCGCAAGAGCACGTATCTATCTTAGACACCAAAGACATTGGTGAGGTTGTAAAGTGGGCTCTGGAACGTGAAGCGGTTGCAACGGTAATGGCACGTTTGATGCGTCGGGAAAAGTGAAGAGATGTAGGATGATGGCGGAGAAAAGTGCAAGAAGACCATCATTGTTGAACTTATATTGATCATTGGCTCGCAATCGGGCCTCCGAGGTGAACAGCGCTTGAATGGGAGTCGTTTGGATGGTGAGAAGTGAAAGCTGGTAGAGAGCAAGACCGTAAATAGATTTGACAGACCTAGAATCTCATTCCAGAAATTTGCACCTCCTAAGGCTCAATGTGACTATGTTCTTCTTTGTTAGTGGTTTGAATGGAGTGTTTGATATGATGTATCAATATTGTTCAGTTGCGATAAGTTATACATAATACTTTACTTGCCAATGGTTTTGCTCTTACCCTTTGCTCCGGTTAATTCATAGATATGAAGACCCAGATCTAAGCCACGCTCCCTATCTCCAGTGTCTGGTCGTCTACCGTTGGATTGAGGTCGTTACTATAGCCCTCTTGTTGAAGAGAATACGAGTACATCTTCACATTCAAAAGCTTGCAGACAAAGACATCCGAATCCGTGCACATTCAATACGACAAATACCCACAGGAAACCTCTTCATTCTAGCGATAACGACGGGCAATACAAGTACCCACCATCTTACCCTCTGATCGTATGTCTGGCGCTCTACAACACCCAGAAAATACCATCGAGCAACTTCTTCTTCTCGACATGTCACCCAATCTAGGTAATCGAGAAACGTAAGACTAATCCAGCAAGTGACCATAGTGTAGCTGTGATCGCTATTTCGTTGCCTTAATCACCTTCCATGATTGCGGCCCCTGTACCCAAATAATGATTAGGAATCAATGGCTATTAGTTCGAGAATACTCTAGATTAGACACGAGGCTATGGCTCCTAACTCAGAGACTACAGCAACAGATGAAGTGCAGGGAACTGGGTGCTCCTGGAAGGGGCGTTCGGCTGCCTCTTCCTGAATGGTGAAGTAGTAAAGGGGGCTAGAAAGAGGGATTAGAATGGTGTCTTTTCGCTAGAGGTCATTACAACGTTGCGTTCGTGCCTAGTACGAAAATTCCTGTCGCTGAGTCGGCACGATTAGGCGAACAATCAACGTTACAAGAACGATACAAATAGATCTCATGACTGATCGATTACATGAAGTCTATGCTAGGATAGCGTAATGATAGAAATATTTCATGAGCTTCAAAGAAGCTCTGCGCTGCATTTCAAAAACAAAGCAAATATCGCTTAAGCGCCATGCAACGCACAAACATCCTCTCAAACCTTCGTCTTCACGCTCCAGCCCCCCAGCAATACTCTCGTGACCCCAAACAACACCGTCCCAATCGCACAGCTCACCCCACCGAACGCAATAGCATACCTGAAATCCCCCTTCGCCGCGCTGATAATCTCGCCTCCAATCGGACTACCCGTGAGCGCCGCAAACGCACTAATCGTATACGCAGTCCCACTCCTAACACCCAATTCGCTCAACGGGCTGATTTGCGCACACAGGGCAGGAGTCAGACCGACACCGGCGCCGGAGCTGATACCGAAGAGAGCGGCGAAGAGGATGATGGGGATGTTGCCGGTTGCGGGGAGCCAGAGCGCGAGGATCAGGAGAGTTGTGAAAGATGCCATTACGATCATTACGTTGAAGCGGCCGAGTTTGTCGGCCAGGGCGTTGGGGACTGTACGTCCGATTATGCTGGATAAGGTTAGTGGATCGGATGGAGTGAAAGGGGTTGAAGAGCTTACCTTGCGCCGTTGAGGATGGGGACGAGGTAGTTGGCGAGGCGTAATGACATGCCGTGCGCGAGCGCTTCGACGACGATGAAGGTGAAGGGGATAAACATGCCCCCTAGAATTATTAGCTCAACTTAATAGTCACACGGGGAAGACGCACAATAAAAGAAGAAGACTGCTGCGGTCAAGAGTGAGAATACAGGCTCTTTGAGAGGGCGAATGAAAGCTTTCAGCTTGAAAGGTCGCTTTGTAGGTGGAAGCCGAGATCTAAGTGCGAAGTTCGCGAATCCCAGTAGCCCAAGGATCAAGAAAGCGCAGATGCGCATCGTCCACGCAAAGCCCACTTGAGGGATGAGATGGATAACCATGATGGGGAATATGACGCCACCGAGGGATGATCCTGCGACGACGAGGCCGAGAGCGGCGCCTCGCTTTGCGAAGAACCATGTCGAGACCTGCAGTAACGGTGAGTGAAAGGAAACGCGCCTAAATGTGAGCACATACGCAGGTAAAAGCAGGGTAGAAGACCATGGATGCCCCTATGGCTGAGCAGACAGCTTGACTGAGCAGAAATTGGTAATACTCGGTCGAGATACTGGTCATCATCAAGCCAAAAACGTGAAAGAAAGTGCCAGCAGCGATGAGGCCGCGCGGACCATAGTTGTCGAATATCTGGCCGACTGGGAGTCCGCCGACTAACATGAAAAAGACTAGTGATACAATTAGAGACCGTCTATGGGAAGGAATTTGGCACTTACTTTGCAGCGCTGGAATCCATGCCACCATCGAAGGGCTATACTGCTTGAGCTGATGGGTCTGATAGTACTCTTGGAAGACACCAATCGCATTGACCCAGCCAAAGGACACGAACAGACAGGCTGATGCGCCAGCTACGGTCAGCCATGCCTGTGCACCCCCGTCTGGGAACGACTTCGGGTCCATCCATGGATTCGGCGGAGGTGGCTCTGACTTCTCCAGATCCTCTTGAGACGAGTCGTTAAATGACGACATGGTCGGCGAAGGCCGCCCTTCCTGCCCAGCTGGCTCACCCATGAGATCCTTCTCAGAGATATTGTCGAGGTAGTTGATGGCATTGGGTGGCAGATTGAAATTGATAGACGGCGCGGAGGGTAATTGATCCAACGCGTAGAAAAGCTCGCGAAGCGTCTTCCCAGACTCGACGTCCACGGTGTCGAGTTGGGAGTTGCGCTTATCGAAGTCGATCTGCGAACTTCTCCTTTTCCCCATGATTGAACCACGTCGGCTCAGTTGTGAGTCACGCTTGTTGCTGATCATGGAGTCTCGCTTTGACGCCAGGTATGAGACACGCTTGGGGAGGGCGGCTGTCCTTGGTAGGCTAAAATTAGTAGACTGTTGGGGAGACATAGCGTCTGAAGCTTCTGGGTCCGTAATGTTCGACATGTTTGGATTCATTTGCGGTCATTCAAGTCTACAAATCCAGGTGATGGAAGTTGTATTGGGGCAATGGTGTCAAGATCTGACGACGCGATGGCTACTATACAATACTTTCGACAGTAAGCAGGGTCGCCTTTTCGGTGCGTAATGGCCGCGATAGATGCGTGTCGGAGCATGACGCAAACGTGCAGTCTGATTTAGGTAGGGTTGAACCTAAAATGACTACTAGCGTCATCAAGCCTTGTCCATTAAGGCAATGATTCGGCTTCGGACCCGGAGTACAGACATCCCACGCACTTCGCCGCAGGAAGGAGCAAACTGTGAGGATCTAATGAAAACGATAGGATGATGAGGCACGCAGCGATCAGCGGGTGGACTAGCAAAAATTCGATACGACCCCCAACATGTCTCGATCTCTCGATCCATCTGAAGGGCTAGGTATAAAAGACCCTGCCCCCCGGAGTCCGATATCGACTTTGAAGCTGGAATGACTCTGCCACAGTCGCTATGGTCGACCAACATCAGGTCCCTACCTCGAAAAGCTGCCCACGAGTCGTGTGATGGGTCGATCCAAATTGTGGCAGACATGAATCCATCATCTACTCAGGCCACCGGCATCCGGGACGCTGGTGTCTCGTATGCTGGAGAGGTAGGTCAGAGTGCCCGCTATATAGGCTTTGTAGCTGCAAATTGAGTGGTGCGTATTTCCCCCAGTCTGTATCATATCCTGTAGCACGATTCAAAAAGAGTTTCGTCGCTTGTGTTTCCTTCCGATCAGAAATATTGTCTCACACAAATTGCAACAAATATGGGTTCAGAATCATCAATCAAGTCAATTCCAAAATCATGCACGGTTCTTGTGGTGGGTGGTGGCCCGGCTGGGTCATATGCCGCCTCAGCACTCGCTCGTGAAGGCATCGATACCGTTGTTTTAGAGGCAGACAAGTTTCCAAGATACCATGTCGGCGAGAGTATGCTGGCATCAATGCGCCACTTTCTACGATTCATTGATCTTGACGAGAAATTTGACAAGTATGGCTTCGTCCAAAAGGTTGGTGATAGTATTCTATCTTCGCAATCGATGTCACTAAAGTCTTCGAAAAGAATGGTGCTGCCTTCAAGCTCAACTCCAAGCCTGAAGCCTACACCGACTTCGTCGCTGCTGGCGGCCCCAACGGCTATGCCTGGAACGTCGTGCGTTCGGAATCAGACAACCTGATGTTCCAACACGCAGGCGAGCAAGGCGCCCAGATATTCGACGAGGTCAAGGTAAACTCGATCGAATGGGTGCCATTTGATGGTAAGACTGGTGTAGTTGCACCAGATGTCCCAGAGCCTGGACGACCCGTTTCTGCCAGCTGGTCAAAGAAAGACGGCACTTCCGGCAGCATCGACTTTGACTACGTCATAGACGCCAGCGGACGAGCAGGTATCGTCAGCACTAAATACCTAAAGAACCGCAGATATAACCAAGGACTGAAGAACGTCGCAAGCTGGGGCTACTGGGAGGGGGCTGATCACTACGGAGTGGGAACTCCTCGTGAGGGTGCACCGTACTTCGAGGCTCTGCAAGGTACTTACCAATCGCACACGTTTGCGTCGTATTGCTAATATCGGTATTTTAGATGCCAGCGGCTGGGTATGGAGTATTCCCCTCCACAATAACAAGCGCTCCGTCGGCGTGGTTATGAACCAAGCCGTTGCCACCCAGAAGAAGCGGGAAATGGAAGACTCTTCCAGCAAGAACTTCTACTTGCAATCGCTGAAGGACGTTCCAGGTATTGACGTTCTCCTCAAGAACGCCACCCTCGTCACAGACATCAAGGCTGCCTCAGACTGGTCCTACAGCGCCAGCAGCTACGCCAGCCCCAACGTCAGGATCGTCGGCGACGCTGGCTGCTTCATTGACCCCTTCTTCTCGTCCGGTGTACATTTGGCAATGGCCAGCGGTCTCTCCGCAGCAACTACGATTTGCGCTGCAAGACGTGGCCAATGCGATGAGGCGGCTGCTCTGAAGTTCCACAGTAACAAGGTCGCTGAGGGATATACTCGCTTCCTGCTTGTTGTGCTCAGTGCTCTCAAGCAGATCAGGGCAAATGACGAGCCAGTGTTGAGTGACTGGGATGAGGAGGGTTTCGACCGCGCATTCGCGATGTTCCGACCGAGTAAGTTTCAAATTCCCTATGCATACAATCATCTTGCTGACGCTGCATCTACAGTCATTCAGGGTAGCGCAGACGAAGGCGCCAAGCTCTCCCAAGCTGAAGTCTCTAAGACCGTAGACTTTTGCTTCAACGCCTTCAAGCCAATCGACGTCGAGCAGAAGGAGGCCGTCATCAAGAAGATGGAGGATCTCACCGTCAACAACAAGTCCAACGTAGACGAGAAGACCAAGGGTCTGCAAGCCGAAGCCGCTCTCTCCGAGGACGAACTCAACATCTTGCAGACCATTCGCGCAAGACAGATGGTCCGATCTGAGGATACGATGAATATTGATAACTTCGGCGCGGATGTCATCGATGGTTTCAGGCCGAACATCGTCAGGGGCGACCTTGGATTGGTCAGAACGTCGGGCGAGCAAGTTGCAGGGAAGAAGCAGGATGTGATGGCTATGCTGGTGGGCGAAGATAAGATGGGCAATGGATTGCTGAAGTCAGTCGCTTCGCAATCGGCGCCAGAGCCCATCGCTGCTCACTGAGTGGCTTCACCTCCCTGAGACACCACAAAGTCGGTAGTTCTTGATGATTAGATTGGATAGCGAGATTGTATAGACTGAGCGTTTGGCTGTTCACCAGCAGCTTCTCTGTTTGCAACCATTACCAGTTATCCTTACCATCTTCCATGCCCCGTCGTCCCATACTCCTCTCGCCACACCATCTCAAAGCAAGGATGTATGACGTGACTCAGTACTGAGACTCTCAGCCTGCATATGTCCGTCATTCCACTTTTCCTACACCGTCGCAATTGGTGGAGGAGACAAAAACAGGGGCTCCGCAAAACTCGGCGCACCCTAAGCCCCGCAACTTCGGGGGCTAATGTACCTTATCGGATCCCGTTGAAGGCCGACATCCAGCCCGCCCAATCAACACTTAGGGAGCCTGTCACTCAGCGTCAGCCAAGACTCTGATCAGTCAGCGATGTCTGAGGCTGAAGGAGCAAACCGATGTTTCACATACGCGCTCACACAAAGAACACTCTCAACTTTCCAACAACCTGAAGTCCAAAGAACACATTGCCACCAGAGAGACACAGAATTGGTGTCACCGCAAGCACTTTGAAGCCAATCTCCACCAAACCCGCCTTAGAACGAACACGCTCCCACCTATCTCGCACCACAACATTGACAACAACTCTACTGTTACGACCCAATCCACTGCTGATCTTTATTACTTGATCATCATCAACCATGGCGAAACCATCCCCAAGCATAACGCTCTACCGCGGCTTCGCCGGCTCAGGGAACTACATCTGGTCGCCATTCGTGACGAAACTCGAAACCCGCCTCCGATTCGCAGGTATCAAGTATAAAACCGAAGCAGGTAGTCCCATGAAAGCGCCACGGGGCAAGATCCCCTATATGGCTGTCAGTCAGCCGGAGAGTAAGGACCAGGCGCCTGTTACGCCGAGGATGTGAGTTTGGTTTTTGCTACGTTGTTGTGTTCATTCGTTTGGGGTGGGGAGGGAGCGTAGGGCGAGATGCTGGGGTACTTGCGTATTTTGTGGGGAGAGTGAGCTAGAGGGGGCGGGAGAAGAGAGAGATTGGAGTAGATGAATGGGTAGAATGTGGAAATTAGAAGCGTGGTGAATGAGCAATGCTAATACACAGTCGTTGCAGCTTAGCAGACTCGTCCTTCATTTCGAAAACGTTCGTTGAGGAAGGACTGATGAACGATCTGAATGGAGATCTGAGTCCTGTGGAGGAAGCGCAAGATATGGCTATCAGAGCGCTATTGGAAGATAAGTTGTATTTCTACCAGGTATGTCTTTCCCAAAGCGCCTTTTGAATGCCTCTTAAACGTGCTCTACTTCTTCTTTGCGCCCTCTCACTATCCCACACCTCGAACGTGGCCAAACTTGGACAATATGGCTTTTCAAAATCTCAATCTCGTTCCTCTCCGTATTTTGCCTTTTTCTCTTCGGCATGTCAAAGCCCCTCCCCAAGTACCTCTCACTAACAAAATGAAACCCAGCTCTACGAGCGCTGGGAACAACACTACTACACCATGCGCCCCAAAGTCCTCGCCGCCCTCCCCTACCCCATGCAGATCATCGTCGGCCTAATCGCGTACCGGAAGAACAACGCCACGTTGCACGGTCAAGGGACAGGGCGATTCAGCCCTGACGAGCTTACTGTGATGAAGAAGGAGGTATGTCCCCCCACCACCTTACCTCCTCCCCATACATTCTCCTGGTGGACCGTGACTATCAACACTCAATCGGTTTTCAAACTATAGGGGAGTGGAAGTGATGAATAGTATGCTGATATGTTGGCGTGCAGGTTTGGGAGAACATCAACGCGCTCCTCACAGCGTCCGAGAGCAAATCGAGTAAAGGCAAGAGCGGGGGCGAGTTCTGGCTCTTGGGTGGCACGGCGCCCACGGAGGCGGATACGACGTTGTATGGTTTTATCGCGAGTGCGCTTGTTTGCGAAGCGTGAGTAACCCCTTTTACCATCTGTTTCACCCCCGCCTGCTCCTCCACCCGATGCTTGATCTTGCGGTCATTGTACCATCTCGGCATGAGCGAAAGCGGCATGGAGCAAAAGCGAGAGGGGTGGGAGGGCTGAGAAGGTTTGCAAAGCAATGCTGATGAGCGTTCAATCCATAGAGCGCCGGAGACGATGAGTATAGTCAAGTCCCACCCGACCGTCATGGACTACGCGACGAGGATCCACAAGCGGTATTTCCCTGACTACGAGGACTGGGAATGAAAGATGGGGACATTGATGTAAGGTGAGATGGCGTGTTGGATCGGTGTACACCATGTAGGTAGGCTTCTAAGCGCATGTTATATCAAAGTGTTGATAAGTATCTCGCAATGAGGTCCACGCAGTGAGCTCCACGAAGGTACGTACGTGGGTTGTAAGAACTTGTACAAGGATTTTCATCTGCACTGTCCGCAGCTTTCTCGCAGAACTTTCACCCCACGGGCTTCCTTGTGCGTTGTATCCTCTTCTCTTCTTGCAGACCATGCTGTACCAGCTTTCTCGTCGCTTCGCAGGCGGCCAACAGTCTCACCTAGAACGATGCATGTCTCTGCGCTCTTGATCCAGTGCTATCTGCATGACGTTAGGGATGGAAGCATCCCACCACGCCAATCGCGCTGCCTGCCCATCTCACACCTCCATTCTTCCTCTCCACGATCTTGTATACCTTGAACGTCCGGCTGCCACCACCCACCGCTCCATCTCATTCCTGACAATACAGCTTCACCCTTCCGTATCATTACACCCAGCACCGCAACCATATATCAGTCCACCGTCACAAACCACCAATCGCCGAATCCGCCCACTAAACCACCAACAACCCACCCGTATCCCAAATCCCAATACAGCAACCCCCCGGTATCTTATGATCCTCCCATCCGCACCGCCCATCGCGCTCTATTCTGCTCTGGTGGTGGTGGCCTGACATTCGCATCTCCAATCCTCCGTTCCCTCGCGACGAACCCCAATATGCGCTCCAAAGAGATCCTGCGACTAGTCTGTGCTAGCTCTTACATCCAATTCCTCCCCAGCAAACCATGCGCATGCAGGGAATGCGGGGAACCCAAGCCACGGAACTCGCATCAGGCCTGGGCGCGCTGACACGATCCTTCCGGTGGCAGCTAATCACGTGCGTGTCTAGCTGCCATCATACGCATTTTAGGTTTTTAGCTCGGATAGTAGGTCTTTCTGAGGTTTCTCGATACAGCCGAGAGTCGTGCCTGACGTGAGATCGGAGGGCTGGGGGCGGGGTGGTATGAGCTCTGAACGATCACAAACGACGAAGGATCCTATCGGATTGCGGGGAAGAAGAAAGGATTCGCGTTCGCGTCAGCCCCGATCCATGGCTCCACGTGTTTGGCGGGGATATAGGCATTTTAAGGTTTTGGCACAGACAGCCCGTATGTCGTGTCGGGTGGATGTGCTGACGTGAGGTCGGGGTGGTATGGATTTTTCAGCTGAGCTGAGCTGAGCTGAGCTGGGGGAAAGGGGCGGTGTGAGATTTCTTTCTTTCTTTGAGAGTTGAGTTCGTGGGGAGTAGTATGGCTGGGGGTGCCGGAGTGGAATAGCAGAGGTGAGGTATGGGGTCCGTTAAGAATGTGAGGAGGAAAAGGAGCGGTGAGTCTGCGTTGTGAGGACCATGGATACTGGGAGAGCGTGCGGAGGAGGTGATGGTGGTATTTTTGATGGCTCGGTTTTAAGGAGGGTAACGCCGGGGGGGTATCACAGTTCGGGGAGGATGTCCCTGGGATGCTCGCTCTAGGGGCACATTCTAGGAGCCTCTCGCTCCAAGTTTTTGTACAGTGGAGATGATCACTCTGTGGGCTTGAAGACAGACACATTTATTGAGTTGAGGCATTGCTACTCAAGAGCAGTATCATATGAGAATTGTAAACTGAATTGAATTTTGTCGCTTGTACATGATCGCATTGCAAGCCTGTTTCTCATTGCGCTCTCTGAAGCATCCGTCTCTAAATTAACGCTCTGTCATCCATCATAAAGTCGTAAATGTCTATTGCCGTCTACCATGAAAGCTCTCCGCTTGATGTCACACGGTTCTGGTGGTCCTATCAACGCCTGCGCTCGAATACAAGAAAACAGAAGCAGTCCGGTGCCGTGCGCCTTGTGCTGGACATGTCACTCGTAATTCATCATCACCGTCATAAATCAGGCCCTTCTTCCCTGATAGAACGCTCAAACCTGAGCGACCCAATCTGTAGCCTCATTGGTCAATGACTTTAGGCCGGCCTTCAGCGAAGCCGCCAACGCCGGCAAGAAGTCCTCTCCATTGCCCTGCTGGCTGTACCGTCTCTTGAATTGAGACACCAGATTAGCCACCTTGGGGAGGTCCTCTAAGACCCTCTTCATAGCTCGCTTCATATGCTTCCCAGAAAGTGTTTGCTTAGATGCTGAAGGGCAGAACTCCATCATGTCTGCCTCCCTCGCCACGCTCTTTACCATAGACATGGTGGATTTGCTGGGGGAGCCCTTACGGCTTTTCGAGCCATTAGCACTGTGCAAGATGGTAGCGTATGTGTCTAAGATGGCTGCACAGACGACAGATGCGAGTAATGCGATGTCCGTCTTCTGTGAGCAAGGACAGACAAGGATAGTCGAGATGCGTTTGATAGCCATTGAGGCTGTATTGGCTACTGCGTCTAGACTTGGTGGGTCAATCTCTGCAGAGGGTTTGATGCTTGTCATGTTAAGCTGTTGGAGAATGTTCATGGCTGTGGTGGCGCAGTCGTATTCAGGACTCTTCGATAGATCCAGGTTTGCAAACATGTCTGCACTGTCCATTGTGCTAGAGTTGCTGCTTCCATAATTGGAGCATTGTGAGAACAGCATGCTACCGTCGTCACTTGTTATTGTCCCGTTCGAATTTGATCTGCTAAGATCGTCGTTCGTGGGGAAAGCGGAGGCTTTTTCTATTTGAGGCGGTTGGCTGAAATAAGCTGGGTCTGCTTGTACAGAGTTCATTTGTCCATATTGTGGCATCTCGGATCCGCGGTAGTCCAAGGTGTTACTACCCTCAAACTCGTAATCTGTCCCCTGGAATTCGTCGATTGATCCGAGGAAATCCGATGTATCGTGGGATGACGCTACCGACCTTGCATCTATGCTGCCGTGTCTAGTTGAGGACTGAGACTTCGATGACTCTGCCTTCTTTGAAGCTTCCCCGTTGCGTGGTGGATGGGGCCTGCCCATCCGTCTTGCCGGGCTATAGAAGCATGGATAACCTAATTTGTCGCAGCGTGCACACAATGGCTTGTCCTTGCTGCACTTGACTTTTGATGCGGAGCACTGGTCGCAGGTATCCTTCAGCTTTTGCTTTTGCTGAGAGCCCTTGTTGCTGGACATGATTAAGGTGGCGAACCAGTAAAATGATACTAGATGATAGTCGATTTCAATCAAGATGATTGGCACTGGAGCTAGTGGTGGAGGGTGTGCTGCCGCTGATAAAGGCCTTGTCGGAAGCTTATTTACTTCCTCATCGGTACTCGGCTTCTCCTTCGCTTTCCTTTGTTGGCCGGAGACATAGCGCTATGTGATGTTTTGTGCATGCTACCGTGCCCGGCGGGCTAGCGCTGACTGTAGGATGATTTGCTTATGCCGGATAAACTGCCGATACCAGAAATCGTTAGAGCAACTATAAGGCCGGATTCCTGGCTGAATTGACGTTACTTCGACAAGACACGTGCGGGAGAACCTGAGTGGAGCGAAGCTGGAATCGTATCAAGGATTCATTGGAGTAAACCGTAAGGACCCGTAAGGGGAGGTTGCATGCGGACACGTGGGTCATCTCCACTGCCTGCATTCTGCGTGATATAGTAAACCTATCAGTACTTTATTTTCTAGCATAATGCTCGAGTTTAATGCTTTAGCTAGAGGCACTCCAAGCACCCACCTTTGCATTTCAGGGTTCGTCTAGTTTACCCTTGAGTCGTTATGAGTCAGGTATGGCGACGATCCCAATTCATGAGATAAGAGACTGCTGCTGTAAAATATACTTAGCGTATTTACAGTACTGTATTCTGATGCGAAGCGTTCTTACACTTCCTTCGCTTTCGCAAGCTTAACTGTTAGCGTACAGCGTTGCATCGCTTATCACGGGAACCCTACAGCCCCCTGCAGATCACTAGCTGCTTACGTGTCGACCGAGTGGTTGTCAATGCGTCCACTGAATCACCAAACAACAAGTTGATGAGGTAAGTTGTCTCGACAGGAGCCTGACAGCTCAGCCATGGGGCACATGGCTTACTCCAGTCATCCTCCAGGATTCATTGTCGACCGTTTGGGTACGAGGATGACAAGCTCTTAGGCTGCTGAGGGTGCTCACCGTGGAGCAGTAGTGTTTCACACGTCTTCAGCTTGCTACTGATATGCGAACCTGGAAAATGGCTAATTCCGCCCTTTGCATATTCCGCGAATTTTATTTCCTATGACCAGTCAAGTCCAGTCCAACTAGCACGCCTAAGGGCTGCATCAGATAGGCCGGACGAGCCACCTTGGCCTGTAAGATAATAAGATCGAAAGATCGAAGGAAGTAAAGGTGGCAGTTGCTGCGCCGCGTTAGCAGGCGTTCCCTTCTCACGAGTATTAGCTGCGCTTGTAAGACTGCTGCCTCTCGTAAAGTTGTCGTTTTCCCTTCTTTTGATCTGTCGAGACGAAGAGTGATCTTGTCTTTGATGTCGCTTCGTCAGTGTTATGCCTCCCAAAAGATCCTCGTCATCCTCTCCACCTTATCAACGGCCGCCCAAGATTCGGGAAAGTTGTGATAATTGTGGTATTGCGAAGATTAAGTGCGGGCGGCAGCGCCCAAAATGTTTACCTTGTATCGGGCGGGGCCTGGCGTGTTCTTACAGTCCATCTAGGAAGTCGCCTTCTCAGAATGTGTCCACTCTCGAGGAAGGCACAACAAGCAATGGGATACTAGACCCCGCTTTCAACCCTTTCCTACCTCAATACTCAACCAGGATGGACCTTATGACCATGGAGCATCCACACTCTAGGTCAGGGTCCCTTGCATCCCAAGGCTTCTCGCCCACAAACACTTGCCGACCCTCACCCCCTAATATGGCCACAGGGACAATTGAAAACACCTTATCAGATCCATCACCGTGCTTTCTTCCGTTCACAAGCGGTATTGAGCCACCCTGGGTTCAATCTGCGGCCGACCCACTACCTCACACCACTTTACCATACAGTAAAGTAGATCACAGACCTGCCTTAGCGTTTCCAAATGGCCTAGACACTCCTAAGCATCATGCTGACTTCCACTGGCCGCCTGTGCCAGATACTTTCGGAAACTCCTTTGATGGTGGATTTGACTTTGACGCTATGTGCAAGTCGTTGACGCCGTCGACTTTGTTCGCTAGCATGGCTGGCAACCCCTTCGATCAAGCATTCCAACAGGAGACAGCTGCCCTGTCTCCAGGCACGGACGTGCTCTCGACGATCAGCGACGGGAGTGGGACTGCCGGTTCACCAGGGTTGGAGATCCAAAATGATGATACAATCAAGCACGCCTCAAAGCGAAGACGGGTCTGTACAGAACAGAAGAAAGCCTGTATGGCATCCGCCCTCAAGATATTGCAGACCTTACATATCCCGCCGGCTGCATGCTTGTCTTCTCAAGATGAGGCAGCCATGCCTCGTCAACCTAGGATGATAGATTCGGTGCTATCAACCAACAAGGAAGTCATTCGGTCAGTCTCTGACATAGTAGATTGCTCTTGTGCTGGAAGCTCGCAAGTGCAGTTGCTACTTGCCATCATATGTGGGAAATTGATAGCATGGTATCGAGCCATAATCCGCGTCTATCCAAATGGCGGCAACGGCGAGACACTTTCATCCATGTTACCACCTGCGCTAAACAAGGACTCGGGCGGTGAGGAAGGAAGAGAACGGGTGCTTCATCAGCCAGTCACGGTTGGTGGCTACTCATGCGGGATCGAGGTAGAGAGTAAGGTCAGGGCCCAGGTGGTTTTTGGGGAGCTCCAACACCTTGAAAGCTTGATTGAGAACATCTCAAACCGCGGGCAGGAGCCCACGAGGCAATGTTCAGCTGCGACATCAGATATGAGCTCTCTACCATCCAAGCAGTCAGGCTTGGCAGATGCCGTCCAGAGGAGTCTCAGCTCTTTCCTTCAGGGGCAATTGCAGGCAGCAAAGGCAGACACTACGCCGGTGCTCAGAGGCGTGAATGTGCCAGCGTGATTTTTTAGCGAAGGCGTTAAAGGTCTTATGGTGTAGAGCAGACGTATGTGGTGTCATGGTAACGTATGTGGCGCTTGCAGACACCGTGGTCAGGATTTAACGTGGCGTTCGAGTCAATGAACATTGGAATAACCACACCTCGTTGCATGATAGGACTCTCTTATTTTCCTCTTGCAACTAATATTGTATGGTTTTGCCCCATAGCGGACTTCCCTCTCGATCGACGTAGAGAGGTTGGCTTTGGTCTCCAAGCTCTTTCATTGTGTCACGGACGGATGTAATGCGCACTCCTGTCGAACAATTAGTCACCGCTCTGCTTCTGTATGCATTTCCGCGTTATGTCTACTTACTGTGCTACCACCACAATGCACAAGGATTTCTGGTGAACTACTGACGTGAAGTTTGTCATTTGGCTTACTAAAGACTCCCATCCATGAGAGTTGATATCGAATGACTGCTAATAGAACACCTGCGCACATTGCCAGAAGGAAATAAGGAAAAGAGAAGGAAAGAAGGGAGTTGAGGTTCGAAAGAGGTTGAAGCGAGCGTCAAAACACCAATGCTTAATCCTACGGAGTGCTCGCGCCTTCCGAGATGCCGAAAAGCCACAAAATGCCGAACTCCACCTGCATCTGGCCATTGCTCTGCCGCATTGGGAATCATGACTGCCTCATTGAGAGACTGCCAGCGGTAGGAGCGCATCACTTGGGTCTGGCTGTTGCCGCCTACTACACTTGTCCATTTCGATATCCTACTCTCCAAGAACTCTAACCCATCATTTGTGCTGTACTTCAACACACACTGTCTATATCATCACAAGAGCAGTCACCCGGCTTTCGCTCTTTGGGCTCATGCATGACACGAGCTCTCCTGTCCATTTTCAAAAGAGTGATGCAGAGGCCCATAGGCTTTTCAAATCTCCTGGCGACATCCGACATGGTCGGATCGTCACGTCACATCACCATTGGTACGTTCTCCAGGTAAGGCTTCTTGATCGATAGGGACACGGTCGCGTCAGTACTCACACTGTCTCTGGCCAGAGATATTCCACATGCTTAACTCTCTTATATGGCCGATACCATCACTCCATGAATGGTCAATGGCCCATCCCGGAACGCGGAAACTACTTTCGGATCTGTAGGCCGGTCATGGCACTGCATAACATTCACCACACACTTAGACGCTCGCCCGATGCATTATTCCGCCCGTGATGCTTCTTTCAACGACATTCGTCTCTTTAGTCATCGCCATCACTAGGAAGATATCTGCCAATAATCGCAATCTAATGTAGCACTCGGAGTCTGATTGGGATAGTCTCGCCCTGCGTTAGCCCATTACGTTGAGGAAGAAAGCGGCCTCCGTTCCCCTCTCATCACGATGAACAAAGAGTCAATGGACCAATGAAGCGTTTACGATTGTCTAATCGATTGACTAGTGATCTTCAAAGACAGAGACGAGAACGACAGTTCCCACATCCCACTGCGAACTTGTGCCAAGAAGAGCGACAGCAAGACAAGGAGAAAGCGCCCGGAAAGGGCGTCCGGCAGCGGCGTTGCCCTCCCTGATCTCCAGGGAGACTTCGGGCACCAGATCTGGCCGTCTGTCACTGGCTTATCTCCTCTTATCTCTATCTCGGTTCCAATTTAGCGCCGTACTGTAAGTATGACTGAGAAGCGTTCTTTATAACGGCGCGGTGCGTCGCGAAGGTCGATGTAACCTCACGGCTTTTTCAGGTAAGGCTGCGCAAGGAACGTGCAGGATCAAACAACAACCCCACCATTGTCACGCCAGTATCACGCCATTAACCTCTCAATTCCGCCATCTATATATAGGCGTGTTGGTCTTCCAGCCTAATTGGAGGTCGCTACGACAGGCCGTGCCTTTCTTCCGAGTAACTTTCCGCATATACTCCAGACTTTAATACTCGCAGCACCCCGCACTCCTTCATCCCCGCTCCTCACGCATAATTCCAGCACGTGTTTCGCACACCATTTCCTGCCTGTTACCTGCGTCCTGCGAGTCCGTGCTGACCTGCGTCAACCGTTTATCTTGCATGGCTCAACCGTGATATACGAGCCTCAGGGTTCCTTTCGTGGTCCCTACATAAGATCGGCATTCGATGCCTTCGATGCTTGCAGGATTGCAGTAATCAGGCCTCAAGTCTCACACCGCTCGTCTTGGCAAAAGCAAGACGTCGGACTCCGACATCAAGCTTTCTTCCTTCGACAGCGAGGTCTGCCAAGCGAAAGAATCGTGAAACGTTTGCTCGTCCATCATGTCGGCATCCGTTGCTTATCATTCAATTTGTAGGAGCAGAGCGAGCTACTCTGCACCGTGAACATATGGCGAGTATGCTGTCAATAGCAGCTGAACAACAGCACACGATGAGATTATATTATGTAGCAAGCTGTCCATACAAATTGCAAATTCATAAAAGCCATTTCCATTTCAGAATATCCTAAAATATACTGCAATCATACAGACATAAACAGTACATCATGGACTCACTCTTAGCACCACTCAATGGCTCGACGACTGCTGTCGATGAGGCTAGCCGTCTCAAGCTCCAAGATTCTCTGCGCTCAGCCGCTGACGCGATGGAGACACCCCATGATACTATGCTGAGGTTATTCAACACAGTCAGTAGAGCAACTCCACAAAGAATACTAGCCCCCATTGACATTGGAACAGTCCCTCGAAATCTCTGTCGTCCGAGCTGGCTGTGATCTCGGCCTCTTCACAGAACTCACGGAAAGCCAAGCCCCCATTAACCTCGAGAAGTTCGCCGCATCCAAGGGCGCTGAACCACTCCTGCTCGGCAGACTCTTCCGCTACTTGGCCTCAAGACGATTGATCACTGAGACCGGTAAGGACGAGTTTACCGCCAACAATGCCACTAAAGCCCTCGCCGACCCCCGCATCAACGGCGCCATGTACTATACGTAAGCCCTCCTCTGCCCTTTCCCCCTTGACCCCTAAGACTAAAGACCTCCAGCCACAACATCGGCGGCCCAGTCTACCAAGCAATGCCCGACCACCTCGCCGAGACCAAATACCAATCACACCCCGAATCCGGCAAGTTCGCATGGCACAAAGGCATGGACACCGAGCAAGACTTCTTCCCCTGGGCGAAACAGCACCCTCAACAGATCAAATGGTTCCAACAACTGATGTCAGTTCCCCGCGAAGGCGACTGGCTCGACGTCGCGCCATTCCAAGGCGTCACTGCTGGCCCCGAGCAGGCTTTCTTTGTCGATGTCGGAGGCTCTATCGGACATCAATGTGCACGATTGGTGACCAAGCAGCCGGAGCTGAAGGGCAAAGTCATCTTGCAGGATCTGGAGGAGACGATCGCGAATGCGCCCCCGATCGAGGGCGTGCAGATGATGAGCCATGATTTCTTCCAGCCGCAGCCTGTGAAAGGTAAGCCCCTTTTGCCTTTTCAAAGCTCTGAAGTTACACTCTCTTCCTCCGTTACCCTTTCGCCCTCCCTTTATCTTCAAGAACCACATACCTCTGCCTTCCTTTTACATCCACGCTCCCCATAACCCTCAACTTCCCTCAATCTGCCACGACTTTGCCAAATTTACCTTCAACTACAGCACAAATCTTATTCTGCGAGCTTTCCCCCTTTTCAGACTTCTCTCCCACAACCCCAACCCACGCCCCCACCCGTAAAACCCCCCAAACTAACCCCTCCCCCAGGAGCAAAATTCTACTACCTCCGCACCGTCCTCCACGACTGGGACGACATCGTCTCCGAAAAAATCCTCAGCCAAATCATCCCCGCAATGGGTCCCGACAGCAAGATCCTAATCGACGAGATGGCGCTGCCCAACACGGGCGTCCATTGGTGGTCCGCATGTTTGGATCTGCATATGTATGCGATGCTGGGCGCTTTGGAGCGGAATGTGGAGCAATGGCATCATCTGTTGGAGGAGAAGTGCGGGTTGAAGATTGAAGGGGTGAGAACGTATATGCCTACGATGAGAAATTCGGTTATTGTGGCGAGTTTGAAGTAGATGAGGGAGGGGTTGGGGGGAGGGCAGAAAGATAGGTGTGTAGCATCTTGACAATAGAGGGTTGTTGCCTGTCAGTGTCTTCTATGGAAAGTCGTCCTGTTTTTTGTGCAAAGACTCTTAAATGTGCAAGACCTCAGCATTGAGTTTATTTGCATATATTCTTTTGTTCCATCGAAGGATGTTTTCATTGCACAATAAGACCAGCTGTCCTCCATCATACCGCCTTACAATTAATGTTTAGTTGTTTGGTCCGAAACAACTCGTAAATCCTGGGGTTCGCCTGGCAACTTCGAATTCAGTGTAGAGCGTTGTTGAGTCGGCGAAATCTCATCGAACGCAATGTTGCAATTATCACACGCTACGTCAGCATGTCTCTCGGTAATCACATCGGTCGTCATCAATCACAGCGCTCACGTCCCTCAACCTCTCCTCTCATGATACCGCACCAGCCTCTCTGAATTAAATGCCAGCTTCTCCGACTCCTCGTCCACCTTCGTACCCGAGTATTCACCCAACTTCTGCCTCATCAAGGTGGCGCCCATGCTTTCACTGTTCAAATATCCGGACACAAAGCAAGTTGTGCAGCTTGGCATGAGTCTATGTCTACAGACCCACCCACACAGCACATATCCCCTCCAATCCCTCTTGCAAAAACTCCTTCCCCAGATCTCCCACCCAGTCTTATTCCGCGGTCTCTCAATCACCTACTCCCATCGAATCCGCGTCTACCAACCAATCCCCAGTCTTTGCTCAAGATACTGCAGACCCCTCATTCCATGACCTCTGCTATGCATCCTCCTCAGCTATCTCCCTCATCCCCTCAAATCTAGCCTAATCTTCTCCCAAGAATTGCAACCATCCAGCCTTTCTGGTCTCGCAAGGCCAGGGTCGAAGAAATCAGCAGGACGGCTGATATCGCTGAGGATGATTCCAGCTCCAACAGGGACGTTCTCCAAAGTGACGTGGTTGGGCTCACCCAGGACGACCAATTCGGGTCAAAGTTATCTCCTGTGATCTTTTGGTGAGATGGCTTCGAGGTATATACACCACTATTTTTCAGTGCAGCGCCAGTCGCTAGGAACGCGATCTCACCATAAATCAAGTCTTTCAGCGAGGTTGAATGTTTTGGGGGGTTTTTTTGGCAAGGGGTTTTTTTTGGACGGGATTTGGATGTGAGTCTTTTGTCATCGAGGGGGAGAATGGTTGCTGCGATGATGTTCAGGCCCGAAGGTCGATAATGTGACGTTCGTGCCTAGGGATCCTTTGACACAGATTGTGGAGCTTGATAGTGTTGTTTATGATCTTGTGAAGTAGAAGTGGATGGATGGGTGGGTTGAGGGGGTCGAGAAGAGGCGGCGGAGGAGGAGGAGGGGTAATCAAGAGAGGGAGGGTTTGCTTGGAGAATCAGTGGAGGATATTAAATTGTCGATCTGCATGGTCCTCGCATAATTAGCAGTCTTGGATGTTCTGGCTGATGTGGAAGTGGTTTCGCAGATGAGTTATATTGGAACAGGCAGGGCCGACCTGACTCTGTGTCGTCCAGGAACCTCAATTGAATTAGAAGGTGTATGAACTGACCTGAGCATTGTGCTCCAGATGGTGGATGAGATTTTTAGTACTCATACAAGTGCGTGACAATGATAGTCGTCTTGTCAAGGTATATGTAAATGAGAATAGTTTTCACATTACACTCTATTCTATATACCTATCACTCCACACACCGCCGAGTCAAACGCCGCTCAAAACACTCATACACAGTTTGACCACGCATTCTTGTCACTAAATAAACTGTTCCAGCCACCCTTTCATCTCACCAATAGACGGACACTCAATGAACAAACTCGACTTGACCTCAACTTGCAACTCATTCTTGAACTTCTCACTCAGCACCAGACTCATCAAACTATCAACACCCAACTCAACAAATGACGCATCATCCGTCAACTCATCAGCTTCAAGCCCCGTCTCCCTCGCAATAAGCTTCAGCGCATCGCCAACAATACCATCATCCTGCACAGGCGCCACCGGTGGGGCTGGTTTCTTCTCCTGCTTCGGCGCAGGCTTAGCTTCCTCTTTCTTCTCGACCTTCGGTGCTTCCTTCTGTACAGGAGCAGCCTCGGTCGCCTTCTTTGCGTCAGGGTTGACAGCAGCAGCTTTTGGCGCGGCAGGTTTCGGCTTCAGTGCGCCGCTAGCAGCTTCGGAGGAGGATGAAGCAGGCTTCTTTCCTGCGTCAGGGGCGGAGAAGAACTGGTTCATGAGCACGCGCGGCACGCGGCGAAATTGCATCTCGCCCATCATGCCGACGACTTTGTCATCTTGCAGGATGTATACGTCGCCAGCGTACATGTTTGTCTCCCTGGTCTCGAACATTTTGACGTAGCTGCGGTATTTGCCGCCTGCCTCGAGGGCCTTAGCGAGGCGGAAGCTGGACCAGCCTGGGGTGACGTAGAAGAAGTCTTTGGTGTTGGATGCGTCGGAGCCGTTGAGGATCAAGCCTGCAAGATGGCAGACGCTGTCGATCCAGTGGGGCGGAGTGTGCCATTTACCGTGGCGTTCAGGATGGAGAGTGATGTCGGCGTAGGCCTCGTGATCATTAAGAACAACAGAACGCATGCCCCGGTATTTGTCGGTGTAGTCGACCACGTTCTTGAAGAGGGTATAGGCCATGTTGCGGTTGAGTCTGTTGGCGTCTCCTTCCAGTGCCATGCGTGAGAGCGACTCAATGCGGCCGTGGACAAGGTGGGCAACGCGATCCCATTCTACTTGCCAATCTTCTGGATCAGAGTAGCGGACTGTGACGGATGCGAAGGCTTCTTCCGACCGTGAACCTTCGGCGTCAATGTTGTACCAATGAATCTGGGTAGCTGAAGCATTGAGATCAATAGTAGCTTCTAGTTGGACAAGTTGGGAGCTGCTGGTGTCTTTCTGAGCGACTTGCGCATGCAAGACTTCCATGTCTGAGACATCTAGATATACGTCCTTGGCTTTGCGCTGCATGCTCTTGTATAGATGCTCGGCGACTGTGGAGGCCATGTCGGCCCAGATTGACTAGAGACTGTTAGTGCGAGTCCTTCTTCAGATCACGGAGAGAGACTCACTGAGGTCGCAACTCCATTCTCGTTCATCTTGTGGCCCCAAACAGCAGAGTATAGGTCAGGATGCATGAAGTCCGATATTGCGACTAAAGTACCTGTGGTGCTCTGCAGCTCCTCAGACACTACTTGGTGGATTGATGACGTCCTCAAAGATGAACCACATGCACCTATGGCGCCCAAGCTAGACTTATTTTGATTGGGGAAGGCTTTGTCCAGCGTCCATGTACCCTCGTACTGGATCCAGTAGTCCTTCTCATTCCATTGGTACTTAGGCATCTCAAGAAGTGTATGTGCCCTTTCGTATGGTCGGAAGAATTCATTCCAGCAAACAGGAAGACCCTCGGAGTGAAGGGCCGCGAGACTGTTCGTTACTGTCGCCCAGTTCTCCTCATTCTTGCGCAACGACGATACAGCTTTGGCGTCCTTGATGGAGCTCCGGATGAAGGAGCTGCAAATAGGATGAGGGCCAATATCAACCCATAATGTCTTGTCTTCGATAATGCTGAGATCTTCACCAGCCTCGAGAGCACCGACAAAGTCAACGCGCTCTCGAGTTGCACGACACAGATATTGTGCGTTCACGGACTTGTCGTCGAAGATGGCATCACAGAGGAGCGGCGAAAGAATGGGGACGCTTGGTGCCTTGTACGCAATATGCTTGGCTATCTGCTCGAAAGACTCCAGCATTGGATCCATTTGTGCGGTGTGGAAGGCGAACGGAAGGTCAAGTGGGGTACATTTGAGTCCTTTGCTTTCCAGCGCCGTACGAGTCGCTTGGATGTCGCTTCGAGGACCGCTGATAACTGTGTCCTCAGGGCCATTGATACAGGAAATTTCCCATGCACCTTTGTCACCTGCGTATTCCTTGATGGTTTTGATGCTGGCACGAACAGACAACATCACATGACTACCAATCTCGCAAGATGCGAGGACCAACTCAGCTCGCTTGCCAACCAAGAATATGGCGTCGGCTGCGGAGATGACACCAGCAACCACCATGGCAGCATACTCACCAAGACTATGGCCGATGACTGCGCTGGGCTTGATGCCGAAGAGAGCCCAGAATCTTGCCAAGGCAATTTCTACCACGACTATGGTAAGCTGGGTGACAAGAGGTGAGGTGCCGTCTCCAATTGACCCCTCAACCGCTGGTACAACAGATGGGAAGCCAAATTGCTGCACTAGCTGATCGAGCTGTAGGACCTGCGAACGAAAGCTTGGGAAGTCTCTGAATAGCTGAGACCCAATGCCTTTGTAGAATGCACCTTGGCCAGTGAAGGCAAAAGCAACTGGAGGCGCTCCAGTCGGGCGGATATTGCTCATCTTCTCGAGCGACGCCTCTAAGAATTTTCTCAATTGAGCGATACTTGCAACTGCAGTTGCGATGCGTGTGGTGTGATGGATTCGTCGAGCGCAAAGGGTGTATGAAAGATCGCCGAGGTCAATGTCCGAGTTCTGATCAAGGTAGGCTATCAACGCTTCCGTGTTGCTCTTCAGTGACGCCTTGCTCTTTGCTGAGACAGTGATGGGGTAGTTAGGCCGAGGATCTTCGCCCACCTTGACTTTCTCATTGGCGTCTCCTAGCAGCAGCGTCGTGTTTCCACCATGAGCGCCGAAGCTATTGACAATAGAATAACGGCTCTTTCCTGGAATCCTAGGATAGGGAACATTCTCGAGGTTGAGGCCAACGTTGCGCTTTTCCAAATCTTTCGGCAAGATGGGATTTAGTTCGGACTTGATCCCTACGTGTGCAGGTATCTCGTTCTTTTGATAGACAAGTAATGCTTTGAGCAGTGAAGCGATACCAGCTGCTGCCTCTCCATGTCCGATGTTGGACTTTACAGCACCGAGGTGGAGTCTCTGATCGGCTCGTCTTCGTGGAATCAGCGGTGCGAACACGTCGGATACTGATTCGGATTCGATGGCGTCGCCGACCTGAGTACCAGTACCATGAAGCTCCACGTAGCCAACATCCAAAGGATTGACCCCTGCGTTCTGCATCACCTGTGTGTAGTTCTCTCGTTGAGCACCTGCGTGCGGCTGCGTAATCGAGAGAGCGTCGGCTGAGTGGTTGGTGTACCCGCTACAGATAGTGGCGATGACGTTGTCATTGTCAGCTTCAGCGTCTTCGAGCCTCTTGATCACCACTGATCCAATGCCATCAGCACGGCAGTAGCCATCTGCACCTTTGTCCCAGACTTTGCATTGACCTGTCTTAGACAAGAAGTGACCTTGCGACAACATGCAGTAGTTATCTGGGTTAGTGATGACGCTAAGTCCACCTGCAAGGACAGTATCGGCTTCACCAGCCCACAGAGAAGAGCACGCAGAGTTGACTGCAGCAAGACCACTGGAGCAGGCTGTATCGATGTTGAAGCTGGGTCCGCCGAACTTGAAGAAATAATTGATTCTGCCATTGGCAAACGCTCGCTCACCGCCTGGAACAGCGTAGGTGCCAATGTTCTGGCCTCCGTTGAGCTCACGCCAATCGTCACTGGCTTGACCATAAAACGTTCCGATGCGCTTGAGGTTCGTTGAAGGAGTCCTGTTGGGGGCGTAGCCTGACATCTCAAGGGCTTCATAAGCTGTGACAAGCGCAAGCCGATGCATTGGGTCGGTTTGCTCAGCCTGGGGCGGGTGTGATCAGCACAGATCATGATAAAATATGGTATCAAAGCAGTCCAACTCACCTCTTTGGGAGACATGTTGAAAAAACCAGCATCGAACATGCCTGGCTGGTTGATGAAGTTTCCAAATGGTGTCTGAGTCGCATTTGGTGTCTTTCCTGTTGGATCGTAGTGTGTGTTCAAGTCGAACCTGTCGGGTGGTACTTCTGAGTGCACATCTCGTCCCTCCTTCATTAATTTCCAGAAAAGCTCATTGTCGTCAGCACCCCCCGGTAATCGGCAGGACATCCCGACGATGGCCAATTTTGATTGTTTGGGTGACCTTGGAATTGCCGTGCTAGGCTCCTTGAATGCCCAGTCAATCAGGTCGTATTTCACAACGTGTACATGCGAGAGCTCTGCCTCGATGTGAGAGAGCAAGCTCTTAGCAATAAGAGATAGCCGGAACATATAGACCAAACACTCGGGTCTACCACTCGCGGAGACGTTGTTTAGAACGCCATTGGTAAGGTTGTCAAGGTATATGGTACCCCTCAGAATCTCTGTGCAGATTTGCTCAAATAGTGAGCCGGCATCTTGTGCAGGATAGGGCTTCCCTGTCTCGGGTGAGAAGAGTGGAAGTATGACCCTTCGAGAATGGTCGCATTTTGGTTCTGAACCTTTGACGATCGAGTCAACGTCGCCTTCGTTATAGACGTGAGGTGCATGGCACAAGCCGTTGTATACTGGTAATGGCATGTGCTTAGAGTAGCGGAGCACTTGGGAGTGTCGGAATGCATTCTTCAGACGCGAAGGTGGGCCGGTGATGCTAACAGAATTCTTATCTGCTGCACTGATGAAGACTTTGGTGAGTTCAGGATTCGACTTTTGACAATCAGTCAGTACAATATTCATCTCTCAATCTTTGTTCAGACCTACAGTCTCTGCATTGAATGCGTCGACTTCACTTTGCGCTTCTTCTGCGCTGACGCCTGTGACGACATAGGCCCAACTATCGGAGTTGCCGTCCGCTGGACGAGGCTCAAGTGACTGTGATACGCCTTCCACATGGACACCGAGCCTAAAGGCAACTCGTACGCTTTCCGCTCCATTCAATGCTACGTCTGATACAGTCGAGGACACGGAAACAGCAGCTGCGGCAAACAAACCAATACTCAGGCCAGACAAAGTCGTGCTACTTTTTGGTAGATCTAGATGGAGATTATTCGATTCGTGATGGCTAACAATTATCAGCCTAGTCTATCAATTTGCTCTCAAACGAGGGTATCTTACGCAATGAACATGCCAATTTCTAGCACACATAGGAGTGCGCTCTCTAGTGCACCGCCCAGAGGGCCTTGTCTGAAATCTCCATTATCCACTAATGAGAGCACTGAGGGAAACGGAGGAAGTAGGTCTTGTTGTGAATGTGGCAACTTAAGCAGTTCTTCTTTCACGACTGCCGTGCTTTCCTCCAAGAAAATTGAAAGGAGGCGGAACTTTTTATCTTTGCTGTTTCTCTGCAAGCGACGGAAAAGGTCCTGGAGGTCGTCACTAGGAAACTCGTTGCTGAAGTAGACTAGCTTAGTGGTAAAGTCATTGATGCCCTCAGTTGACGAGGACGATGGGGTATCCATGATGAAAAAGAACGCTGAAGTACATGCAAAGAGGGAACAAGGACAATCAAATTTCTGAAAGTCAGTAGATGAGCAATGTCAAGCAATAGAACGCTTCATGTGTGAGAGGGTTCAAAGGCTTTTTACTGTTCCAATCGCAGTGTTTGCGTGGGTTGCGCATATTAGCACGTGGACTTTCGGTGTATGATATTACTAGTCACTCCGGTCTTAGCACATGTCCGTCATTGCAGGCCCCGTTCTTTGCGTGCAAGGCGGTCATCACAGGCATCACGGGTGATACCAGCGGTGGATTGGGGGCGGCCCGACATTGCAGCCACTCGTGAGCCAACAAGTCTCGCTTAATCATACCGCTATCAATGTAACGGATCGTCTGATAATCATATCAGCATCGAAACCCATCCCAACGGGCTCCGGTCACGAAGTGGGAGGTTGATGGAATAGTTCAGGGGCAAGTTTTGATAATTCTGCAAGGGTCTCAGATAGAGTTCACACTAATAGTAAGCTCTTGGCAGGTGGTATCCTAGCCGAAGCTGGCTTAGTGCAAGATCTTCAGCCCTATCAGTTGTTTTCCAAATTTTGCCCGGAGCCCGGTAGTGGGGTCGTTTAAACACGTTGCGGACTGCTATGTCGGACTCCGCAGGACTGCTTGTAGTCGACTGTTGTGCGTATGGCCCGCTGAGTCGGGCGCAGTAACTGAGCTGAAGGTAGGTGTGCCCAGGAGGTGCACTGCCGGTCGCCATGGAGGCAGCTCCCGACCCTCAATCATGAATGGTAACGCCCGTTCAAGATTGAGGATATCTTCCTGCCGACAATACCTGTACATATCACTGTGTTCCATCTAAAAGCTAGAAATTCTTTGTTAGCATAGTCCTCGTTGGGAGACTCCACTTTGCCTCGAAGATCTACTCTACCTCAGCTTACTGACAAACCATTTCCTTCACCATGGCGCACTTCCTCTACAGGCCTTTACTAATGCTCACCATAACCGCAGCCTCCATTCTCACCGGTACTTGCTCAACTTTCTGTTTCCTTCCTTGTCTCGGCTACCCACACTGACTCCTCCCAGGAAATCAATTCTCCCTCTCCTACGTCTCCCTCGCCTCAATCCTCTCCACCCCCTCCACGCCTGAGCACATCCTCCTCGCCCAATTCAAAACCTCCTTCCTGCGGGGCTTCCACCTCTGCCCTATGAACGCCATCCCTACCTCTGTTGTCTGTCTCTTAAACGCGATCCTCACATGGTATTACGGCGCTATCTACCGGGCGGCGATGTTGCTCATAGTGGGAGGATGCATCATTGGGCTTGTACCATTCACATTAAAGTTCATTGTGCCAGGTGAGGAGGTGCTATTGAAGAAGAATGCAAGAGTGCAGAAAGCGATAGAAGAGAAGAGGGAGAAATGCGGTGACGGTGTGGCAGAGAGTGAAGGCGGGGTAGAAGAGACACGGAAGGAGATGGAAGAGTGGGTGCGGCTGAATTACATCCGCAGCATTTTCCCCGCCGTAGGGGTCTGTGTGGCCTGGAGTCTGTTGTGAGAGATTCCATTGGCTAGATGCGGATAGCGCTCGACCAGTCGACAGCGGCGAGCAGATAAGATTAGATGTAGATGGTGACGGCGTTGACATGTAACATTACGGAGTCTTGTTATGGAAGCTCCCGAGGTATGGTAACGGAGCGTTGGTACGATCGGTTATTAGGTGGGCGCTACCCTAGAGGCGGGCATTGTGACACCCACGAGTCAAATCCAGGGGATTTGTGGCGATAAGGCTGCTGGAAAGTCTGGGGACGGTCCGTATGGGCAGCGTTCCCGACTGGCTATTTGCTATTGCTATTGCGAGTGTTGGTGCTTTTCCCAGCTACTCTGTTGTATGACGATGTTCAGATATGTCTTGTAAATGCGTGGTTTTTTGACCTATTTGCAAGCTCGATTTCTAGGACAAGGACCCGTGTTTATTTGTTGCTGAACATCCTCGCTTTTGCGTGACGTCTTTCCTCTAAAATCACGTCGTGAGATATGGGTGTCTGTACGACACGTTCATTGAGCCTGGTGGGTTCAAGGTCTTACGGTGGTCTTCTGAAAGCACACATGCAGACCGAGAACGCTCGCTGTTCGCTTTGTATTTCGCTCTCTCGGGCTCTCCTACGTCCGAACTCGTTCTCGCAAGAGATCATTTTGAGCAGATCAGCGCTTTGACGCTTACTGATCTCCTTGAAGCTTGCAATGCACCAATGGGAATATACCCGGCTGCTGTACCAGAGCCGTAGGCTCGCAAACTTCTACCGTTGGAGCGCAGGGAGCTGTCATGTGATCGCAAGATTGACAAGGATGAGATATGGTTGGTCTTTGTGCATGTTGCGCAAACTGAAATGCCCACATGACGCTGGCTTCTGGGCTAGAACGAAATGGAATTTTCGTGGATGACAAACGGTTGCTTGAACGCTATCTATGCAAATGCGATTCCAATCTGGCCTAGAGCCTAATCGCAGAGTCCTTGTTTCAGAGACTCTTGCTTCCATGTGCGCTCATTGATGAACCATCGCCGATTGCCCTTAGCCATCTCGAACCCCACCTTGCGATCCTCAGCCAGCTTCCACAGCACCTCGGTCATGAAAGGCTCCAGGGCAGACTCAAACATCTCAGCTGGTACATCGCCATGCATAGCAGTGACCAGCTCTCTGAGGCTTAAGCTGGCTTTGCCGGGCCGCCCTTTCTTCGCGTACTCCGTCTTAATGCGCATCAGCGCTGTAAAAACCTGCCTCTCCCGGCTCTTCTTGTGCCTGATGTACTGTTTTATCACTCGAGGTAGGTTTTCGATCTTGATGCCGTGGGCTGGGTACCCTATCGCACACTTTTGTTCTTCCATGTATGCTAAGCTGGTCATGTAGGCGCCAAGATCCTCGCAGACGCTGAAGCCATGGCCTAAGACATTATCGCCCGTAAAAAGAGCGTTTTCTTCCTCGAACAAGAAGCACATATGATCGACAGAATGACCTGGAGTGTGAATGGCTCTGATGGTGGCACCGTCTGCGCGGAAGACTTGTCCGTCTTCAATAGGGTGTTGACCGCTGTCGGGGTCATTCTTGTAAATGCGATCTGCAAAAGCTGGGTCATAGTCAATCAAGTCTGGAATGCCACCTGTGTGGTCACCGTGCCAGTGAGATATGAGGACATGGGAGAGATCTAGGTTTTGTGCTCTGAGCACACTGGTAACATTGTCCGCCCACAATGGCATCCCCTGGAACATGTGAGTTATTGCAATTTGGTTCTGGAGGACGTTCGCTTACCTGGCCAGTGTCAATGAGTATTCTCGACTTGCCAGTGCCGACCAAGAATGTGTTGGTGCCTTGCAACTGCATGGCGCCCGGATTACCACCCATTATCCTTATCACACGACGCGACTCATTGTCAACATCGGCAAGCTCTGGAAGGCCTGCCTCCTGGCTGGTGAGGTAGTCTCCCCATATGCCCTCTTTGATCTTGGTCGGATCTAATGCAGCTTTCAAAGCCATGTTGAATATATGCAAAGAGTGTGTCACAAAGGCTCAATGAAGATCATACAAAGTCGACTTAGAGAATTAGTCTGAGACGCGAACATGAAGCCAAGTCAACAAGCTAATAGCAATAAGTCGCAGACGCTATGAGGTCATTTTCATGATAAGACACGTGGTCATCGTCATCGTCGTACGATGATAAATTTTCCCCTGCTGAGGCTTGTTTCCATGAGCGGTTGGTCAGCCTGACAGCATTGTCACGGAGTCCGTTCACAATTAATCATGCCATCGTCGATCAGTCAACGCGACGAATATGCATTGGTCACGATGTGACGGCTGCTTCGCAAAAAGATACGCTGGACCCTTGACAAGGGTGAGTATCGGAATCCGATGAGAGAGGCGTGAGACTGAATGAGGCTCAAACCATCTAGCCGTACCGCACTGACGTACTAGGCGCTCTAATTCATAGTCAAACACTTACGCAGTCCTTCATCAGCTGTTGAAGCTGACAGCAATGCTATGGTTCTGATTGAAGATGGTGGAGACGAAGGTCTCCCGTTGTCAGCTTGTTTCATGTCACTTTTTCTGGTCAAAGTTCGAGTATGGCAAAGATCCGGCTCTGCTCATCGTCAGGGCATTGGTCTTTTACGGCAAGGTCCGACCATCTTTGTCTATTAAGATGTCATCGCTATGTATGACATGGGTCCAAATAGACTCGTCGTTTAGGGACCAGAGTAATATCGAAAGTCTTGGCTGACGTCTCCTCCAACTGACCACGCCCAGGACTGTGTCCATTGAGAAAAAGAGAATCCATTATTCATGTGATTCTGTCAGTCTTACGAAAGTAGCCAGCTTATTTGCTGCATGTAAAGTCGCTATCTAAATCAGAGTACGAAAAGGAGCCCTCCAATAATATTCCGCGCGTGGCCCATTCAGGCTAGCCCATCCCCCTTTCCGCCCCCTTTTTCCCCTACAACCCCGGTCAAATGAAAAATATAGAAGGCAACGTCACGCAGAATTACGCTAATGGTCAGGACCACTAATGAACATGGTACAAGACAAGTCATGAAAACCTATATCGTGAATTAAGCTGCCCCGCGTGCACAGCAAGATATGCACATAACCAGGAGGCCCCTTTCACGATGGTATTTCCTACTATTGGGTACTGCTACCTCCCACAATCTTCACATTTTACTTGACCTTGTGTCCCGTTCGCAGCATTCGTTACCTCAATCTACTTCCTCCACACGCGCTTCATCCTGCTCCACTTTATCGGCAAGTTCGCGGAGTATCTGAGCAGCACTCTTTCCTGGGAAGGATGGCAAGGCGCGATAGATAATATTCACTGCCGCTTGCAAGAGATGGACTGGGTTACCTGAGTCTAGTACCCGTTGCCTATCCGTCTGGACATGATCTTCCTCTGATGGTGGTAGCTCTACCGATGCAGAGGCGGTGGAGGAGCTAGATTGAGTACGGAACCGATCAACGTGTACTGGTTTTGTCAGCGTTGCATGACAATCGAACGGTCAGTTGTCTATTAACGTACCCTCAATGGGTACATCTGCCTCGAGGAAGTTTTCAACAGCATGCCGTCTTGCTGCTCGAGCTTCGGCACGATTCCTTGGACGCTGCTCCTCAGTCTGGTTTGACCCTTGGGATTGTGGAGGCCTGGGAGGATTATCAGGCATAATATTGATTGAAATACACGCTATGTCTCGGTTTGTGAAGCCGTAGGTTCAGAATTCGGCGGGCCCTTTCTCACGATCTTGAACCAGCAGACTTGGTGTTTGCAGGTCAAAAGGTCGAAAATAACACGAAATTAGATAGCTCAGTTGCAAACTTTAGGAGATAAGAGAATGCATCTCAAGTTCTTTATAGACAATGTGCAACTCTGCCTAAATATGCCTGCAAGATACTGTTTGCCCTCTGCGTCACCCTCAAACACAATGCACAAAGGACGGAGCTCGGAGTCCTAACATCTTTGCCTGGTTGAAGCTAACAGGCACAATCAATATTCAGGCATGGTAAGATTGCCTTGTTCATCCCAGCGACTGGACGCTCTCTGACTTGGGAGTGTTCTTCAAAGACGTCATATCTTACACACCTGGCTTACAATCCTTGTGGACCTGAAAGGGATGAAAAGGTGTTCCAGTAACGCGACTATGAAAACTCGAGGATGCCACTTTCTTCACGAAAGACCAGAGCGGCAGTGTTGAGACAAATCAAGAATCAGACTCGCCAGCCTCAATATCTGCCAGAGGATTTTTTTCAACGCAGGATCTCGCAGCATCCGTGCCTGGGGCCGTCAAAAGAATCATACATCTATGTCTCATACGTCTAGAGACCTTTATTGGTTCGTGTTGCGAGAAGGCAGTGAAAGTAGTTTGCCATGTCTAAACAAGCCGATTAGGCGCTTGATCACACAAACCAGGCGAGCAAGCGTGCTGAGCCTCTGACAAAGGCCTAGCCTCGACAAACAGTATCTTACAAAGGGACGTAATAGCCGGAGATCTGCGTAGCGGATACCTGCCCAGACGCGCCGAGATCAGCTTCAAAGTAACCGTATAATGATCATAGATCGCGATAGTAGTGTATGGTATAATGGCCCTTTACGGAAGTTCTTCTGAATGATTAGCATTGACTCGACCGCGGCTACTCCTGATTAAGACAGCACAAGCGAGACTCCCGGGAAGCATTCAAGCAACGTGAGCATTGGCATCTCTTCTTGAAGACATAGCATTGTACCTTATTCGTCGTGGCTATCATACGAAACTTTCCCCTCTAGAACGCCTGGATATACCACACCTCTTTCGCCAGCTTGAGATGCGTCTTCAAAATTAGTGCCCGCCCTCCAGACCCTTGCATCACTTGTCAGGTCCATTACCCCTCCTCACCAATATGCCTACTGCCTGTATCAACTCTTCAGATGTCAAAGACGGGGCACAATCCCATGCCTCTTTGAGCTTTTCGGCAGCCTCACGGAGAAGGTTACTTGCTTGTTGAACGTCATTCCCAAATGTCTCCGCTTTATTTTGCCCGGCTTGTCCGGACTGCGCTGCTAGTAACCCATATTCTGCTGAGATTGAGGATCGCCCACCGCCTAGGAGGGATTTGTTGTGGATGTAATCCTCGAGCCATACTTCTCTTGTGGGAGGCGGACAGGGCGCAAGCGAATTTTTAGCTGGTGGAGCCACTTTCAGCTCAAGAGCTTGCTCTGGTTGTGGTTTCTCATGAATTTTTTTGTGCTTGGTGGACCGCTTGCCTTCCTTCTCAATTGCATTATTGGCTACTTGTGTCTGTATTGGGGAGGCTGCGTTTGTCTCTGATGGCGAGTCGGCAGTCTGTGGCATCTTGTTACGAGCGGAAGTCGTGACAGCTTGAGCGTTTGAAGTGGATTTTTCAACCCCACTGGTGGGCTTAGACAGCGAGTTCGGTGCACTGCAGGCGGGTTTCGAGACACCTTTTTGGCCTCCCGAAACAGTTTTCTTGACCAGTTCGAAGCTTTGATCGTCAAGGCAGCAATTGCACTGGTGGCTTTCATCTAGGTAGGCCAGCATTACTATATGGACAAAGTACACTTTTGCTGTTTCCACATAAATGTTATCTCCCACCAATTGGCAGTTACGGAGACGTAGTTGTGGGACTTTTGCCCCTAGGTTCGCGGGATAATTGGAAAGGAGACCTCTTTGGCTTGGACATTTTCGATAAATATTTGCGGTCGACTCGTCCATTCTTTTAAGCTGAAGAATATTGTGTTAGTCTTTGCAGAGGAGATTGTGGAAAATCAAAGATTCACCTTTAGAGCCCTGACGTAGGGTGGGACTGCCATATCAAGGACAACCACTACTTTATTTGCTATGCTCTGGTCCTTACGTGTTGCCCATAAGGGTGCAATCGCATTACCCTCAAGCAAGGGTACCCGGTATATAGAACCTCGGTGTAGACACACTTGAGACGGCACTACAAGATTCTCAGGAAGAGATCGAAGTGTTCTAGATAGAGAGATGTATGAAAGACCGGGAATAGCGATAGAGTCAGAATCTGTGCATGGTTGAGAAGCGGAATTCTCTGTAGAAGGTGGTCCTGCCGTGGCTGAAACAGGATTCTCGACGGCGGCTGTTGTAGTCTCCCCACCTCTTGAAAGGGACTCATCCATTACAGGCAGGCATTCTGTGTATGGGATTCTTCTCATTATTGATATCTTCCCCGCCAACAAGTTCCAGCTCTTATGAGTAAGATGATAATGTGACAGCCAGGACTCCTCAAAGTACTCCAACATGTTGACGTGGATCGTATATGAAGTCCCAATATCGATATAGCCGTTGAGAGGCATCTTTTGGTCTTCTGCCAGAAGCACTTGCAACCCGTTTGGGGACGCGGTCTTCGGCCAGATCGCGACGTATTTGGCTTCAAATTTGCCATCATGATAAGTGTGTGAGTCACAGCCGCCAAGCGTCGTCAGCTGGTAACGACACTGTCAAACAAGGATTTGGAATCAAAGTCTTTTCAATACTTACTATTAGTACCAAAATGGCATCCGACTTGTTGCCGCCTATCACAACGATCGGATGGTCGAAAACTCCATTCTCAATGTCGTATTTGCTCAACAAAGATTTATCGATGTCGTTGACCCTCTTGAGCTTGTAGATGTAACCAAGTACCACCCCTTCCCTAGGGACTGACCTTGATTTGACATTCATGGCGGTGCTGTCTCTCATGTTATTGGTCGTTAGGAGTGTTCTCGTCATTGCATGATATCAGTGTAAAATGGTTCGCAAGGTTCTTTTCTTGGTGGAGGGGCTGTTCTTCGCCCCACCAATGGTGATTTCGCCAACACATGGTGACAGGAAGAGTGAATTAATAATGCCGATATGTGAATGACACGTCGTATCGATTACGAACATCAGCCTTGCCAGCCTTGCCACAACATAGCAGTTAGTATTAAGTCACAACGCGCGCGACTCTCAGTCACTCGTTACCAGTAAAGATGGCCCCCATCCAGCGTTCACGTTAAACACAGACTTTGAACGCCACAAGTATTCTTAAGTTCTTAATCCTCGATCTGAAGCGCCTTGCTAGTTGCAAGTGTCAAAAGACACACATAGCGAACGTCCATTCAGCGAATCAGAAGGATTTCTAGGCACATTTGCACAATGTTATTTCTGTAGGGGAAAATTGAGATAGAGCCTTATCCTTTCCACTCTACTGGCTTGAATCGAAGACCGATACCGAGCCGCTGAACCATATCCAGTAAACACCCCCCGCCCTCAATGTCTAGCTGCAGATACTCACCTAGTAAATTGCCCATCTCAAGAACGAACAAGCCGTTGTTGCCGAAAGGTACTAATGATAATCCTGAAACCATAAACATTAATGTCCACCAATAGACAGCTCTGAGACTTAGATTAATCGCTTCAAGCGCCCAGTGACGCCTGCGACCCGGCTAGACAAGGCAACTAAACCAGCACTGTGATGAAGGGGTAGACGAACGACAGACTTATATATAAGTAGGCTTTTCGTTGAATTTGCCCGTTGTTTAGAGGATAGATTCCCTCAGTAGCTCAGTATACACCGCCTAGCAACCGTGACAACAAGTCGGCGGCATCAATTGCAGAGTACGGAACGTGAATTATGGTACAGAGTAATTGTGATACTACATGATGTGGAGTATGTTACGATCTTGTCACTGCACTGGTAATGATAAATATTCCGGCACATGGAAAACTTCTGCGAGGTGAGTCTCAACACAGTGTACCAGTGAACAAGCTCTTGTGCAAGTAACCCACTTTTTGCATCGGTCTTGTCATGAGAGAAATTATTATATGGGCAGAAGCAAAATGTGTTTTGAATTTGAGGGGCACAGCTTCTCCCGGGCATCTCTACGGTAATCCTTAACAAAGCATTCTTTTTACTAGTTTTGACACAAAGTTTTGCTCAAGCCTGAACAATGAAGCATAAAGCAGCGCTTTGTTTTCTTGAAAGCAGACGAAGTCTGAAACGTTCTTCTAGTCTTCAATTCCTCTTTATTTCTGAAGGCTATCAATATCCATTGCTCTTCAAGCCTTCCAAATTTCAAATCGGCAATACAAGCAACTCACCAACAAGATGCACATACCAACCAGTCTAACCCTCATTACCCTTTTCGCACCCTTGGCACTCGCCAACCCAGTCTCCTCGTCCCGGAAGCAATATGTGCCCAAAACAACCGGCACCCCTCCACCAGCAGTCACCTTCAAAACCGCCACAGCCACGGTCTTCGTCACCCATCCCGAGAAGGTTGAGACGCACGAAGCATACACTGGAGAGTGGTCCGAAGCACGCTCATTCACACTCCGAGCCGACAGGTTCGTGACCCTGGATCATACCACAAGTCAGATCAAGAAAGGCGACCCTCCTGTTTGGACCACTGTCCCTAAAGGACCTTTCACCAGTCCGGCAACGACGATCACGACACCGGAGTGGGTGAGGACCGTACTGCCTAGTCAAAGTTATCACGAGGAAGTTGATAGGCCGGGAATCGGCTGGTAGAAATATTGAGGGCGATGTGGGTGAGCTGTAGTCAATTAAGCGGAATATGGGGGACGTCTCCGTTTATCAACGAGGCGCAAAACTTTCCTGATCATGTGTACGCTTTGAGATATCTAAGGCTAGAACTGTTTGAGATACTGTTTGCCTGTTGAAAGAGCTTCGTTTCGCCATCAACTCACAAACTTTGATACTAATTTCGGTGAATCTTGAATGCATGTGGTTCTGGACAGAGCACCAAGTGTACAGTACATCCCTAGGGGCAGTGCACGAACGATGTTTCAGAGTCAAACATTTTGGCTGATGTACCTCTGAACTTCTTGGCGACGAGCGAGCGTTGGATGTATATGGTCTGTACGATATGTGTGATCAGCGGTCTCTAGTTTGAACATCATTTTATGTCGCTTTGCGAAATCACTAAGTGCTAAGATTCGACGTTGTAGTCTGCTGTTATAGTGCACTCTTGTCTGAAGCCGTGACATGATTCTAGAGCGAACTCTTGTAGCGCTAGATTTGATAGAATACTGTGTACTAATTCAAACTTGGTTCTTGATAATACATCAGAATAACCCAATCTCTTTGAGCCAGACCTATATTGACAAATCTGCAACCAGGTACACTAATGTTGTCGAGGCATGCGCGAAATTGAGTTATGGTCAATGGCACCGCTCGTAACAGGCAGAGACATCAACCCAACTCATACCCGCAGCGATGCTATCCCGTTAATCTTGACATTGAGTAATTGTTTTCCGAATGCTTATTAAAGTTGATATATAGCATCATGAGGAATATTCCAGGGTACCACTTCTTGACTCTGCTTCACGTCAACTAGGCAACCAAGGAGCAATATTTGAAATTTTAATGAAGCGTCTGGCAATTGAAATGACCCAACTCATGTCATTGCTAATCACACTTCTTCTGTCGTTCTCTTTAATCTATGCACAGTATGTCAACATTGGAGATTATTCGCCTTGACTAGCGATGCTGAGCTGAACTGAATTTCAGGTCGTTGAACACATATCAGACATTTACAGATCGACCTAATTCTGTCATACAGTGCTGGGGCGATCACGATGCTAGGATAGATGTGCTTAACGGAGACTTGCCAGTAGAGCAGGGACCAACAAGGCCTTTGGCTGAGTTCTGCCATGAATCGCTAGCGGCCATGGAATGTGGCTACGATCGTGATCCTACGGTGAGGGAAGACTTTTTTGTTTCCGCGGCCCAAAAAAGGAAACGATGAAGTATGCATTTCACACTGTACAGGCGTGCTGACAGGATATCTCCAGCGGGCTTACTTCCCCACGACCGGCCTTTACTTTCCGAACGGCGAATTTCTATGGAACATCTATATGGGCTCCACAGGTGAAAAGGCAGATAGAGCCACTACCGAGCAGCCTTCGGCTATGTTGGCATGTTACACAAAATGTATTTGCGCCGGTCAGAACATCATCTCAGCACCTACGCGGTACAACAATGAGGCGCCAAACAGAACCCAAGAATACAATTTCGACACAAGAAAGGCCACAAGACGTGAAGACAACAACATAGGTCCTGACGAGTTCGCAATCCATTTCTATGGCTTCGATGCGGATTTCCATGCGAGATATGGTAGCGATGGTAGTGATAGACCGCTTCCGCCACGCTTTCGGAAGACCATAGGTCAGGATGTGCTATTCGCTCCACCCAACAATACCGACAGAAATGTGGATTCCTATGCACGTACGTCTTTTACCCCATGCATTGCACAGTACCGATGCAAACCGCACCATTGCATTGGGTCTTTGCTTCCGAAGCCTGACTGTTTCTCTAGTTGTCGGCTTCAGAGAAAACCAACCCATGTGCGACAACACCATCAAGCTTGACGCGGTAATGCCTCCATCTCTCCTGGATTGGATCCAAGAACACGGATACTCGACCAGAGTACCAACCACGGCTACCCAGCTTTGTGCCCATACTCTTTACGGCGGGATAGAACGTGCCAATTTGGGTGCGGTCTGCCTCAAGCCAGACGGACCGAACCAAAGACGCGCACTCTCAATAAATAGCATTCGCAAAGCACCTCAATACACCACCGACTATTACCAGACTTCGCTACTCCCTACGCTCGCTGTCAAAATCTTAGAACTCTTTTGCTACGCCGCCTGTCACTGCTCCGGGGAAGTCGAAGAAGTACAAGAAAAGCGAATGAAAGAGTGGCAAGACCTCGCGGACAAAGCGAAACAGCCTAATTCAAAGGAGCACAACCGTGAGTCTTCTTCTCCCTGAAACACTACTTCATCCCAGTAAGGGAGTTCACTCTAACCCTGTGTACCTTTAGAGCTCGAAGAAGAACAACAAGCAGCCTACCAAGCCGAGTTCGGTAGACCGCCCCCTGCCCAAGCAGGAGGTATAGTCCCAGTTGCCAGCGGCTCCACCAACCCACTAAGCTCCTCAACATTCGAACAGCAGCAATGCCAAATCAACAACAACGGCAACGCTTGTCCAACATGCAACACAACGCAATCATGTCAAGCGAACAGCGACTGCGGGACCGGCTGTACCTGTACGACAGTGCCCGGCCAAAATATCAACACGTTCTTGAATGCGCTAGCGCCGGTACTTTTGGCTTGTGCTGTGCAGGCTATGATCAATGGGAATAGCGGTGGAGGGTCAGGTAACCCAGGGAGGAAGAGGGGTTTGGCGGGTAGGAAGGGCATGATGCAGGTAGAGGGTCCTCCGCCTTATTGTGCTTGTAATAGTACGTATATTGGTGAGGGCTGTTGTAGGATGGATAGAGGGGATGGGATCGTGTGGGAGCCGGAGGGAAGGAATGTTTTGATGAGGAAGGAATTGAAGACGTAGGTTGGTAGATAGGTTACTTCAATGATGGGTAACTATCTAAGTTGGTGGTGGGAAACCACACTCAAGGGTCTATTTAGATGAAGACAGTCAAATATCAAAGAGAAGAAGGAACTAAAAAGCCCTTGGCCCACACTTGATACGATACGCTAAAGCTTTGATATTTTATTTTGACTTATTAAAGGCCATTGAAGCTGAATTTTGAATCGGAAATAATTCTTGTTTGGTGCATCGATGTCGATCTCAAAATTGTGCGGGGTGCCTAGCGAGCATACTTTTCGATCAGTAAACGCCTTTCCAGCTATCACAGTGACTGTAAGTAACTACTTAAGTGATCACCCATTCAAAGACAAACTAATTCTGTCTACCATCGTGACCGCTCGTATCTTTCTAGCCTCCAGCACTTGCTATAATGCGTTCGTGGAGCGGGTCAAGTCCAAGTCCGGGTATAGAGAGTCTTGTGTACGGGAAAGATGACGCTTTTTGAGCTGAAAGTCTCTCTTCATGAGAAGCAGACCTCTTGAGGTGGTGCGTTGTGCTGCGACAACCGTGTCGAGAGTTTAGAGTGCACCAAGGTGATAGAGAGATAAACATGACGACTAGACTCGCTCGTATAACGCAAAGCAGCATGAAGGAAATTGGTGAAGGTGAAGCCAAAATTAGTGCACACTTCCGTCCCTTCCCATGCATGATGATTTCAAGATCGGTATTTAATATAATCAACTCTACTGTGTCGATTCAGCCGACCAAGTTTGTTGCTTAGTTGTCAATAGCCCCCCATCACACCTCTAACGGGGTCCTATTTTCCGACCGGCTTTCCGCAAAGACCAAGTTGCCCACCAAATAAAACTTCCGCAAGACCTGCAACGCCCTTGAGAAATCCCAGATCCGATTTTGCAACGCACTCGCAGCCAGCCTTCTGATGGTTGCAGTCTTGTGTACCAGCCAATCCTGGTGTGCACTGAATATTCGTCTTATACTCAATAGCTAAACCACGTTAAGAGTCAGAAACTATCATGAGAGACAGGAGAATAACATGAGCGCCAAACGACTGGGAACAACAATAAGAAGGAATGACTTACGACAAATCGGCGCTGCTGGCTTAGCCTTAAACCCCGGCGCATTTCCAGGCCAGTTGATCTTGCACGAGCCATCCGAATCCTCATATCCCTCACAGGTCCCGTCATTACCGTTACCATTGTTCGTCGTTGTGTCACCAAAGATCTCGGGATACTGTTTCGCGCACTCCGCGTCGGCGTCGTAATCAGGCTCCTCTGGCGCTGGCTCGCGGAAACAAATCCCTTTCTGCTTCGCTGAGATAGTGCTACTTCCCTTCTTCTTGTCCGGGCATTTGATACATTGATGGCAGCTGGCGTAGGTGCATACTGGGTCTACGTTTGGGAACTCACTATCGGGAGGACCTCTGACTGTTGGGTTGCACTGTATTGCTTGGCACATCGTCGTTAGTCCTCTTCTCTCGAGGATGTTCTTTTGGAGCGCGGCGTCACTAGGTGTGTTGCTTTGAGGTAGTGCTAGACTAGCTGAGGCGAAGAGGATGGCGTGAAGGAGGGCTGTAGTTGGGTACATGATGATTGATGGATTTTGCGACTTGGTCAAGTTGTTTTCCTTAGTTGCGATTTCTAGTCAATAGGTAAGGTGGCACAAGTAACAGTTGGAAGATAGTCTCCGATGTGCGAATAAGACATCTCTTATACCGCACTTTAATCTGCATCCCGGGAGGTTTATCGGCGTCACAGCTAGATAGAAACCGACTCGTGTGCACGGCTGGGAGGTCCCAATCTTACACCCATGTTATTGGTCGGCATACGCAATCTAGTCCAATTGGTACGTGTTTTGTACCTTTGACGTTTCGCAACACTCAAATGTCGCCAAAAGAAGTGAAGTTGGAATGCTAATGGAGCGCGCTACACCGCGTATAGCATTCCGCATGGACGTCTGTGCGTTCCCCTCATGAGCCGCGTTTCAGACGTTGCCGAATCTTTGCGATTTCGACACCAGGTAGCGATCCCGTGTGTCTGAGACGTAAGGGAAAACGGCTAGAGGCTGAAGGTTTTGCACGTTGAATCACGTGGTGTCAGATACTACTCTGTTTCATAACCAAGCCATGATTGGGGGCTGGAAAGCTTCGGGCGAAGTTGATGAGTAACAGCGACACTCTAGGCGGAGATATTCCACGCCTGACGGGCATTCGACACGTGAGGTGTCTCAGCTTGTATGAGACCAGGGTCCTGATCATTTCATAAACCAGTATTGAGACTCCTCATACTGATTCCAGGACTTCGAAAGTGCTAGGTTAAGAGCTCCATAATGACCCATCTCAAGCGCATGGTGCCCTCTCAACTATTGCCGAAATACCCCATCGGATCATTCTAATATGGGCTCGATACCTTCACTTTCCCTGTGCCCTCTGTGCGTAGCACATCGAGCTTTCATCCAGTCGAATGAGAGCATTCGACTCCTTCCATTTGCTTTAGTCGAGATCTTGTACGACTTGTTGTTACGAGCTTCCAGAACTGTGTGGTGCAAGCGCATCCATCACGTCAAATCATAACCTTTGCAACAGCCCTGGTAAGGCGCAAGCGAAACAGAAAAGCAAGCGACTTGTGATCCATGAAGCTTAGCTGTTGAGGTTCAGCCTCGTGCTGAGTGTTTTGGTGGGGGGTCCTGTGGTGCTGAGCTGCCATCACACTGGCATGTATACCCCATTGGGATTTGACGAGCATGTCACTGAGGTTGTTAGGGGTCTGTGGCAAATTGCACGCACTGGAGCACTAGGCTCGAAAGGGCACTAGTCTAGCTATATGAAGATAAGCTGCCAAGAAGAGAATAGGAACCTAAATCTTGGGAATGGCTAATCGCACAACCTTTTGGCTGCAAGCAAGGAAGGCGCATTCAGCTGATACGAGACTATTCAAGAGGTCAGAAAGAGCATGACCAAAGGTGTCCTATGAACCTACAAAGCCCTATTTTCTTGCAGAGAGCACGGACTTAAGGGGCTCGCGTATAGAAATTGCCTTCTCAAGGTGTGTAGCTTTTTAGTCAAAGCTTTGTCAATAGCGAGCACTCTTGATTAGGGATCTCTATATTGTAATGGGGGTACATCTAATCACAATGCTTCTCTTTAAGAGCATATTGCACCTGTGGTCTATTGCTTCATTGGTTCGCTTATACTTCTTGCCAAGGATCACGATCGACGAAGGGTGCCTTAGGTTGGAGTCGCGCTCTTGCTGCCTCTGTAGATCATTGGTTGCCTAAAGTTGCTCGCTCAACTATGTAGTCCTCTACGCATTCATGCTCCGCTGTTAGAGTGTTCATTTTCAGAATTCAGTCACATACAGTATGGGTTCTCGGTTCATTGACCTTTCTCAGGAATTAATATTCCAAGTTGCAGACTTGCTATTGGAGGAGCAGGAGTCTGATGACGAGAGCAACAATGAGGATGCAAGATTTTCGAAGCTCAAGCAGGCCTATGAAAGACAGCAAGCCGAGGAGAACGTTGCAAAAAGTAATGCGAGCAGTGAGGGGAAAAGAACCTGACTAAAAACGTATCAGATGAGAAATCGAGTGAGACAGACCCGAACGTTGAGGACCCGATTAGTATCAGCAAGAACAACCAGAAGATCAGTGACGCCGAGAGCATGGAAGACGCAGCCGACGGGTCAAAATGAGATAGTCCTAAGAATGAGCACAAGGATGGCCCACAAGGCAGCGCAATGAGATCGCCCTCGGAACAATCTGTATTCAACCTCAGTCGCACATGTTCGTTTTTCTACAAGATACTGAGCCCTTACATCTTTCGCTCTATCACACTTCGCAACACCGAAAAGTCTGGTAGAGCCGTACAGTACCTTTGTTCGACAGAGCAGGCTATGACTGTGAGGACGTTGTACTTCAAAGCTGAAGCCCCCGGTGATGAGGACGAACACTTCCATGACGTTGAACGAGTGTTTCCAGCCAGTGTCAATCATATATTGAGTAACCTCTCGCGACTCCACAATCTGGTCACCTTGGTTGTAGATTTCGACTTCCATATGGACGCCTTTGACCCATCTTACGAATGGGGTGAGGTGCTCGATGCAGCAATGGGAGATGATGAAGATGAAAATTCCGAGCAAATTGCTCAGAAAGAGTCCGAAGAAGGGTGGAGGGCGCTTATGAAGAACACACTACGGGCTATTTCAGAAAATACTTCCGATAGCGTTCAAACGTTTATCTACAAAGGTTTTCATATTAGAACCAATTCCGGACTCGGCAGTGAGAGTTTCAGCAAGGTACGTTCACTCTATGTCTCATAATTTTTATTCTTCCCGAGATTCTAGGCCTGACTCTTCTGAGAGATTCTGGTTGGAAATTTTGGATTCTTTCTGCAGTATCTGCCTGGTAGAGTATTATGCTTGACTGACACTTGACAGTGGCTAGGAAAGTTGGATCACTTTGAGCTCCATGCCTATGGCGGAGACAACGGTGCATGCTGGTATGTCTGAACCACACTTCTGTCGTCACCAAAAAGCGATGCTAGCACAGCGCTTGGTCGGTTCCCAAAGCCTCATGGCCTTCGTAAATTTATTTGAACCATGGCGTATTGCTCGGCCACTTCAGAAGTATGCTGACGTCCGCGGTTCTGCAGGAAGTTGACCACAGCGCCCATGTTTCATCGCTATATCGAAAGCCTCGACCGTCACTTCCTTGACGCCCTTACGAACGTGACTCACCTCGCCATAATTGGCCACGAAGAGGCGTCCATCGGGCAGAATGGAGGGCGTGGGGCTCTAATCCCACTAAAGCCAGACCATTTGCCAAAGCTGAAAGAGCTCGAGCTAGGATACTATTTAGTACAAGATCATCTGATCGAATTTCTGGCTGCTCATTCATCGACAATTGAGGTATATGGCATCCTCACTCACGATCTTGGCTTTGACTTACTTCGAGAACAGCGTGTCACCTTCAACCATTGCTACAGATTCGGCGACAGCTATGATGAGGTCGACAGCCAAGACTCTGACATTTACGTAAGAGAACCAGGGAAACAGACATGGGGTTCTTTTTTCCATGACTACGCTTCTCATAGTCCCTCTGCACTGCAACACGTCGCTTTTAAGCCCCACAATACAGCCATTCTGCACAAAGATGACGGCTTGTGGGATTTCGATGACGTCCTGAGGACAAGGCAAGTCCTTGCGAATAGCAAGGCAGAAGGGAAAGGATATAGAGTCTTTCCATACGCGTGGATTGACAATAAGTATGGCATGCTTGACGAGCAAATTGATTGTAATAGAATCAGGGCATGGCGAGGAATGGATATGGAAGGTTGGTTCAAGTTGGTGGCGGTCATGGAAGCAAATCGTAAGAGAATCAAAGGTGGAAATGGCTTGTGATATGTCATTGAGAGGCAAGAGAGACCATGGGGGGATGAATGCAAGGTCGAAATCCCACGAGTAAGGCAAACTAGCAGGTTGATCGCATTACAGTTAGACTACTGGTAAATCCCATCAAGACTGATCCTAGAGCACAAGGCTACCTATCGAATTCACTTGACATTCGATATATGTCAAAGATAAACTTCTCATTAGACAACGCCGCATTTCGCGTTCTCAGATGTGAAGTTTCAGCCACTTCTCTTAGTCTCATGCAGCCTCGTCAGTTTAGTACATGTTTGAAACAGACTGTGCCTGCCTGATGGGGTCCGAATTGCTGACCAATATGTAGCTTGGCAATGACCATGCAAGCCCTTGGGTCTAGATGTCTCAGCCTTCTCGTTAGCATTAATACAAGCATTCTACCAGGCTGCCCGGAGTCGTGTCTGTTCCACAAGGCAACGAATCGGTGGGATGATTGTTTGCTTGCCACACATCAGCTACGGCCCGTTATCACCCAGAGCCATGGTACCGGGCATATCAATGTAACTCAATCGTTTCTACCTTACACCACTATGAATTTTCTACGGTCGCTCATGCAGGAGGATCCACAGGATGCTCTTTATCCCAAACCTTGGCGCGGATGGTCGGACTTTTAGCTCGAGTGGGTAAGGGGCGACTGAGGCTCTTAACATTGGCTTCCCATAGAAGAAGCTGTCCTGTTCCCGTGTTTCTCTCCCGCGCTGCTGTTGACTCAGCCGAATCCAGTGTAGAGCCCATTGAAGCCAGCGAGAAGCCCATAACGTGCGCAGGCCGACGGCACGACCGAATGGGTACTAAAGGCCTGAGAAAGACGGATCATCTCAACAGGGCGCCGGTCATTACCGTCTCTCGAATTGATACTGGAGAGGCGGAGGAGTCTCTCTCACCTCCAACCCCTCCCCCAAAAACAGATCGTGTCTATGGAGCGCCAATAGTCACATTTGGTCCCGTCGACTCCGTTGATGTTGAGAAGAGTGTGCGACATCGGTATGAGTCAGAAAGCCGGACATGGATCCAGCGACTACGAGTCCGTCTGTCGGGCGCCTTTAGCCACCTCGTTGGGCCAGAGAAAGCTACCAAACCCAGCGGACCTACCGTGCTATGGAATCTGCTCGGTTTTATCGTACTGCTGGGTTTCGGATGTGTAGCAGTAGCGTTCCCTTTCCGGCCAATTCTGATCACGAGTGGCATGGTAGCGTTCGTTGTCCTCTTCTCACTTATCGTGCTCGCGGGCGTTGACCTCAAATCACACGGTATGGTAGAGCTATTGTGGCGAGTGAGCTCCCTCACTAAAGAGAATAGGACCCCGCGGTTGTGCCTATCGAAGGAATCTGGGTAATACAGTCCTGACAATCTGCCTCGCGATACCATTCATGACGCTCCTTTATGCATTCCTCTGGTACCCAAACCTGAACAGGAAAGTTTCGCGATTCAGTCAAGACACGATCGTCAGTACTTTCATTCCGCTTTCACGGATGTGTGCTCACCTTGAATCCAGGATGAAGTACAGTTTCCAGCCATCGCACTATTCCAAAACAGTAATTGGACATCGCAAGCAACCCTCCGTCCCAATTCGCAGAAATGCTTTCTCGGCTGGATGAAAACTAATGCCACCTCCTGTGGAGATCTACTTCCAGAGCAGCTCGTACCAGGGCAGTCCTGCAATTGCAAGTCCGGCTGGACGAATGAAGTCATCGAGGACTTCAGCTGGCAGAACACGAGCTACCGATACGTCTCATGGCGACCGACACCCGCGCTGGTCGATCGAGTTCCAACTTACCTCATGACGTTGCAAGCTTTCTTCACGTGTAGGTCTCATCAACGCTCGCCACTCTCCTGCTAACTTACCACAGACAACACGTCCCAATCCCTCCAGGACTCCAACGCAACGCAGTCCCCATCCCTCTGGCTCTCCGTCTACGACCCCTCTCTTGACCTCACCTCTGCCCTCACAATGGGCTACACGCGCCTGATTCTCATCGCCGCAAACGGCAACACCGCCATAAACCTCGGTCTAACGTACCGACAAGCACTGAACTCGCCACCAGCATATGATTACGACCTTTCGCTGTCCACAAACCAGAATCTCAACATCGTTTGTGATACCGCGCCAGGGAAGTATGTGCGTCCGTGTCATGTGACGCTGTTCATACAGATACCGACGTTTGATCGGAGGATTGTTCTGCAGCAGCCGGTGATGCGGTGGATGGTGAGTCGGATTTGCATTTGTTCGTGTGTGCGAAACTAGTACTGATGGTCATGTAGGACGTTGCTGCGAGTGCGGGCGCTTACTTTACGTTTGTGCAGTTCCTTAGCTGGATTTTGTCGGGGCAGGCTATGGCGACTTGAGAGCGAGGGAGGTTTGATGGGAACGATATTGAAGAAAATTGAGGAGAACGACGACAAGCGTCTGCGGCAGCATGCTTTCTGCTTTAAGGAGTCCTGTGATGTAACCTGCTGCTTTCGGTATGATATTGGCGGATGCACTATGTGTTGAGTTGACCATAAAGAGCCATGACCCAAGGGATGAGATGTTTATGATTAACAATCTGAAGAACCCCAACGTCGCTTGGGTTGATATTTGACCTATCTTGCGTCAGGATCCTCTGTAGCCTTCACTGCGTCGTCAGAGATCAGTTAGCTATCACAAGCCTGCAGTGAGCAACAGAGCTTCAAATACGTCATAGCATGTCAGTGCGAAGGAGAAGAATAGCGAGAACTATACCCCAATGTCGTTATAGGTAACAAAGACTGAAAGTGGTAAAAAAGGCCGACTTGGCCACCAATGATGTGTTTGACGCACGCGGGCTCCCATCTTCTCACCTCAAGGATGGGAGCTGAACCCTTCATGTCGCCGTCGCCGTGACTCTGCTCTCCAAAAAACCTGCAACTCTAAGATGCCTACCATCCCATGTTATCCATATACAGACCTTTGACATTCCATCTCCATCATTGATGATCTTCCGGTCCCAGAGGTTTATCCCCTTGCTTCTCAACACTCTTCCTCTTACTCTCCGCCGGCTCCTTCGGATCACGCTTCACAGCTTCTTCCGTTGGTGTACCCTCATCTTTCTCGCCAGGTATGGCGCTCCGGTCGGACACTGGCTTCGCTACGCTAGCAGAGTCTGGGTCTTTGGCCCCTTCCGTTGCGCGGGACGTCTTGACAGAGGATTGCTCGGAGGTGGAGGATTGAGGGTTTCCCAGGTCGCCTGCGAAGCGGTGGGATGTTGTTGTGAGAGTACGAGGGTCTGAATGATCAGTCGTTAGCAATGAATCTTGAGAAGGAGCGCGAAGGGGAGCGCGAGGCCTTGCGGTAGAAGCATACAGAGAGGCTGGTTTACACCGCGTATGCGTGAGAAAGTTCGGGCAGAGCTGACGGTAAGCTGGGATGGTATTCGGAGAGACATAGTGAGAGGACCGACTTATGGATGGCTTGGGTTGAATGGACTGAGGTCAGGTGAAACCGCTCGAGAATGAGATGCTGGATAGATCGACAGTTACGTCACGAAGGTCGACATCCGAGGATACGAATACGAATTTACTTACTGCAAAGGATTGGGCGAGTGTCCTATGAAGGACGTGAGGAAAAGTCTCACATCTGTTGCTTATTGACCGTTAACATTCTCACATGGATCTTGCATATGTATCTCACAGTCTTCTCATAAGCATCACATCGGACAACTAGGAGATACGTAATGAATCGAATCACTCAAATTGCAGGGGAAGGGACTTTGTATGGTCAGGAAACTGTCGGATGGTAGGATGCCTTACATCTATGATTATGATTCGGTTGCTCTCGATTTTCGACTGAACAAGTCGTCTAACCGATGTTCACCTGGTAAGTCTGTCCAGGAGCGATCGTCTCCGTGTATGCAGGATAAGTTTTGGTCCTCAGGGGCTTCGTCCAAGTCGCCGGATTCGTAGTAATGACAGGCTTGTCAGTTGGCAGAATAAGGCTCGTCGTATGCGGGTAGGTGATAAAATTACCAGGCTGGAAGGTGACGACAACGGGCTTATCACGAGTCAAGGTTGTAGCATTCAGAGTCGCCTCCCATTCTCCGAGTGTTCGGGTCGTTGATGCTGTCGCAATCGCTGACTCATGCTCTGACAAAGCCTTTAATTCCTCGCTTGAGGGAGGCGTGGGTGTAGACACAGGGCTAGCATTGACAGAGGCGACAGCTAGCGCGACAGTTGCGAGTAAAGTGGATAATTGCATGGTGATCTTTGATGGGTTTCGAAAATACAGGCGTAGGTTAGGGAATGGTATTGTAGGTTTATCTGGTGGCAATTAGATGGTGGTAATTGAGTTGAAATGATAAATGCGAGAGCAATTTGGGTACCTAGAAATCCTTTTATAGGGAACAAAAGCATTGTTCCTTGTTCACTGCAGGTTATGTGTGGCCGTGATAAGACGAATCTGTCATTGACCGCTTTCATTGTTTTGATAGCAGGCTTCGACATAAGCCATCTTTCCGGTTAATCGTTCCAATCTCTAGTGATGAACGATCATCTACAGATCATGATGACTATGCTCATATCTTTGTATCACGATCAAATACCTTGCCTTCTTGAGAACATTTATCAATATGGGGACGTATTTCGTGTTGGGTCCAACAAGAGCGAACATTCTGCGCATTCGAGGCGGGTCATCAATTGTTAGTTCATACTAACAGCCCCTCGAGATGTTTTAAACATCTTCAGTCAAGGGGTGGGTGAGAGTCTGCTCAAGCGTGTCCACAGAAACGTTGCTAAGGAACAATGAACACCAGGGCAGCGATCGTTGGGACTTTGTAAATGGCACCAAGATGCTCCTGAGCTGCCTTTCACGCGCCCAAAAAAGAGTGATAGCGATAACGAGGGTCAAAGGGCTTAAATAGATAGATTAGTATGTCTCACCAGTAACAAAAAGATTGAAATACTCTACCAAGCACCCCAAAAAGTCCACTTTAAGGTTTTGAACATGTAACAAAAGGGTGGATGTATGATACGGTCCATGTAAATATTGGTAATTCTAAGGCGTTAAGTAGATCTGAGGACTAATAAGAAGGGAAGCGAAGCGAGAAACATACAAGAGCAAGGGGTGTGAGCCCTAAATTGCCCTGCATTGTCTCGGCTTCAGCTGCCCAAATTGGGCACTAGGTCATTTCGAGAAGCTTAAACTTTCCAGCTTGGTAACAGGGATACGTGATCAGCTGACAGATATGTCAACTTATGTCCCAGCCTTGCCTTGTCATGCAGGGGCCGAAACATATGAAGCTGCCTGGGCATAGAGCGGCAATCACGCTAGCCTTTCGCTGGCTGACAGTTTTGCGGTCCAGACCTTAGTATGAATAGCGTGGGGTCCTCGTTCTGTTAATACTTTGTTCCACCGTCACATTACTCCTTCACTTGTTAGAGGCAATCACAGAATGCCCGGGAGGAATCTACGCTTATTGTCCTTTGATGGAGGCGGTGTGCGAGGTCTTTCCTCGCTCTACATCTTGGAGTATCTGATGCAGCAGGTCAACCCAGATGCACCTCCAAAGCCATGTAATTTCTTCGACATGATCGGAGGTACAAGTACAGGCGGGTGAGTCGAGATACCGCGTCAACGAAGGGCGTGGGGCTGATGTCTACTAATCAAGTCTCATTGCCATCATGCTCGGTCGCTTAAGGATGAGTGTCGAAGACTGCATCACAGCGTACTCTACATTGTCTAGAGAGGTTTTCGTTCAGCAGAGGATGCTCCTCAACCTAAGAGGCAACGTGCAAGCGCGCTTCGATACGGCTGCGCTCGAGAAGGCTGTGTTGAAGTACATTGAAGCAGCAGGGCTGCCAAAGGGTGCTCTTATGTGGGATACCGACGAGATCCAATGCAAAACGTAAGCAGGAAGATCACATCCAGTTTGAAGCTACACCTGCTCCAACTCATTTACGCCGTAGCTTTGTAGTCGCAACGACCGCGGAAATTTCCAAGCCTACCCAATTTACGAGCTATGTCTCCCGCGACGGCAAGAACGATCTCTTTAAGACGACGCAAATCTGGCAGGCTGCGCGGGCGACATCTGCTGCTTCTGGTTTCTTCAAGCCTATTGAGATCGGGCCGCATAAGGAGAAATTTGTTGATGGTGCCACAGGGGCTAACAATCCTGTAGAGGTCTTGTGGGATGAAGCTCGACACGTTTGGGCGGAAGACGGCCGTCTCGACGACAATGTCAAGTTTTTAATATCGATTGGTACGGGAGAAACAACCTTGGAAAACTTCGGAAGTGGCGTCTTGGAGATTGGAAGGACGCTCCAAAGAATGGCAACTCAGACTCAAGATACGGCTAATAGATTCAAGAGCCACCATGAGGAGCTTTTCAATGATAATCGATACTTCCGCTTCAACGTGACGCACGGACTTGAGCATGTTGGCCTGGAGGAATGGAAGCAGTTGGCCAAGGTTGCATCCTCCACTCGCTATTACTTGACGAATGATGCTACTCGAGATGTCCGTAATTTTAAGGCGGCAAACGTCGCGTCAAGTACGTGATTTTGAGAAAGATTGCCAATCTTCTCTGGGCGCACTCCAGCCAGGGGTGTTCTCTGTAGTGCAGACTGACTGGTATGTAGCTGCAATTGCTCTTCGATTGGCTTCTCCAATAGATATATCCCCCGAAGAGCACAATAGGCCAATGAAGCCATCAGCTCAATTCTTGTTCTCGGTCCTCGACGCGGATTCCAAGTTCATTGACAGTAGTCATCATTCAAATTGGCGTAGGCTCACCAATGCGGCTTTGCAAATCTATGAGAAGATCTATGAGCACATCAAGGACAGAGACGGCACCGTTTTTCGTAAGAGTTCCGAACCATTTGCCCATGTGCGATAGTAGACTGACAGGCAGCTGCTTGCGTCAGTCACATCCCTACAGGCCCAAATTCAGTCTAACACCCTTCGAAGTCTCATTCCTACCCTCTGGACTCTTTTAGCATCCCCGACACGGCATCTTTCAAGGAATCGTACCCTTGCCCTCCTGTACGTGATTCACATGCGGTGGTCTATAAGCTGGATGCCAGATCCTCTATCCGATCGACGAAGGGCCATTCTCGATAGGTATGGCAATTTCATTGATTGTGCATGTAAATGTAGCTGCAAGTGGACCTTTGCGAACGACGTAGGCCTTCGACGGCATGTGAATCCGAGGAGAAAATGTGCTGCTTGGGATTGGCTGAGGGCGAGCGAGATGGGTAGGAAAATCCGACTGGGGGGTGAGAGGTTGTATGAAGATAACCGAGTCCGGTGGAAGCAAAGCAGGCCTCACGACTGAGTCTTGAAAGTTTGTTCGAGGCATCACTTTTGTAAAGTCAAGAGTTGATCGGTGAATTGCGTGCACGGAGCCGGCTTGTAGAGCTTGCTGGTCTGCAAGAAATACATTGTGTTATCGCCCGGAGTAATTACTCATAACGTATTCTTCAGTCCTAGGATAAGCGACAGATCCACCATACCAGGCGCTGCTACCGGCTTGAGTGGTGACATCGTCTTGGGTCGATTTTCCTCTATGGTTCCTTCGCCAGCAAAAGAAGCCACCAACGAGGATTGCAGCGGTGGCAGCAACACCGGCCACAACTCCAATCGCGATCTTTGTATTCTCGCTAAGCCCACCGTCGCCCGGTGAAGGAGAGAAGCCTACATGTTCCACACTGTCAATGAATCTTCCCCCCTTGAGCTGTTTCGATGACTCACCGCCACCTGCTCCAATTGTGCTTGACCCTTCAGTACCCCAACTGTTTGAAGGCGCCGATCCGCTTACGGCTGTTGCCGTCTTGAGCACTCGAACCTCGTCGGTATTTCGTCCGCAAGCCAGCGAGCGGTCGCTCGACAGGTCGTCGATATTAGCAGCACGTTCGTAAGAAACACATTCGGGGGTCGCTCCAGAGCTATAACAGCGACCTTAAGATCAGCATTCATAAATTTCTCCTTTCCCTTTCTTCATCAAGCGCAAGAAGTGTGCGGCACTAAAAGATGATTGTACGCACCACGAGAGTACAGAGCCATAGACTCCGCTGCATGTGTCTTCTTCAAAACCAGAACAGATATCTTCTCCGACGCTTGTGCATGTCTTGTAATCGCCCTGGCACGTCGCTGGATTGCAGCAGGCCCAGCCGTCGAAATCCTCGGTGATCGAAGAACAAGTGTGGCCTTGAGGACAGGTGAGAGGGAAAGCTATAGTCTAGTGTAAGTCAAAAATTCACGCAATAGATTTCATCCTATGTCCGCGATCGCTCGAGACAGTCCACATACCTGGGTTGCCACTAACATATCCGCAGGTATCTAGTGCACGACCTACTAGTATCTTTTGATCGATTTGCGGAGCTTCAGTGATAATCGGTTTAGCTGCAAGCGAAGAGCCCCTTTCCCTCTGGAGATAGGTTTGCTGGGTGGATGTAGGGTGAGACACGGGGAGGAGCTCAGCAGCTGCTAACGACGCAAACGGAACAAACAAAATCCAAGAAGACAGCATCGATCTTGCAATTAAGAAGAAAACACATCAGTATAGTGAGGAGAAAGGGGGAGAAACGCGCCGCGCGGTCTGCCTGGTCAACTCAGCCTCATACCGACGAGACCGGTTAGAGTGGGCCGGATTCGCCCGTCGAAGCAGAGGGTCAAAGTCACAAGCATCCTCCGTGCGGATTCACTTTGGGGAATTGATAGGGGCAACTTAACCAAATGAGGCATCGCCCACCACACTGGGGTCTATGGCCTGATTCTTTGCTGCAGCTTAGACTGCAGAGTCCTTAAAAGCGGCAGCTCTTCTGTTTCCTAGTATGTGATTGGTGGAGGAAGACAGTCTTCGCTGAAGATCCACGGCCAAAAAGCAAGGTCCGGCGGGCGGGATCTTCACAACCCAATTGCCTTCGCTTTTACTACGGAAATGACAACATGTCCTGTCAGTAAGGGGATGCCTGCCGGGTTTAGGTCAACAACAATAATTGATACACTTTCTTTCGCGCTATATGAGATGTCTTGAAAGACAACACGTTGTTGCTACTTGATAGTAAAGCCAGGTAGACCAGCAGATAAGCAGAAGTGTTGCTATCACTCACAGATATCGCCTAGCATAGTGTCGCGAATAGCTAGGCACAGCTGCGCAAGTCGAAGTACAACCCCTGCAGCTCTCTTGTAGAAGCTCCAACCCCTCCATACCGCGTTGTATCCACGACCCAAAAGACGCTGTAGCTGCAGCTCGCGTATCTCGCTCTTGCGACATTGCAGCCGTTACTGCAACATGATGACAGTAACGCAGCGAACAGGCCAATGGCTCTCCAAAGAACTCCCCGGCCCCAACATCTCGGGTCGTAGGATTCAGGAAGCCCGGACTTCCGTACCCCACCTGCAACCATAAACGTTCCTGTCTCCATAAGACCTCTCATTTCACGAGTACTCCCCAGATTCCCAAAAACTTTCATCATTTAGCAGTACAACAACCAAACAATGGCAGACTCCCGCCCCCAGAACCCCACTCAGCTCTCCCACAACCTCCCCGGCCTGACCCAGCACTTTACAGGCCACAACCCGGACGGCACCGCCAACATCAAATCCTCCCACCCTGCACAATGGGCGCACCTAGGAAAAGACACCATGGCCTTCAGCGTCGTCTACACAACCTCCCAAATGCCTCCCTCCCTAAACAACGACGCCGACATCACCGCCCACCAATCCCTCATGTCCTCCGGAGGTCCCGGTCTGGTCCGTAAAGGCGGGACAGTCTGCAGAATAGTGGACTTCGGGCCAGGCGCAGAACCATTGATGCATAGGACGCAGAGCTTGGACTACGGATGCGTCCTGGAAGGGGAGATTGAGATGATGATGGATGGTGGGGAGATGGCGATTCTGAAGAGGGGGGATACGGCTGTGCAGAGGGGGACGAATCATGCGTGGAGGAATACGAGTGAGACGGAGTGGGCTAGGATGCTGTTTGTTTTGCAGGACTGCGAGCCGGTTGAGGTTGAGGGGAAGAGATTGGGGGAGGAGTTGGCACATGCGGGGGAGGAGGCGGAGGGTTTGAGCGCGAAGTGAGAGCTCAGTGTAGAGGACAGAGCTTGCTAGGAAGGTTATGCATGATCGTGACGTCTTCTAGAGGCAAAACGGAGGTGTTAGTGATGGCTCAATGGCTGAAGGACATGCAGTGAAATGACCAGCATCATTGCTTTAGCCTCAGATTCATCATGAACTTATTGTGTGCTCAATGACTTCTACCTAGCTTTTGAGTTGTTGTGAGGCTTTCGCTATAGTTTAGCCTCTCGTTGAACTATATAAGACAATCACGTACGAGGCCCCAGCCATAAAAGGCTCAGCCGTCTCGATGCCAGAAACGCAGATACCCCCAATCAGGTCTAGCCGATAACTGAAGCTAGGGTGATGTCTTTGACAGCCCACTTCGACGCAAGAAGTCTCGAAATGCTCTTCTAGGTCTAGATCATGCACAGCTCCTCGGCTTCGTCTTCTCCGCACCGTACCTCCGTACTGGCATATCATTGCTAATGAGCGTAATGTAGAGTAGAATTTCGGCCTTTCGGCCTCTGCTACTCATCTCATTGCATTGTATACCATACTCAAGCAACAATGGCGTCCTCCCAACAGCCATCACCAGTCTACGTCCTCGGCGTAGGCCTCACCAAATTCATCAAGCCCCGCAACAATGGTACACTCGCTCTTTACCACTGCCACCCTCCTCAATCAATCTCAAGCTCCTTTTGCGCTCCCACAAAGCACCCTCCCACCAGCCCTCCAATCATAATTAACGATACGCAGTCGACTACCCCGAACTCGCCTTCGAAGCCTCCATAAAAGCCCTCCTCGACGCACACCTAACCTACGACTCCATAACCGCCGGCATAGCATCCTACTGCTACGGCGACAGCACATGCGGCCAGCGCTGCCTCTACCAACTCGGCATGACCGGCATCCCCATCTACAACACAAACAACAACTGCGCGTCCGGATCCTCCGCCCTGCACCTCGCGCGCTCCCTCCTCCAAACTCCACAACACGACTGCATCCTGGTCCTCGGCTTCGAAAAGATGGCGGCCGGCAGCTTGAGCAGCGTGTACAAAGACCGCGCAAATCCCACGGAGAAGATCGGGATGAAGATGGTGGAGGCGCGGGGTTGGGACCCAAATGCCCCCACGGCGGCGCAGATGTTTGGGAATGCGGGACGGGAGTATATGGAGAGGTATGGAGCGCGAAGGGAGGATTTCGCGGAGATTGCGAGGGTTAACCATGCGCATTCGAAGAGGAATCCGTATTCGCAGTTTCAGGATGAATATACATTGGAGCAGATTTTGGAGAGTCAGCCGTTGTTTGATCCCTTGACGAAGCTGCAGGCGTGTCCGACGTCTGATGGTGCGGCGGCCGCGGTGTTGTGCTCGCAGGCGTTTTTGGATAGGCTTGTGTTGCAGGCTGGGGAGGGTGGGAAAGAGGTTAGGGAAAGAGCGGTGCAGATTGCGGGGATGAGTATGGCGACGGATAGTCCGCCTGCTTTTGAGGGTAGTGCGATTGAGCTGGTGGGGTATGATATGAGTAGGCGGGCGGCAGAGGCTGCGCTGGCAGAGGCGGGAATAATGGCAAAAGATGTGGGCGTGGTGGAATTGCATGATTGCTTCTCTGCTAACGAGATGGTGACGCTGGAGGCATTGGGCCTCTGCGAGAAGGGCAAGGCGCATGAAATGGTTAGGAAAGGCGATATCACCTTTGGTGGGAAAGTAGTTGTGAATCCAAGTGGGGGCCTCATTAGCAAAGGACATCCTTTGGGCGCCACAGGAGTTGCGCAATGTGCGGAGATGGTGTGGCAATTGAGAGGATGGGCGAACAATCGGTTAGCAGATAGCACAAAGTGGGCTTTGCAGCACAACCTAGGCTTGGGCGGGGTTGCCGTCGTAACGGTATATAAGCGGTCTGATGGTGAAGCTGCGAAGGCTTTGGACGAGAAAGAGGTGATCAAGGCGAGTGGATTTGGCTATAATCCTGCTGTTGTCGCGAGAGGTTTCACGAAGGAGCAGGTTGCGAAAGTGAGGAGCAAGAAAGCGCCATCGCAGTGGGCGCTTGGTGATACGGAAGAAAATGTCTTGAGTAGGCTATGACCTGGTATGTCTCCTATGATTCTATGAGAACGGCCGCGAACTGTATGATGTGAGGTGTTGTGTACAACCACTTTATATACGTTTTGTGAAGTAACGATGAGCTCGCTTCCAGTTGTTTGAATTTGATTTGGCATATAGTTGACTGACTGACTGATTGATCGTAATGGGTACTTCGCGATGTACATTGGTTCTTATGGTTGATGTGGCACGTGAAAAGTACATGTATCGTATACGGCACCGTCAATCGCTCGAGTACTCGCTTGAGAGCTCACTTGTGTGTTCGCTTGTGTTTTCGCCCAGGTGCTCGCTTGAGTGCTGGCTTGTATCGTCGCTGGTGTCTTCGCCCGTGATCTCGCCTAAGTCATGATTGCAGACGAGATCAACGACTCGCGCCGAGCAGTATGCATCTGTTTCGAATAAAGGATTGTCTAACTCTGCTTGGCTAATGAATCGTTGTGCCCTGACCACATTATCACGATGGATTTGATTCAAAGCAAGCCATTCATGTCGAGCACCCCTCAAAGCAGCTGCTTTGATATTCCTAGTCACGCCCAAAGCCTCGATTAGGTCCAGGGCTCTAAAGATGAACTTCACCTCATTTTCATCCGTCAGGCATTCAATGGACACATCGTCAAATTGGACCTCTTTCCAGCAATATTCGTCCAGCTCAATTTGAAACGCCGTAACGTTCGTCCTCTCGTGACGCAGGCGCCATTCAAGCTCGTTTAGTGTCTTTTCGTCGCTGCCGCAAAGTGAAATGAGATTTTTGAATGGGATGTCGTGGTCCCAGTTTAAATGCGCGACGACGGATTCGGTGTCAATTCCATGTGCTTCATCCGCACTTTTGAATCCTTCAAATAGGTCGTACTTGCAGAAAGACTCATCATCTGTTACGCGAGCCAAGTAGGTAGGCTTTGGAGGATACCATGGTGCTGAGGGGAGTGATGCTGCGATGTTGGCTAGATCAAAAGGAGTCTGCAGTCCAGCCGCCATCTTGGCGACGCAGCTCGAGTTGCTATGGGCTATGTGTCGAGGCCCAAGAAGGTTGGATGGGATATCGTTGGTGCTGGATGTTGTGTAGCTTTCATATTTGAGCAGAGTATTGTGTCAAATTTCAAGTCCAAGTGTTGTGTAATGAAACTTGCGTTGAAGTGTGGTGTTAAAACGAAGGTCCTTTCTCACAACACCTTAGTGAATTAGAGGATGCAAATATGCTAATCTATGCTAGTGATGGGAACAATTCGAATGAAGAGTGAACTATCATGGCTGTTCCGATTGTTTAGAAGACCAAGCCTACCTAGTCTTGTCTCAGCCAGATGATGTGAACAGATGGGGTTTCTGACCTCACACATGTCAATATATGCTAGTCTTTGACCTACAGTTGGGGGATCAAATGTCGTCCGTTCTGTCATCCTCTAGCTGCCTCCTTATACTATCTCCTATGGACCAGATATCCGCCTGTGAACTGGAGGTCTAAAACGTTGGTCACCAGACTCACAGCATATTTTCGTCCAGCCTTCTCATCAAATTCTCAAAGGTTGCTACATGTTGGAAGAGCCAGCATTGGTCATGTCAATATACGCTGTGGTACTTTTATTCCGCAGAGATTGACATTTCTTTCTTGAATAGCTCCAGCCAGGTAAAAGCGAGTTGCTGGTCTTAGCACCAGTACTTGTACAGCGCCGCCACTGTCTCATTATCGTCTTCCCGTGGTGGGACCCCCGATTATCGTAGCGATTTTCGGCGAGGGCGGGGTATGATGCATGACTCCTGCAGGTTTACGTTCTTTTCTTCCTGGCTCTCCTCTCACGCTCCCCCTTTCAAACCATCATTCCACGTCTTGACTAAAGCTTCGAGGTTAGCCGAGGATGGCCCCAATCTCAAGAAAAGCATGGAGTTTCCTCAACGTCCCACCAGAGATTCGCCGTCAAATCTACCACCACGTCTTCGTCCGTCCGGAGCCCAATCCTGTCAAAGCTCTATTAGATTCGAGTGAACTATTCGACTACCGTGTGCGCGATCAAGGAATCTATGACATCCACAAGAGTCTGCTACTAGTAAATCGAAGAATCGGTATGGAAGCGGAGGAAGTACTTTATGGCGAAAACACCTTCCAAGTGTGCCTTTCAGACCTCAAAGAAAGCCTACAGCCACAGCATTTTGCCCAACCAAATTTACTGATGATACGCAAATTGGAGATCACCATAAGGCCCTACGTTAGGTTCCCCGTTGGTGGTGTGAACGAGGCGTTCTGGGGCCCCGTCTTCGCAAACTTGAAACTTTTGACATTCGTCATTCAACGTCATTGGCAGGTTGATTATAGGACTCGTGTATTTGATCGCGATGTAATAATGCAGTGGAGGGAACACTTGAGGGTCATTTTTCATTCTATCGAGCAGCATCTTCAGCCGTCATGTGCTGTGGAGGTGGACGAGTAGGATGAAGCTGAGGCAAGAGACATTAGGTTAAATGCTTTGGCAGGGGCATCACAAACCCTCCGCCAAACTCTAGCGCGTATCATTCCAACTCATATTTTCGAATCCGATATTCCAATTTCCCAAGACAGTCAGCGAGGAGAACTGTAGTATTACTATATGAGATGGTCGGTAGTGGTGGGGATGATGAAGGAGGTGAGAAGAGGATAATGATGTCTTGGACAGCGAGAAAGAAAATTGTCAAAGAGCTGGTCATAGGATGTGTAGATGAGGGTACTGTTGGGCTTCTTAGGATACTTTGAATAGGGAGGACGGTGTAGGGAGGGATCTAGGGGTCGGTGGTTAGGATGTAGAGAACGCGCGGGTGATTTACGCTGGTGCGGGAGGATGGTGAGGGAGAGGTGATAATGGAGGTGGGGTGAGGAGGGGAATTATCTGAGGTAATTGGCTTCAGGTCTTTGTGGGACTCGTATGCTGGTCGTAGGAGAGAACATTTCATGTCAAGGGTTGAGGTATCTGATGAGTCTTCTCTGGAGTGATCGAGGCTCTGTAATTGCATAGGAGAAAGTCCTCAAGGGGAGAGCATGTAAGAGTATTATCGACTAGATAGCTTGCATGGTGATGCCCGAGAGACACTTCAAGCCTTTCCCAAGGGGAAGGCTGTTCTGTCTCGAGATGAGGCCTGTTGAGCGTCCTTATGTAGCGCAGACAAAGTATGGAGCCCCATCCACCTTCGTCATAGAAGTCACCGTCCTGCACGAGTGAAAACGCGTTTTAAAACGACCCGAGACATCAAAATCATATTCTGAGATCGAAAAACGCGTGTCGAGCTTTGATTTACCAGCAGCTTTTCACCAGCCTGTGTTCATAGGCACTTCCGTTGTAGTGTTCATAGGCGGCGCCATTGTGCTGATCTCTGCTGTGAGGGAAGCGTTCAAGACCATAATTTGACGGGTTTGCCCAGCAGTCTGTTGATTGTCTTCAACTCCTTCCATATGTTGATCCGATTGTTGCTGACCAGGTTGCCGTTGAATAGAGCTGTCCAAAACGCCGTATTCATGGAGCCATTCTGGACGTTGATGCTGTTGTTCTATTTGGAGCGGCTGCTGCGGATCGGTAGGGCGTTGCTGTTCCTCTTGCTCCGGCAAAGCTTCAACTATCTCCCTCGTCATCGTTTCGCCGATCGGCAATGGCCTCAAACATTCAAGGCAGAGCCTACGTAGATAATTGATGTCCACAATCAAGTTTGTGCAGCCACGGTAACCACAGCGAAAGTCTTCCATAGAGTCTTGGGTCTTCCAATGCATCATGGCCAGACCTACATTGACACAAGTGTCATGGTTTATCTCTTGAACATTATCGAGTGTAATACGAGGTGCATCTGGGGCATCCGGATCCAAAGCGTGCCAACATCTTGGACACATGCGTCGAAATTCTGCATCCTCAGGGCCTTCTCTTCCACAAGGGCTGCATGTACTCAAATCCCAGGCGTGCCTGCTTTCCCAGAATCGCCTCAGATATTCATGGATATGTTCAAGCTGTACAGGCTGCGGCGATGCAATGTTAGTTGTAGTTAAGGGAGCATCCACAAGCGTTTCGCTATGAAGGGTCGAAGAAGGATTAGATGAGCCTGTGCCATCAGTCGAGGATGATTGCCGAGGGCGAGCACGAGCGCGTTGCTGAGTTCTCGAGGCATGATGTGAAAATAGGTTCAGATCGGCAAGCGTGTCATCCCATCTATTCATGATCAAAATTGACTATTTGAAATCTTGCAGAGCGCAAGACAATCTTAGGCCACTTGAGATATCAAATACTTCTCTTTGAAGATGATAGATTTTGTGAGTTGATGGAAGAGCAATTTCGGAGTACAAAAGACGGGAGATAGGGAGGGACAATAAATTCCCTTTGAATCAAGTCAAGGGGCTTGTGTTACACACTGTGTGTGTCCTACGTCGGAACTGCAAGCATTGGGTGGACGAACGTCACGCTTATTCTTCTTCAGGGTGTACAACACTTTTCCCCCCAACCCCCTCCTTCCTCATGCTTTGAAACTTTGAGTATTATATCAACACGTAGCGCATTAACACATTTGCTCATACGTCCAGCCTGAGCGCAGCAGAACGTTCTCAGCGAAATCATGTGTGAGGCTTCTCTCTGATTTTTGGGTAGGTATTGTGAGGAACATGAGAATCACCAGCATTACGCACACGCATCATTTTAAGCCTTCAATTCCGGTGTGTCGGCATACAGCGTTCCCATCATGCCTTCCGGATACCTAACACCATGCACCTCTGCGCTCTCCACTGCCTTCCTGATCTCTTGCTCCTCTGCTTTACTCAAAGTCACAGACAAGGCGCCCACATTCTCCTCCAAATACTTAATCTTCTTAGTTCCCGGAATCGGCACGATATCCTCACCTTGCGCCATGATCCAAGCCAAACTCAGCTGACCAGGCGTGCAACCCTTTTTCTTCGCCAAGATATTGAACTTATCCACCAACTCCAGATTTTTGGGAAAGTTTTCTTTTGAGAAACGTGGCGCGTTGCGGCGGAAGTCGCCTTCCTCGAAATCGTCCGGCGATTTGTAGACGCCTGTGAGCATGCCGCGGCCGAGCGGTGAGTAAGCGATAATGCCAACGCCAAGTTCGCGACAGGTGCGCAGAACGCCGACTTCAGGGGACTCGATGGAGATCTCGAAGGGTGAATACTCTGTCTGCACAGCTGTGATTGGGTGGACTGCGTGAGCACGGCGGAGAGAGCTGGCAGAGACTTCGGATAACCCGAGGTATTTGATTTTACCCTCGCTAAGCATTTCATGAGTATAACCGGTCGAGCTCAGGGAAGGGAGGTCAAACATACTTCTTAAGTTCCACCATGGCCTTGACGGTTTCTTCAACCGGTGTCTGTTGATCGAGGCGGTGGCAGTAGTACAGATCAATACAATCGATGCCTAACCGCTTTAAGCTCTTATTGCAGGCTTGCTTGACGTATTCAGGATCACTGCGCAGGCCACGATTCCCTTCCTCGTCCATGAACATGGCGAATTTAGTAGCCAGAAAAACATCGTTACGTTTACCGGTTCGTTTGAACCATTTGCCGATGAGGTCCTCATTATCAGCATAGCTGCATTGAATATATCAGCCTGCCATCCACTAGGTCTAATATGTTGCATGAAAAGACAATATCAATCTACGAAATGTGAAGCAAACAGAGATGTGTAGTATGTTTCCGAAGTAGAATTTTTGTGCTTACATATCTGAAGAGTCCCAATTTGTTTCACCCATCTCATAAGCAGCATCCAAGACCTTGAATCGATCCTCGTCACTCTCAGTAGCACCGTAGAAAGCCGATAGACCCATTAGCCCAAAGCCTGCAGCTGTGACCATTGGGCCATCCTTGCCAAGTTGGCGTGTCGGTTGCTTAGCTGGCATTTTTAGGGTATGACACAAAGCAAAACTACTGAATTTGAGAATGGTTGAGCAACCCAGCACCCTCCCTTCCCAATATAAGTTTCTTTAGAAGCAGACGTCATTGTACGTCACTCCGGACTTTGTGCGGAATTCGGAGATAGGCTTTCAGAAGGAGCCAGGATGCCTCCATAGCGTCGACGGTATCTATGTGTGCTTGTTTTCCTTACAAAGCATCTTGTGCTTGAGAAATATCTTGGAGCTTGCAGCAATCCTCGAGGGTTCCAAAGCATTACTGGAGTCAGCATTCCCATATCAAAATATGCACTAAGCGCTTTTGGTATAGCCTAAAAGCTTATTTAGCCAAGCATCTTGCCCCTGAATCTACCAAATTTCTCTTCCCAGCACGTCAATCCATCTGTGGGATTGTTCAGGGAGCACTTCTACAGACATGGAGTACAGGATGACTATAAATCCATCTGACGACCTGACATGGAGAGTCGCTTGAAGCACGCAGCAAATGGTTACACGCTGCTTTCATGAGGCTGGAGAAGAACGGAATGACACGTCGCCGACAGCACATCTTCTGCATTCCGTCTAAGCTGGCAGTAGAACCCTAGACCTGGACCAGTTGGATTAATTTGAATTCTCGCAACCCAAATTACCGGCCAATGTCTGATTTGCCCCTTTGCGCGAATGGTCATTGCTTCACAGTCAGTCCAATCGTGCTCGTTGCGGTACCGCACGGCAAGTGTGAGAGGATAGGGTCTCCGTGGATAAAAAAACCAATCGAAGGCCCGAGGATAACGCTTCGTTTGAGGCTTTCGCCTTCTCGAGTACTCCAAGATGCATCTGACATTGGCGCGAGCGGAGCGCCTGATCAAGAAGAGCGTCACTTTCCCCTGGCTACGGGGGAGGAATTTGGTTCGAGTAGAATTTCTTATGGTCTACAATCAGTCATTCTGTCCACTCTTTGCAAGTCTCGTACCTATTACCTTCGAGTTCAGGATTAAATACCCTCTACTTGAGTGCTCAACCTCAGAATCAAGCAGGTACTACTCATAGAATGGTCTTTTCTTGGCGTTGGCGCAAACGTATACTCCCTCAGAAAGTAGAAAGGCTGATGATCTGTGTACAAAGTCGCCTTCTTATTAATTCGTCAACTGTAAATTATGGGAGCCCGTCCCCACCCGCCATGCACCAGCTATCAACAGTATCAATGAACAGGTTTATAAGAGACGGAGAGCACAACGCCACTCTTCGATCGAAACCAACCTGATAAGCCTCCCCCCTTATCTAAGAGGTCTCTCGAGGAAGCGTTCTTTTCTATGAAGCATCTGTGTACCAGATGCTGGCTTCGCTGAAACGAAATTTTCATCCATTCCCAGATCCAACTCCAGCTCTGTGCAAAACCCTGCTTACTGATTCATAGTCCAATGACTCTGACGAGGGAGAATTTGGCACTAGCTCAGACTGTTTATGCAATATGCTATAGTCGTTATGATCATAACAACGCTTGCGTTGCGGCGTAACCCTCTGATTTGAGGGCAGGCACGAAACAGGAATAATTTGAAGCTGTGGAAGGCGCGATGCCCATTATGTTCCCTATATGTGTTCTTATGTTTACATTTTCTTTTCCTCTCCATCTACCTATCATCTAGCCAACATCCCTATATATTCCTATTATATAATTATGGTGTTGCCAAACTTCGTTCGCGTGTCTTGGGTTGCCCTTGGGCAGCCATGCCCTAATCTGCGGTCCTTTATGGGCCTGAATGCCATTATGGCAGTTCCGATTTCATTGGGAACTCAATGGTAAGGCTCAATTATTACTCAATATACCCTCAATCCTTTCCGTTCAACCCCTTTCGACCTAAGGGACATTTCTCCTCAAACATCATTGGTCATACGACCCTTTTTGGAGACCCTGTCACTGATTGGCAACTTCTAGGGCTTTTACGCCCAGGCGTCAGGACCCCTCTGCCTCCGATGAGGCAGCCTTCATCTCCCCCGCCGCCGCTAGCTGGACCCGCCTTTGCGGGTGGATGACCCTCCCTCCTCCTCGCACCACCCGGGGCCCCGGCGCCCACGAAGTGTTGCGTGTCTAGATATTTTTTCAACATATAGATAGATCAAAAAAATTATTAAAAAACTAAAAACGGCGTAAGCCGCGGCTTGCCCCCCTTGCGTTGTCCTGTCTCCGGTGGACAACCTTGGGGGGCGAGGTCAAAGCCCCATGATATTCAAGGATTCGGTGTCGTTGGGGGGGGATCGGGGCCCAATCTTGCTGGGGAGAAACACAAAAACTCAGGATATCATGGTCTCCTGATCACCATGGAGTCATCGAGCTCGTCGAAGATGCTAGAGTGATGGATAGGAGATTTATGAGTCGATGAGAGGGACACAGAGAAGTGACACTATTGTTATGAACCGAGTTCTTGGGGTCAGTATATTTTTGCTGAGTCGATGGGATTATTGAATTGACGATATATCCAGTGCACGAAGAAACAAAGTGACAAAGCAAGCCACAAACCGTTTCTGGAAGTCTTCATACTCTACTACAAGGCGTTTGGGGGAGCACAACAAGGGTGGAAAGACATAAAAAAGGCTAGCAGACTCGAGAGTCTTAGCTTACAACGGTGACCCAATCCAGAGCCCACGCCTCTACTTACCTATGCCAAAAGACGATCAGCGAGTCTTGTCAATCGTACGGTAGCCTCGATTTGCCGGTACTGGTATCGACATTGGACAGAGTCATTAAATTCAGACTGCAGCTTGCTGGCTCGGCTAAGCTCGGAAGGGGGAGAGGGGAGAAGGTTCAAAAGATCGTTGTTGACTCGAGCTTTCACAGCTTCTCTGACCGGAGAATGGGGTGCCTTGAGGTATCCGTAGTGGGGAAGAAGGATATAGAAGAGAGATTGATATGTTGATCGTTTGAGAGATATAGGTGCGCGGCACACCACGTATATTATCCGCAGAATTAGGGAATTCAGAAGGTTCTATGATATTATATCTAATACAAGAAGCTAGAAACTTCGAAAGATTCAAGTCAAGGCACATCAGAACACGTTTTTGAATGAAGACAGCCCCTATCTTGCTCTGCTCACTAGCTTGACTCAAACATTTAGCCGACATCTATTCCAGCCAGAACTCGCTCGTCTTAGGATTTTTGGGCTTTTGAGTTCTCCAAGCTGGAGTCTTCTGGGGAAGAACGTAATGATTAACACAAGCTAAGCCCTCGGCCGTCTGCAAATCCTCCGTTGTTGTAGACTGTCTTGCCGGGGAATGCATACATCCGTTTTGCAGTCACTTGACATAGCCAGAGTGGAAGAATCATCTGCTTTCATTCTTGATTCCCACTCTTTGCAAAACCTTGCCTATTGTTTCATAGTCTAATGGCTCTGACGGGGGAGAGTTTGGTGCTAGCTCAGACTGTTCATGTACTGTTGACCTTGACGCTGGATGTGTAGTGAGACCCAAAAATGCTTCCCACTCGTCATTCTCTTCCCTAAAAAGTTGCATATTGGTGACTGTGATGCATTCGCATATAGGTATCATCGGTATCATGCAGAAGAGGTAAGGTCGTCTTAAACAGTACCACGCCAGTAATCGTGAGCCACTCGTCATTTCCGATCTTGTTGGATGTATCTCTGGTACTCCGGTGACTTTTCAATACGCTTCCAACGCGCTTCTTGTCTCTCGGTCCGCTCGCTGCTTAACCAAGCTTGCTTAGAGCTCACGCCGAAGGTACATGTGAGGGGAATTGTTTCCAGCTGTCGACGAAGTATGAAGCGGAGAATACGTCTAGGTAGTGACATAGACAGAAATCCGTGTTTGGGGGGAGCTAAAATTTGAATCAACGCAATGGATATCAGAAGTGTCTTATAGTCGTGGAAAGAGTCACGATGATACTCTATGGCCTGATCAAGTTGTGTGCCGTTGCTATCCGGAGTCTCCTCTGCAAGCTTCCGCCACAAACGCCCAACAGAAAGCATAGAACCTTGTTTTCGAGCGCTCCGCGTAAGGTACATCGTGCGGGCCGGAAGTGAGGGCCTACTAGATAGGCTAAAGCTCCACCAAAACCCCCTGTATTAAATAACTTGTGAACGACTTGGCAGGTTTTAGCGGCGGGGCGGTCCGATGTGAGCTCTTTGATTCGTAGTGATCCCTGTATATACTAACGCTATCAAGTAGGCCCTCAGTCCTGGCCGGCACGATGTAATGCCGTGACTGTCCCTGGCAGCATAAAACATCTGACACCAAAAAGAACCCCTTGCAGTCCATCGGTCCTATACCCGGATCCTATATCACCACTACCACAACCACACCCAAAACCCCTAGCCTCACTCTTTATAATGCCACCATACAGGCTTATTCTCAGACGACCTCCCTTCTCATATATAACCAGCAACACCTACCTCCACGCCGCCCTCATAGGAGTGCCCTGGACTCTCCTGTCCCCCATATGGTCTTCTACACCGCAGTTGCCGTTGCATCGTATGCGACCGTAAAGGCTGGCTCTTAGCTACTGTCGGGGGAAGAGGGTACACCGAAGAGAACAAATTGAACTCAAAAAGGATGAGAGTTTGCTTCGACCATTGATAGCACCGACTATGATCTTAAGGTGAGGAAGAGGGTAATGGCGACATATCAAAGTTGCTTCAAGAATTGAGGAGGTTGAGAGATGAAGCTGAGAGGCGCGCGACTGACCGGAATGGGAGGAGGAGGTGGCGAAGATTGTTGTGGGCGGAGTGACCGGAGAGTTGCTGCCTTTGAGGGTGAGGATAGAACATAACGTCCTCACATGTTTGTGTTAGGAATGAAAGGCCTCGACTTCGGAACATGGGTTATGACTTGCTGCTCAACCCCAAGCGATAAGATCTGAAAACGCCAATCCAGGAGGGTGATCTATTCTATGATGACGGTCGAAGCGTTACAATCGCCCACAACGCTCGACTCTTTCTAGTATCACAGGAAAAACCATCTTACCCCTCAATCAGCTCGCCAGAGCTGGCGCCATGTCCACGCATCGCACCGTTCTTCCCATCAGTGTCAATTATCAGGTCTAGTATTCCTTCCAAGATATCGTCCGTCTCCATCCTAATCTGCAGATCTTCATCATCGAGACTTTCCAAAGCGCAATCTTGCGAATGCAAGACTGGAAGCCCGTGTTTAATACTTGTCATATCGCCTTGTTGATCTCTTTTTCACGTGCCAGATCAGCCGCTGACTTTACCGTTTCCTTGGTTTTCGGAATGTCTTGAACGATATATTTTGACAAGCCCCAGTTCATTTTTTGCTTATTGGTGCCTCGCTCTTTGGTATATTTGTCTAAGTAGGCCTGTACTTATCGCCGCTCTGAGATGTGCAGACTGATGAGGCTTCCAATGCTGCTTGAGACGCCGATCGTGATGGGCATGCTGTACCGCCCTATCGGTTCCTTAGTTACTTTTGACATTAGCAAAACAGACAGACATACCTGATCTTAGCGTCTGAGAAGCTCGTGAAAAGAGGCGTTGTGTAAAGATCGCCATTTTTTAGTAAGGTGTCGACTTTGATGATGATTGTGCGATTTTTGGAATGATATGATGGGAATAATTAATAGAAAGACTGGTCAAGAAGCATTTCACTGTAAAATGGCAAAAGTCGAAAAGCCACAAACGGGTGTTGTAGCTCAAACCTTGAGAAGTCAGACGTCGAACCTTCACTGTATCCGCGTCTTGGGTCTATAAAACAGAAAGATTGTGCAAGAACATGCTATCGAACAAAATTGAATTGCATTGTGAAGAAAGCAGCGATAAGGACAAGAAGACTGAAAAGTCCAGGACCCAGAATTGGATTAATCTAGAGCACGTTTCAACACAAAGCGGAAGCTACAATCATTGCGCAGCACTGGCTTATGAATCTGGATTTTCTTGCATACGTGACCTGCTGAAAGCGACGTCCTGTATTTCCCTACGAACATGGAGGTAGTTGCGTACAGCCCAGACACCCTTGTACATTTCGAATTCAGCCTCAAAATGCGACGGTAGGGCTGAGATGTCACGTGCTTCTGAATTTGCCATCGGACGGATGATGGCTTTCGTCTGATTGCCATATCAGCATTTTGATAGCGGATAATGCACCTCAACCCTACATATTGCATCTTTCCACGCTGAACATGTCTCCAGCTACTCGCAAGTCGCCGACTGTGACGTCAGCATCGAAGTCTCCAACGACAACAGCGTCGCAATCCGAATCTCGCTCTGTATTCCCATTGGAGAAACAGTTGGGAGCTCGGGCGCGATGAATAATGCCCGTCAACAAGCCTTCTCCACAAACGCCAAAGCCAATGAAGCTTCAAGCTCCATGGAGTATATCATGCCGAGCTTGCCGTTTCGCCTTGCCCCATCATGTTGATCACGATCAATCAATCTCGTCAGAGCCGTGCCGCTGCGACTGACATCTTGCCCGTCGGCCTGCTCACAAGATTCCAGTCATCGTCGCAGCTTTCAACACCCCTCAAAGCTACACTCAACGCGTCGCCTCGCTACGACAACTCTTATCAGAGTTCAGATGTGTGGATATCTAGAGTTCACGCCTTATCAGTCTCGTTAAGCCTCCGACCACCTCCTCGACCGTGAGCGCCTCCCCAACAACTACAACCGCCCGTTCCCATCGCCCCTCCATCTAGCTTCGCTACAAAGCTTAACCTCTCGCCAATATGGTAGACAACTATCGAACAGGCTACGCAGATGATGGAACAACTGGTCCCACCAACGGTGAGGCCTACCAGCCGGGGTATGACGAGAAGGATGAAGAGAGCGGCCCAAGGCAAACAATAGGTTACAAGGGCAAGGAGGACCCGTTCGGCGATGAGTCCAAGTCGGAAGTCAAGTACAGAACAATGGCATGGTGGCAGGCTGGCATGATCATGATCGCCGAGACAATAAGCTTGGGTATACTGAGTCTGCCGAGCGTGCTGGCTGCTGTAGGCATCGTACCGTGAGTCACTACAACTTGTAAAGAAACATTGGTGTTGACGTCTTCCAGCGGAGTCATTCTCATCGCCGGCCTCGGCATCATCGCGACCTACACCGGCTATGTGCTTGGCCAATTCAAGCTCGCCTACCCACACGTCCACAATATGGCCGACGCCGGCGAGATCCTGCTTGGACCTGTTGGCCGCGAAGTCTTTGGGGTGGCGCAGATGCTCTTCCTCATTTTCGTGATGGGCTCCCACGTCTTGACCTTCAGTATCATGCTGAATGTCGTCTCTGAACACGGCGCGTGCACCATCGTTTTCGGCTTTGTCGGCCTCATCGTCTCTTTGATCTGCTGTCTTCCTCGGACACTGCTGAAGGTCAGCTACTTGGCTATCGCATCCTGGATCTCAATCGTGGCCGCTGTCGTTATCACAATGGCTGGCGTTGGGGCGACAAAGCCGGATCCGCATGTCCAGGTTACCGTAAAGGAAAGCTTTCCCGACGCCTTTCTCGCGGTGACGAATATCATCTTCGCATATGCAGGTATGCATTCTAGCCTTCTAACAACACCACCTCTTCTTGAATTCATGCCCTGCCTCTTGCCAAGTCCATGCTGACAATGCTATACTAGGGCATGTCGCATTCTTCTCCTTCATGTCCGAGTTGCGGGACCCACGTACCTACCCAAAAGCGCTCTTCCTCCTCCAAGGCGTAGATACCTGCATGTACATCCTCGTGGCGATTGTGATTTACCGTTACGCTGGCACGTATGTATCAAGAACCTTACGAATGCTGAAGATCAAAAGCTAACCATCTCAGTGACGTCGCATCCCCAGCCCTGGGTTCCACCTCGCCACTCATCCAGAAAGTCGCCTACGGCATCGCCATCCCCACCATAGTCATAGCCGGCGTGATCAATGGGCACGTAGCCGCCAAATACGTCTACGTACGTCTCTTCCGTGGCACTGATCGCATGTCCAAGAAAACCTGGACCTCTTACGGCTACTGGTTCATCATCGTGCTCATCTTGTGGATCTTGGCATGGATTATTGCGGAGGCGATCCCGGTCTTCAATGATCTGCTAGGGCTAATTTCGGCGCTTTTTGCGTCATGGTTCACCTATGGGCTTAGTGGCGTGTTCTGGTTGTTTTTGAATAAAGGGCGGTATAAGCAGAATGCGAGGAAGATGGCGCTTACGGTGCTAAATACACTAATATTCTTGATGGGAGCGGCGATTGTGAGACTTCCCTCAACGTTATTGACATATTGGCACAGGAGCTGACATTGCGATTCTAGTGCGGGCTAGGTCTCTACGCATCAGGGAAGTCAATCCATGAGAACGCTACGAGCGCCAATGGGAGCTTTTCGTGTGCCGATAATCGGGAGTCCGAATGAGCGATGCTCTTCTTTTAAGTATGCAAGCAATTTGAGGCAGGGTTTAATAGGCTTGGCATATGTGTGAGCGGGATTCACTCAATTTGACATTGTACATATCTGATTTTGAATGGCATGTCTTCACATTTACTGCACTTTAACAGAGTGATTTTCCCAGAGCAAAAGCACTTGATGCTCCAATTGCCTTGCAACAATCTCGACCCATTTATTGTTTGACCAAATGCCAGGCGGCTACTTGCCCTGCACCAATAGTAGCATACATTAGACCGTGCGTGGTCGAGACCACCTGACTCAATGAGACATGAGAGTATGGAGAACTGCCCCTACAGGACACCACGACTTGAGCTTCAATCTCACCCATCATAATTGAACACCATAAACACAATCAAAAGAGCTTCTTACCCACATCAAGAACTCCCTGGATGGGACCACTCGCTCTACAAACCCCCTCACCCAACTAAACTGAGATAATTTTCACCTTAGACTTTCCCCCCTAAGCCTCGTAGACGTTAAAAGTAGAAAACGTTTCAACCAACCCACTGTGGCGTTCCCAGGAGACATATCATCAAAATTGCACCATGCATATCTGTGATTCTGACTCCTCCTGCCGACATTCCTACAGTCTACACCCTGAGCCGCAGCCCCCCTGACGTCTTCAGTGAACAAAGCATCACCCACAAAATTACATAATAAGCCAAAAGGCAAAAGCAGCCTCCCCTATTTAAATGACCCTACCTACCACAACTCAACACCACTCCAAAAAACAACGAAGCCGAAACAGCATTAGCGGTACACAACCATCAACAAAGGATGAAGCACACCAAACGCACCACCAAGAAACTGTTCTCCGTACTCACAAAGCCTTTCAAAGCCTTCAAGACAGCGTATGATAAGGAGATGCGGCTGTTTGATTATCATTTGAGGCAGTGAAGACTTTGATGAAGTACTAAAGGCTACATCAGCTACGCGACGTGTATTACGTTATCGAGAGCGGATTGATCTGGGAAGGCTGGGTATTGGGGAGATGAAGGTAGATAGGGGGTGGTATTTTGGGAAGGGATGGGGATATGAAGACGGATGAGAGGGGGAGGAAAGGGGGGTTTGGAGGAGAAGGCGGGGGGGTTGGGGTAATTGAAGAGGGAAGGCAACCGGTGAGGTATAAGGTGGGGGAGTTGATGATTGGAGGATTGCGGTGGTGAGGAAAGAGGAAGACTGGGGTTTGGAGGAGGGCTGGTGATGTAGCAGTGAAACGAGTCCGTGCATGCTAAGCGAAGGATAAGGTGGTGGAAGAGCGTACATGAGGGATGATGCAGGGACAAGAAAGTACGAGTACGCCAGCGATTAACGCAGAATGTTTGAGAACACACGGGAGAGAAAAAACTTCCGGTCAAATCACTGATTCTCACGCCCGTGCAGTGGAGCAGGCCTACCATCTATCCCAAACCCGAATAGACACGCAAATTTCCAAAATGTCCCTGATAGCCCAACATTGATACAGCGCCTACGCGTTCAATCGCGAATTTGTCTTCAAGATCGGTTTCTCTCCCTTCGGCTTCATGTCAGACTCGATGACATCTGCCGGACCATCTGCACATATCAATCAGTCTCTACACGTTCAACGAACAGGGATAGGACTCACCACGACTAGGAAACAACCCCTCCCTCTTCCCCTTCTCGCCCTTCGCCAACACGCCCTTCTCCACTTCCTTCCTCGTAACACTCACTTTCTCCTTCTCCAGCCCCATACTGATCAGAAAGCTCACTGTATCCTTCCATTCCCTCTCCTTCCTCTGCTTGTCCCAACCCAGCTCCTGACCCATCACGTCGACCACAGTCGGCAGACTCTCCAGCGCCGCCTCTGCATTCAAGAACGCTAGTCTAGTTCTCCGTGCTAGCACATCTGTACAAGTCTGTGCGTACTCATGACGGACTGCGTACCTGACTTCGCCATCAACAAAGGGGTAGAGAGCGGCCAGCTTGACGCCTCTGACTGGAAATCGCTGGGAACTTGAAGTGGGTGAGCACAATGCAGCCACTGTCCAGGCGCGATCACCGTAGGACTCGACAAGGTGCTTCGCGACTACGGTTTCAATCCCGAAGTGCTGGATTAGGCCGATGAACAGGGTCTTGCTGTAGCCGTGAGCACCTAGCAGGCGGACAGTGTGTGTTTGACATGATCCGTCGAGGGCCGCAGAGTCGTCGATCTTTTCTGTACCTGAGATAGCGGGAGCGGAAGCGACTGGTTGGGGTGTGAGCTTGAATTGGGTGAGGGCCGCATCGACGGCCTCTTCAGCCATCTGGCGGTAGGTGGTCCATTTTCCGCCTGCAACTGTGATCAGACCGGAGTCGGAGGTGGTAATGAGATGGTTGCGGACCAGAGACTCCGTATTTTTGCTGTGCGGATCCTTTACAAGCGGACGTATTCCCGACCAAGCTGCAAGGACGTCGCCGCGCCGGACTGTGATGGATGGGGAGAGGTAACCGCGGATCTCGCTGAGTATCCAGTTGATTTCCTCTTCGCCAGCTATTGGGTTTTGCATTATGTCTGTGGGTGCATCGGTGGTACCGGCAATGGTGTTGCCTTGCCAGGGAAGGAAGAAGATTACCCGGCCGTCCGAGGTGGAGGGGTCTATCAAGCCCATTTTGGAGGGCGAATAGTAGCCAGGTAATATGACATGGACGCCGGAGCTAGGAGCAACAATATCTTTGACCTGGGCATCGTCCAACTGGCGGATTGAGTCTGTGAAAGGGCCAGTCGCATTGATGATGCCTTTTGCCCGGATAGTGAACGGTGTTGCCTTCTTGCCGTCCTTCTCCTGAACTAGGTCGTTCACTACTGCACCTGTCAATCTTCCACTTGTGTCCTTTTGCAGACTCGTGACCTCCATGTGGTTGACTACAGTAGCGCCGTAAAGTGCCGCGGTCATTGCGAGCGAGACGTTCATGCGGGAGTCATTGTGTGCACCGTCTTCTTTGCATTAGCCTGCATGTTCGCTCATGTGAGAAAACACCCACCGTAATACACCATGGCGCCCCACAAATTGTCTCTTCTGAGCATGGGAAACGCATCCATCGCGCGAGACCTTGTCAAGAAGTACGAGCTTTCAATGCCTTCGCTCCCTGCAAGGAAGTCGTAGAATTTTGTGCCTGCCCAGAAATAAGGCGCTTGCCACCATTTCTGTATAGGTATCATAATCGGTAGCCAGTCCGAAAGATGTGGTGCCGTATCCAGGAAATATTTGCGCTCACGGAGAGCTTCGCGGACAAGCTTGTATCTGCCAGCAGTTTTCAGCTACTTCCTCATTTTAGCGCAGCACAACAAAGCAGACATGGTGAACGTACTGGCTGTAGTCCAACTCAAAGACAGCCTTTTCCAAATATCTGACTCCTCCGTGTACAAGCTTCGTGCTCTTGCTACTCGTGCCGCTGGCGAAATCATCCCTCTCCACCAATGCCACCTTCAGGCCTCGAGTAGCAGCGTCCAAAGCAATCCCAGTGCCTGTGGCTCCTCCGCCAATGACGAGAAGGTCGTACGGCTCTGCCTCAGCTTTCTCTTGTGGAGATTCGTCATTCTTCCCAAACACAGACCCTACGATGCCCTTGCTCTTCTCAGCTACCTTCTCAGCTATTGTATTCGCGATACCGCCGCTACGTCTCAGATCTTGTATCTGCTCGGCTCGGCTCTTGACCTGGGGAAACCGAGGCGGGTCAACGCGCCCATCTTCGCCGTACTTGGGAGGAGGAACAAGGGCAGGATCGGAGCCCGGAATGTTTCGTGGGCGATATGATATGTACAGGACAGCGCCACCGCCGGCAGCTAGCAAGGAAGAGTATACCAGAGGCCGAAAGAGACGTCTTGATGACATGTTGGAGTGACTTCAAGACGCAATCGCAGCACGGCTGTAGTTGTTCGGATTAGATCAAAGAGATACGTTAGGGGCCAACGTTAAACGCCCAGGGACGAACATCTGGCACATCATAGCTTCCGGAGCTTTCAAGGCCTTCGGATTACGTCCTCCCATAAATGCTAGGCATGATTGTTGACAAAGGTAGTATCTGGTTCATTGTTATTGTCGCCCCTATGACGCTCTAGGCCTCTGATTGAGGCAAGTTTGCCGAACATGCCAAGACAGCAATAAACTTCTAATTGTGATGCTTTGGCCTCAGTAATCTCAAAGACAATTGTCACCAGTTGAGGTAGCAGACAATTTGTGATACAGTATTCGCAACAATACCTTCACTGCTCTGGACGATGCATTGGGAGTCTAGAAAAGATGAGCCAAAATGTCTGCTTGTGCAGGAAGGTAGAGTCTACCGGGAGTTGAGACTCGAAAGCCTTTTTCGAGTTTGCCAGTCTCCATTCAGACACCCCTGCCTTGATATTTCATAGACCCCACGAACGGTGAAAGACTAAGTATGATCCTTTACGCAAGTTTGACGCCGTTCTGCATCATCGGTAATACATTCACGTAATTGCAGCAAGTCAGTATGGGCTTTCAAAGCTCCGACAGCTGTTGGATAGTTGTGCTATCCCCTCATTGTCGGATCTCATTCTTTTGCACTCAATAATTTCAAACCTTGTTTTGCAGGTTTCATGGCTGATCGGACTGCCTTTCATGTTCTTGGTTGCCAGCCAGTGCAGCGAGTGCCTCTCCAACTAATTGAAGATTATCATCTCTTAAGCGAAGTGTGACCGTACATCCGGCTCAAATTGTAATACGATCAATACAAAGGTGTCACGTCAAGCGCTAGCCACAGAGTGTCCTTCAGAGACGAGAACCAGCAATATCTTAAGGCTGGTTACGGTCTTGGGAGGGGCTATGCGGAGAACTTCCAACATCGTTCCCTCAGACTATAATGTGGATCATGCTATCACTGCAATCGATGGCTTACTAATAAATCCGAGGATCGCTGACGTGGGTTGTGGGACTGGCCATAGTCTCATGGAGGGTAGTCGCCAAACTCCTTCAGCTCAACTGGCGGCTTCAATATTTCGGAAGATAAATTTTCTAGCAAGGCTTGATTACCATCTCAGCTCACACATGACAGAGATGATGATACAAAGCTCATTTATGTAAAATTAGCGGGACAGTAGGATGTTGTCTACTAGTAGTGCAGAGATACGGTCCAATGAACATACTGGAGCAAGTGTACTGAACGCAGAGTACGTATACTACAAATCAAGCACTTGAAATCAATGAGTGGATAAATTGACAAGGCTATGCTCTTGCAATCGCCCAGCAGCGCCCTCAGAACCACCTGAGCTGGAGCTTTTCTGACGGCCAACGCTTTCCCAGAACAAGGGGCTGTACCCTGGTCAAGGCCATACCTTTTCTTGGTAATGTAGATTCCCTCAACAGCAATGTTTCATCAGTCAGGCAAGGCTCTTGCTTTGCGAAGCGCCTATTCAGCAAGGACCGCATCAATTGGAAAGACGTGAGCGTAGCAATATGCAACTCCCTACTCCATTACCGGTCGCATTCTGTTCGTGCCCGGTCTTGCCAGTGTCGTTTTTCGAGAGCTTTGAATCTAGTGCTGACTATGTCTAAGCCATTACGCAACTTTCATTAAGACATAGTAGAATACTTTCATGGTCTGGGAGAAACTGCACCGGCTGAAGCTCTGCTCGAGAACTTTCGCGAGGTTTTGTATAGTCATCCCCAGCTGTACTGGGACGCCTAGTTCCAAGTCGTCAACTACCATCTCACAGTAGGCGGCCTTTACGGGAAGACATCTGGAGTCGTTCAGTAAGTAAACATAGAGACGCTAAATCAGCCCCAGCTAATGCCCTGTCAGGGAAGTTCTTGGCTTCGGCATCGAGCTCATGAACAGGGATAACCGGGAAGCTACTGCTCAAATACTGTCAGCCCTCTAAGCATAGGCTTCACAGGCCGGTGGACTGGTTAAAGGAATCGCTGAAGGAAACGACGATTTTCTCCCATTGCCAGAAATATGTGGTGCGAAGAAAAGAGATTCGAGCATCGAGGCCCGCGCCACTAACGTCTGTCCCAACGCGTTCGACCTACTGAGATACGCAGCGGGTGATGTCCAAAGCTAGGATCTTGCAAAAGATCTTGGATGGGGCGGACTGTGTTCCTAGCCACCTCAGGTCAAACCCATACAGCCAGTCTGCACTCCTGGCAATAAGTAAACTTCTTAGCGCTGCTGGCACGACGTCCATGGCTCTACGGTCAACAGAATGGCGGAGGCTCTCGTCCTCACACAGCTTCCGATCCACAAGACGACGTCTTCAAGTCCAATTACACGCAGGTCATTCACGGCAGTGGGAATTAGAACCACATAGCAAATGTGGCTTGGGTTCCAGGCTGCACGAAGGTGTCGTCTCAGGACCCTAAACACCCAACGATTGATCCTGCTGGCTGTTTTGGCACGCGGAATAAGGTTTGGTGGGCCTACAATAAGTAATAAGCCCCCCGCCATCGCATCACCTGTCCGGTTCGACCACATCAATCGCTCACACCATTACCGCGGAATATTTACTGACGGTTGAGATAGGCAACACAAACGATGGGCTTGGGGGATACATCGATTTCGCCTGTCTTCGCATCAGATACTTTTCCAACAACGCATCAGGAGTCGCTGAGTCGCCGCCGCATCCTGAGAACTTCTGAGAGGTCGAGCCTAACATCTATGGCGACTGAGATAAGTTAGGTGTTACTTAGTCGCACCGTTCAGAGTTTAAATGGGCATCAGTAAGGCCAGCTTGCCTTTCTTTTTGTTTTCATTCTTTCGTTACAGCGCGGCTGCTCAGTTTACCTGACTACTCTATTGGGGGAGTCATGCAAATGGACGTGCTGCGATGCCTTCTTCAAATCTGCTAGCAATGTCGAGGAAAGATATGTCAGCACCACGTTGGATTTGGTCAAGTCTCATGTGGGTGCTCCTGCGTTCGTTCGACCGTTTTGTATCAAAATTTGAGGAACGTGGTTTCTAAAGACTTTGTCATGCCAAACCTTGCCAGGGTTGCTATGTGTGGGGCTCTGTTGATTTGATATTGACAAGATGTGGATTTGACGCCTAAGGTGGCTGCATTTATTCTGAACCTCATCACATGGTTTCATTGTGGCAACTTCTACGTATGTGCAGAGGAGAGAGCCCAAGGGAAATGAGCTGCACTCACCATCGTCTGCCAAAATCTAAAGCGCCAGAGTTGCTGGGACCAAAGTAAGATCAGACAAATATAGAGTTCCACCATCTCATCTCATTTCATTCACTTCACTTCACTTCATTCCATTCCACGGGAGGGCTAGCGCAGTTTCTACGTGGTTTCTACTTCTCAGTCAAGTGTCAAAACCCTTGCTACTACAATTCCGTCTTTTCTGGTCACATCACGTACGGACTTGCAAATCTCGCTCCGTTTGCTTACAGTCAACGGCAAAACAATACAGCCTCGAAAATCCTATCTCAGTCTCATAATCAACAAACGACAACAAGCAAACAGCAACCATGAGTCTTACCACGATGACAGAACGTGAGCAGAAAATGCTACTGACAGTCATCCAACACTGCCTCCAAAATTCCGAAGGCTTGAAAGTGAGCCCCTCTCACATCACCACACCATTACTTCCACTCCTGCTTGCCACCATCTCCTACCACAATACCTCTTTCCAGCAAACACCAGCATCGTCCCCTCTTCTCCTCCCCCTACACGCACTCACATCCCAATCTACCACTAACATCCCGCCAAGGTCAATTACCCCGAGCTCCAATCTCGCCTCGGCTTCTCCAGCCTCGACGTCACGCGCGGGACATGGAACTCCTTCCGCCGCAAGTATCTTGATGCCAAAGATGGCAATGCCAACAATGCAGTTGATGGAGTCCCAGCCGTACCCCTCACTCCGAACGCGACTCCGAAAGCTACACCAAAGAAGCGCGCTCGTAAGGCAGATGGAGAGAATGGTACGCCGAGCAAGCGCGGGAGGAAAGCGAAGAGTGCTGGTGTGAATGCAGAGAAGGAAGGGGTGGAGATTAAACAGGAGGCAGGGGATGAGGGAAAGGGCGTCGTGGATGGAGAGGATAAGGGGAGTGGGGAGGGAGGTGGAGAGGTGGGGGACTATGATGCTTGGAGTCGCAAGTTTATGATGAAGCAGGACTAGAGGGTGGTTTGTGTGCGCCGCTTTGTTGATGATTGCCGAAGGGGGGTGGAACAGCGTTGATTCGGACTCGCAAGTCCTAGCGTGGCGGTGGCTAATGGAGGTGTTGTTTAACGCGTGCTTCAAGGGGGTTGATCTTTAAGGGGGGTCATATATTTGAGGAATCAATGCGAGCATTTCATATCATCTCCTGTTTGCTCATTATCGACTACATACATATCGAGTCGCATGAGTGACTTCAGTCTCTGACTCTAAGCTCATCCAACGTGCATGAATTACCAGCTCTGGTCAACGGCCTTGCTTAAGAACATGCGCCTTGCTTGACACGGATGTTATCTGTTGCCTTAAGTGAGGACTGTTTCCCAGCGATGAAGAAGACTTAAGATCGTGACGAGGGCCATTGCCATCTCTACTGGCAAATGCTTGAACGCATTTTCGCAGAGCAATACGTTATGTTTCTTGAAACGCGTTTATATCTGCTCCCGTCTTTTGATCTTTCCCATAACGTCGTTGTACACCGCTAACAATTCGGAGGAAACAAAGGGATTAGACGATGAACAGAAAAGAGCGAGAGAAGAAATGAGGTCAAGCACCCGGAATCAGATGACTGCAACTGCGACCTGCGTTGAACTGCGGCCAGGTAATAACGTGCGGCCAGCAATCGAGGGTAGCAGCGTGTTGGTACTACTGCAGACCTGGTCTGCAGGATCGAAGAGGTACTGGTGAAGCGTACCTGGGATCTTGTCTTCATAGACTATACATTGCTACTTGGATGTTTCTTGTATGAGGGATGCTTCGCCGCTCACTCCTCTTTGTGGAGCTTCACTGTGATCGAGGTTAGGAATAGCAGAGTCGCTTCCAACTTCCAATCCTGTCTTCTCTGAACAGATCCAAACACCTGGCAAGATCTCCTACTGGAGGCAGAGGCACACAATGCATCCTGCTGAGGCTAGATGTCCGTTTGCATCCTGTTTCAATCTCCCCCTCAAGACAACAAAGCGACTCCGCCAGATTCCCGCCTGACTCTCCGCTGACGCCCGCCTAACTCCCGCCTGACTCCCGCCTGACTCCCGCCTGACTCCCGCCTGACTCCTGACTAAGCCGCCTAACTCCGGCTTAACTCCCGTCTGACTCTTGCCAAGCTCCCGCCTAACTCCTGACTAAGCCATCTAACTCCCGAAACTCCCGAGACTCCCGAAAGTCCCGAGTAACTCCCGCCTAACTCCCGTCTAACTCCCGACTGACTCCTGCTTAACTCCCGCCTAACTCTCCACTGACTCCCCGCTGACTCCCCACTGACTCCCACGTGACTCCTAACTCCTGGCTAACTCATGCCTGCTTAGTGAACGATAATTTGTAGTGTAAGCAGTCGGGTATGGAGCTTTTGCTCACAAAGTGACCACGAGAGAAGCGTAGAGGTAAACAAATGTACCACAGTGTCCTGCGTCCTGGGGTTCAGTCTTAAAGATCGCTATCTGAAAGGGCGCGCGTTGCACTGCAGCAGCGCAACAATATCGAGGAACCAACCCACTATTTCCCAAGTTCCTTCAAGGATAAGCCAACGATTGCTGCTTGTTGGCCTTCCACCGTCTCCTCCAGAAAACAAGCGGCTATCAATTTAGATTTCGCAGATACCCAGAAGACAAGATCAGATCCCACTTGCTGTCCCATGATCACATCAAAGACCTAATCATGAAGGCTTTGGAGAGGTATGAGTTCCAGCAAGGGTTCTCATGGCTAGACGCGTATCTGCTTGCTTCCTCAGTGACAACCCTGATGGCATCGACGATCTACGGAGCAGAGCCTCGCGATTCACAGACAGTTTCAAGCCACTTACTCTGACCCTGATTTTTGGAGTTTCAGCGAATCTTCCCCTTCCACTCTCTCGACCAGCTTAGCTCATTCGGGGGTTTGATGGAGTCGAGACTCCGGGAACCTGGTGAGTATCAGGACTTGTATCAATCACAATTGATCTTAAGCGGGTATGAATTCGTAGTGGGAATGATAGCTGTGAGAAGAGAGCGAAAGGACACCTGGTGTGGTGGAAAGTAACGGAATGGAAAATACGTACCGAGCAATTTTGGGGTCTGCTTTGAGAGGTTTGGATGTCTGACTGTGATGGGTAGGGGTAGAGGAGAGGAACGCTCGAGATTGTTGGACGAAGTGGAGCGGTGAGAGTATGATTGGCGGTTTGAGTGTGGTGGTGCGAGGCTGAATATGGGTGATAAGGTCGGTAGCAGAATGAGATATGCTGATCTGAGATGCATTTTTGCGCCGATGGGATGAATGAAGGTGCTTTGAAGTAGGTAATGAGTGGTGTATTTTGCAGACACAGGAGCTGCGAATGCCTATTTAAGCAAAGATGTACCAGTAAAGTGTCAGGAGGGATGTTTGTTGGCGGTAAAATTGGCTGAAATCTCCCTGTGAACTGTTGCTCGAGTGCAGCTCGAAAGACTTTATAACGTTGGGAAGGCAGAAGTTGAGATGAAATCATAAGAAAGTTGTCCTTTGTGCTCTGTGGGTGTGCACGTCTTGAACCAGACATAAGCTTCGTTGGCGGCGCTTGTGGCTGTTGTAACTTGGCTGGATGATGGATGTGGTCATGGTTTTGGCGATTAACCGGTATGAAGTGATATTATTCTAGCTGCAAAGTACACATATTCCTCATAAGAAGCAGCTCTACTATGTCTCGGGCACGATGGGTTGTTTGAGGCCATATGTATTCCCCTTACAACATGCTCGAACCTTTGAGCGGGGTCAAAGTCTTTATATGATAGCGGTATGAGGGTACGGGCGCATGATCTGTGTAGCCTATAGAGTTGGAGCAAGTCCGGAAGAGCTTCAAGTGCATTTAATGTGGGGTTGTCATTTCAGAGAGATGAAGTACACGGCAAGAAAGGGAACGTTTGCAATAACTTTTAGTAATACATAATTGCTTGAGATGGTAAACAGATCTATTGAACATGTTGCTCGTGTCTTCTTGTATGGCTAGAGGCCAGGTAGGATAGATCCAATAGCACCTGCCAGCTCTTATTTCGTCACTGCCTTCGATACATTGTCTCCAGGTAGCTCATTGCATTGTCTGCTCTGCATCGTGACTGCCTCATTAATGTTCCTGCTATCCACCTACCTTGTAAGCAGGTTTTCCTCCCGAATTTTCTCTTTCCTGAACAATCATCCTCATCACTTTTTGCCTTCTCCAGAAGCTTTCGATGCATTCGATTATGTGTCGTTACGTGTTGCCTTGAAGCTCCTTGTCTTTGTTCTGCTTCGTCTTCGTTGCAAGCTCGTTGAGTAAAGTCTACTCGTCAGCTCGCTTATGAGTCTTCCCCCCTCGTATGCAATAATTGCTATCAATCATGGACTCAGACATGTGCTAACAGCTCTCCAGTGTAGACAGCAGACGAACCTCCCCCCTAAGAGCAAGGCCGTCTACCAGCCCACAAGAGGCAGCACGCTCAGTGGCCGTCATCACCGTCCAAAAGCCCTCAGATTTTTCCGACCAGATAGTTGATGGAACCAGCATTGGAAGCGTCCAAGCGGCTCCAAAAAATAAAAAGGCCAGTGATGAAATACTGAAGATGCTACATATGAGGAGTAGCCGCATGAGTTTCTTAGGAAGCACTGCTGCTTTTCCGAGGATTAGCACATTCGGCTGAGGCGGGTCAGATTAATCTGACTAGCCGGATTTTATCTGGTTAATCGGGTTATCTGGCTATATTCTATAGAGTTCATCAGCCACTCGACGCTCAACAAAACCTTGTGCTCCCTCATCAGCGGCTGTAACCTTTCTCCGTTGAGCTCCCCACCATGCAATAGATGGATTTGTAGAAGGCGGAAGGCGCAGATGCATTGTCCAAAGGTTTGTGAGAGGTTAGAAGCAAGCGGCTGAGAGTTTGATGTTGACAATGGCTGCAGAGTGATATTTTTCGAATTATTGTGTAAAGCATCATCTCAGTGTGAGGGATACGCTGCAACGCGAGCGTTGTCATGTTCAACCAATGAACATAGCTTAGTGCAAAAGTGCAAGTCATCAAGGACAATGTTGAGAGCTTGATGTTGGTAGGACTACGGTATAATATGATAATTCAAGCAGTAAAGCTTGAAAAGATAGCAAGAAAAAAAAAGGCTCGATAGAGTGATGCAAATGGCAATTAAGACATGTTCGAAGTGTTTAATAAAACAAACATAGCCTAATGCATAATACACATGTCTTTTGCCGCCAGTATCCGTCATAAGCGCATCCGTCTTATTTAAAATAAAGCGACTGTATCGAACATTTTTGGTGAAGGTTGACCTTGCCTGAATGAGGTAGTTTTGCTGTCAGAGTCACTCTGCTTGACTTCGACCTGGTGGCGGCTGCGGTGGTGCTGGAGGGCTAGGCGGGGCCGGCGGGGCAGAAGGTGGGTTAGCGGGCGGTGCAGGCGGAGGCGCAGACGGCGGATTAGCTGGCGGTGATGGCGGAGGGGCGGAAGGGGGAGTGGCCGGCGGAGCTGGCGCTCCAGGTCTGAACATATCGCAGCCCACGAAGGGTAGCTGGCCAGTCAAAGCAATGAATGCGAAGCAGAACCATTTATTGTTGAACTTATTGGGATCATCCAGGGCCAGGAGCTCGTTCTCATCCATGTCCTCGAAGGAGTCTTCACCCAAGGAGCTGTCTTCTGCGTCGGATTCATCCTTAGGGTCCTCTTTATCTCCTGTGGGATCTTCGCCAGAGGGTTCGTCAGAGTCAGGGTCTCGACAGGGTCTGGGAGCTCGCCTGGAGGGTCCTCACCCGATGGATCTTGACCTGGATCGTCACCTTCACCTGGAGTGCCAGGGTCGACGCTGCCACCTTCGCTTCCTCCCGTTTCACCCTCTGCACCGCCGTCCCCTCCTACAGCCCCTCCGTCTCCTAGTTCGGCACCTCCATCTCCTCCTTCAAAGCCACCGTCACCGCTCCCAAAGCCGCCTTCTCCCCCGCCTCCAAAGTCACCACCTTCGAAGCCACCTTCGCCACCGGCCCCACCGCCCCCGCCGCAACGGCGCAAGAGGCTGTTGTCAATTCCCTCACCCAATGATCGCTTGAATTGGTCTGAATCCATGCAAGGTTCCAAGAGCGGATCCCTACGCAGGAGAATCTTTGAAGTGACGGTCCTCTTTAATATTGCGCCTTGATGGGAGGGTCCGCCGGGAGCCACAACAGCATTGCGCCAACCTCCTTTTGGTGCATCGCTAGTCCCGCTGGTTGGGATTGGATGAGCAAGCCCGTTTTGGAGGGTGATGTACGCTGCAATGGCAGCGACGAGGTAGTGACTGTGCATGTTTAATCAGAGTGGAGGTCGTGAGAGAATCCCAGTCATATATGGCTTGGTAACGATTGAGGACTTAAAGAGGATATTGAGTTAAGATGTGCTTTGGGTGTTGAGAGTTTGAGGGAAGTCATGAGTAGGAGCTTCGATTTATACCAATGATCGTCTTCTCACATGGGCCTGTGAATACCTTGGCGGCATATTTCTTCCTTTTCGGATGGACAGCGGATCGGCTTGGATACTCGAAAAGCTCTCATGTCCGAATCTTGTGACCAATGGGAACGACCTGAGTCTTACATAAAAGCATCCAATTTCTAACATCTGTGGTACCGTAGCTGTCTTTGTCCAAAGCAGAGCTTCTCCGAGATGACATCTCACTGCTTTGAAGAATGTGGCGCGGCTTGGCGAATATTGATCTGTCACGCCACGAAGATATTTCTATTTCAAATCATTCTCAAGTCGGAGGGACTAATGGCTCCGATGGAGCTGAAGCGAGCCAGAGCCTGTGATTTTCTTGCAGAATGAGGCATGTTGTTGGAAGTGGACTCATCTTGGCAATGGAAGTGGAGGATGGTAGCGGTATACCCACCACTTGAGCCATTCTCTAGAGCGTCATATCAAGTCGAGGAGAGGCAGAATGATCACGTCTTCAGTGTCGCATGATCACAGTATTCTTTGTAAAAGAAGACTTGACAAGTTGCAAAAAGGTAAGGGGACACAATGCACGCATGAGAGACTGCATGACAACACCCGCTGATTGCATTTTTTCTGTTGCCTCGCACGAACGAAAAGCCAGTACGATATCAGAACCTGGAAGAAGAGATGCTGCCAAAAGCTAAGGACAGAAAAGTAGTCGAAATGTCATACCGCTCTCTATCTAACAGGATCTTCAGGTTTAGCATATTGCGCTAGCCAAACTTCTCTCATCTCAAACTACTTACCAGATTTTCGTAGCCTAGAGGCCCAACAAATAAAGAGCCATTCTGCATTGACTGCGAGATGAAGTTGAAGTTTGCCGACGTCCACTCAAGCGCTCCACCAAGCCAAGCATTGCTGACTCATCAGAAAACAGCTCAAGGTACCTCCCTGCCAGCTCTAGTATCTGCTTTTCAAAGCTCATCACTCACTCGCTCATAACTCGTATTCCACAAGACCCCCAACCCAGCCATCACAGACCTCTAGGTCCTTTGCTCGCAGCTCAAGATGTCTTCTCCCACCACCTAGCAACCGCGTCCCCGCCTCTCCCTTCACCAAAATGCACGAACTCCTCCTCCTCTCCCGGCATCCCCTCCCCGCCAGTCGGCACGCCCAACTCCTACAGATCCTCGCCGGAATATCCAGTATGCAGCCGATCCCAATCCTCGAAAAACACCTCTTATTCAAACCGAACCGTACCCCTACCAGCGCGGATAGAGCAGCTGGTGGGGGACAGGACATCCAGGTGCAGAAGCAGCTACAGAAGGAGGCTGGAGGGGACGTGTTCTTTTTGAGGGTTGTGGGTGAGAGGCAGGAGATGGTATGCAGTAATCGTGTGTCGTAGGATGCAAAGGCTGAGTGTCCGGCTAGGATGGTAGTGGGGATTATGGCATACAAGAGAAGGCAAACGAGGCGAGATGGACGATTCAGTTCCGCGATCTGCCTGAGGTTGTGAGGCAGAGGGCTGTTATGGCGCGGTTAATGGCTGATATACCGATTTCGAGTGGGGATCCTGTTAAGTTTATGGAGGGGATGGGGTATAGGTGAGCCAAATCATCCAGCGTTCTCTATCACAATTTACTGACCAGAACAGTCTTGTCACGAGCTACTACGTCTCCGGCCACCGCTTCACGCATAATAATACCTCGATCTTACTTTCCCGCATCAGTGTACCGCTTCGCAGCAATGAACACAATGAGACACTCCGAATTCCAAATGACGCGTCTGAAGGAAGACTCTTGGATCCTTCTGGCGCCTATATCATCCAAGCGTCGCTAAGAGTCCAGGATGGCTCGAAGGTCGAAATCATGAATCGGGGCATGTCGGAGCTATTGAGTCTTAAGGAGACATTGAAGGGAGTTGTGGACCTCGATGTCGGCGACCGTTTGGCGATGGATACCCGAGTGCGATGAACACCTGTTGATCTCGTCTGCACCAAGCCTCAAAATGGTCCACAAGCGAGCAGCATCAGGTCGGCACCGCTTTTGACGCCCAAGATGTCCATTGGGTGCTGACATTCCACTCTACTGGCTGATTCGAAACTGAATTTGCTTACGCGGAGAACCGTCACGCATGCCGACCTGGTATGCGACAAAGACTCAAGCACCAGAAAGGGCCTGCAGCACACTCCCGCAATCTCCTTGCCAGAATCGACCTCACGCCATACCCATAAGATCACCACCCTGATCATCTAAAAAGCTCTGATCAGCCGCATTCTGCACCTCAGCCTCAGCCAACACATCATCGATCTCCTGCCTCTGCAAATCCATCCCCGCCTGATCCAAACCCCCCACCAACCCCGCATTCTCCGCAGTATTCACGGCTACTTGCCCATCATACAACTGCACCCTCCGATAAACCCTCACAACCGTCCCAGCTCTCACATCATCCGTCTTCGCCAACTCCGCCGCATCCTCAAACCTCGTCTGCAGCAGATTCTGCAACGTCATCGGAATCCTCGGTCCCCCTCCAACATTCTCCTTTGGCGCCTTATGCCGCTCAGCAAGAATGAGTGTAGCCACAACGTCGATCGCCACGTCAGGTAACCCGGCATTCTGAACCTCATCGACCAGCGCGTCGAGGACTTTATAAGCGCCCAGGATCTGCAGACTATATTTCAACCTCGAGAAATGGAAAAGCGTGGGCGTGGTAGTAGCATTATCGCCCTCCCGTCCTTCCGTAGCGCTCCATGAAATCAAGCCCTGTACCATTCCCCTCAAGCCGCCGAGTAGAAGACCGTTCTGCGCTTTTGCCCACCCGGTCACTTCTGCTAGGGTGGCTTTGGCCTCGTCGTTCCTCGTGTACGGCGCCAGAAGGTTCAAGAGAGGCTGCACGTCCTTGCGATTCGGAAACTGTTTCTGTAGCCAAGTCAAACTGCCTTCGAGTCTTCGCGCTACGATTTGTAGGACGGCGGCGTGCATGCCTTCGCTTTCTTTGCTCATTCGCTGGGGTCGTAAGAGTGCGTGTAAGGCTTGCATTGTTGCATCGAGCATCTCTTCCCCAGCCCCAGCTCCCTTTCCCGGCTGCATCCCCCACAGCACATCCGCGAACCACCCCAACCCCGCCACAAGACTCGGCAACAAAAACGGCTCGAGTAGGTACTCAAACCCACCCTTCAGCGTCTCCAAGCTCAACACTTTCGCATACAACCCCTTTATGCTCTGGTCCAGTAGCGTTGAGATGAGGAGGTGAAACTCACTCGGTTTGCACGCCGACATCAATTCGTCGCTGATACTGCCATCTTCGAAGAGGCCGCGGATCCAGGATGCGAGGAGCGTGGAATCATGTTCGCTGAGTTCTGCGGGCGTCTGGGCTACCGAGGAGGCGCGGGAGTATTGCGATAGAAAGGTGCTCTCGCTGGTGGTAGTTGTTTCGTTAAGGCCGGGGATATCGAGGCCTGCGTAGCGGGATTTGATGGCGTTGAGGAAGAGGAGGACGCTGCCGAATTCGTCGTAGATGGGATGTTGTTCCCCGCCGTCGCTGTCGGAGGTAGGCCAGTTATTGAGGATGGTGCTGAGTTTGGCCATGAGACTGGTTTCCTCTGAGGGGTCGCGGCTGTTGAATAGCATTAGGATATCGAGTGCGCCTGCTCGCTTTGCTAAGGCGACGCAGATGCCGCGTAATCCCATTGTGTCCCCGTTGTCGCAGCAGGTCTTGATGACTTCGCCGATGCCGGAGGCGATCGCGCCGGAGTTTCCGGCCACATTCTCCATTTCTTGTACGAGGGCGTCGATTTTACCCCCGTTTGCGCCGCTGCTTTCGGATTGGATTTGCGTGACGATGTCTTCTTTGGTGTAGCGCGTAGTGGGTAGATCCAACATGGAGACGTCGCCTAGTATGTCTTCGATGGAGGATTCAGGGATCAGCGAGTGGAGAGCGCAGGAGAAGAGAAATTCTTGGCGCGTCTCGCTTAGAAGATCGAAGGAGCCCGAGCTGGCGGATTGGGTGGATACGCCACCATCTTGGGGGAGAGAAGATAGTGCTTGGCGGACGCAGGATTCGATGGTTAGGGGTGGAGAAAGGATGGCTAGATGTGGTGAGTATTGGGTCGAGAGGAATGGGGGCAGTTTATTTGAAATAAAGGAGCGGATCAGCGTTTTCATCCGAGGCGGGGCTGCAGTATTTATAGCGTTCGCGAGGACGAGGAAGGAATTATGGATTAGGCTAATAGCTTGCTGAGATATTGAGTCGTTGTTGGAGTCGGCATTGGGCAGGGTGCTCGCGGGGTGGTAGCGCGATTGCAGGTAAGTAGTGATTCTCTGGTCGGAGAACGTGGGTGGTGCTTGGAGCATGGCGGAGAGATAGATGTAGAGACCGGCACGTGTAGCGAGAGGCGGGGTATCGAGGATGGTGTCTTGGTACGTATGAAGCGTTGGGATGGTGTCGTGAAGATTGCTAGGGAGGTTGGGAAGAGGGTCTGAGGTGAGGATATTGTGCCAGTCTGCCGACTCGTCGGGTAGAGATAGAGGAACATCCATTTCGTTGGCGCTGTTATGCAGACTCAGATCTATCAGAATATTCCATACTGTGAAAACTTCATATCAAGTATCAGGAGTTGTGTATTTATGTTCTTGAAGAAGGAAAAGCAGAGGAAGTGAATGCACCGTTACTCTTCATCATGCTCAATTCTTGATAATCAAAAGAACCAAGAAGAAATCTAACGCAAAGATTACCTACTTCTTTGCCTTATCTTAGCCTATCTCTCGTGAAAGCTATCATTGCCAGAGTTGACCGCGATTTACATTGAGGAGAGGTCTCTGCTGACTAATGCAAGACAGCAGCCAATCACTGTTGAGGAAATGGAATCCTGAAGGTCTCCTTCGATGCCCAGCGCCTGACACGTACGTGGGCCAAAAAGCTCCAAATTAGATCATGTCCTTTCGTGAAACGAATATTAATTGTACGCACTATGTATAGATGTTTGCGTCTACAGCACAGAACTCATCTATCCAATAAGTACCCACCACTTATCTCATTCATTCCTCTTCACATAGCTGGCACCGTACAGCTGACCTACAAGTCATCTGCCGCAGCAATTCTCTCGTGCTCGACCCAATTCGGACACATTTCCCCACTAGCACAGATGGCATTGGAGATCTCACCGTCCCAACAACCGCTATCCCAGCAATCGTCCCCTCTATCATCATGATGGAGATATAACGATCGTTGCATGTACTTAGAGTGCATCGCAGCTCGCTCTTCTGGGCTGACCTCGCCAGACAAGGGCGGTGATGGGGGCAGAGGAGCAGAGTAGTTGATGGGCTTGACGGGGTGTTCGATGTCGGCTATGGCGTGCATGATTTTGCGGGCGCTGAAGGAGGCGATGAAGGCTTCGTCCAAGCTGCGGGCCTTTTGGAGGGCGTAGGCACGGTATCTGTATCGATTGTGTCAGTGATGAGTTGTAAAGACATGAGGAACAGCTTGAAAGCTGGTCCGATCAGGGCGGAAAGCTTACTCGCTGAGCGGAGAGCACTTTGGAGAAGTCCAATCGGTACGCTCATTATGCGCTGCTAGAATGCGGAAGGCCGCGATTATGCAACCTGTGCGGTGCTATGAGAGAGGTCAGCAAAGGCAGTACGTTCGAATGGTTATAGTCGCTTACCTTGCCCTTGTTGCAATGAACGAGTATGGGAAAATTGCAAGGATTGGTCATGATCCGCAGCACTTGTGCAATATCCTCGACTGCCATATTGTTGCCATCCTTGTGGGCAGGAACCGGGATGCGATAGTGTTTGATATTAGCATCCTTGAAGAATTTCGTAACATCAGGATTGAATTCTGTCTCGACCAGAGTGCTAGAAAGTAATGAGCAAGGCCAAGGTGTGCAGTCACGCCAGACCGCTTACACTACTGTCCTCAGCTTCAAACTTCGCAAATGTTCCAAATTCAGCGCAGATGGAAAAGCGCTCCGATAGATGCCTGTTGTGACAATTCCGGAGTTGATGAGCGTCCCTGCTTTGGGCGATGGTGGTCCGCTTGTATCTGTTGCGTCACGGTCGCCTTTGAATCGCACTCGCAATGGTATCCCAAGTAAGCCAGCAATTCCCGTTGGAGCTGAGACTACTGCCGGAGCTGGAGCTCGTCGTGAGTGTGTAGGCACATGGGGTGCGTGAAGTCGGAGAATCTCATCTCGTTGCTCGTCTGATAAAGCGATTTGTGTGGCCATCGTGCTTGTTTGTAGATACGGCGTCGGGCTGCGTAAAAGGAGTATGTGCTGTGAGGAGAGATAGATGCGAGTAAAATAATATGTACTAAAACGAGTGCCCTGTAAAGATCACAAAAAATCTACCGTCAGGTGGCATGGCTCGGTGAAGTCCATTTCGAGGAGTTTGCAGGTAATGACTTGAGCTGCGAGAGCTGACTGCAGATGTGCGAGATGAAGCGTAGAGCAGACAGCCTGGATGGTGGGTTTGATGTGAGATGTGGGCGAGGGATGGAGGAAGCAGCTGCAACTGGTTGAGTGACTGAGTTGCCCAGCGCGACCCAGAACAGATAAGCTCACAAACACAAAGCTATGGGGAACAGGCGTAAGAGGCTCTCTCAGACTTCCCTCTTTGGGCGTCAATGCACAAACTCTAATGTTTATACCTTCACCAGATCCATTGTAAGGCAGACGATACCGCGACGCGAAAGATCTTGCTTATTCTTCCTCTACCTCAGAACATGGAGAGCCGGCCTCCCCACACTATGCATCTACAAGTATCCCATGTGTAGCGACTCGCTAGTTAAAAACTTGAAGGGGCGACTGTAGGCCGTGAGACTACCCGTCTGCCGTTGTGAAGAGAGCATCGTATGGGTTTTGGCGCTTTCAGGCGCACTTGGCACGGGTATGGCGGTCTCCGGGATGCTACGTGAACCAGCCTTGCCTTCGATCAACACTGTGCCTGCATCGATGACCCTATCGCAGGATTCAAAGCATGGACGGTCACGCATGTCATATCGTTTTCTCCTCGGTTGACCGGGGCTCAATATGTGAGGTCCAGGGGCAAGTCATCCCAGGTCATGTCATTGTAGGGACCTCAAGCTTGCTCTCCCAACCCAAACATACGGACGGAGTTATTCCAAGTTGCATCACACACCTCCTCGATTGAGATACCCTTGACTTTTGCAACCACATGTGCGACGTGGCTGATAGTACACGGCTCATTGCGACCCTTGACCATAGCGTCCTGCCTCCACTTTTCCTTCTTTACGGACGGGGGGAGTGGTGGAGCTCCTTCTTTGTATTTTGCAGACGCATGAGAAGGACGCATTTCACACCACGGACCATCAGTCTCAATTTGCAGCCTCTCAAGTGGTATTTCTTTGACAACCTCCAGATTCTCCTCATTTTTCATGCTACAACCGTTGACGCCGATGTCGAGGTCCAGTGCTATGAGGCTTTTCATCTCGTCCAATGATCCCGTGAAGCTGTGAACAAGACCACGTTTCGGTAGCTGCGAAAGGCGTGGCTGAAGCAGCCTCTCGAAGTCTGAGCTTGCAGCCCGCATGTGTAGGAAAAGCGGTAGCTGTACTTTCACCGCAAGATCGAGTTGAACCTCAAAGTATTTGAGCTGTTGATCCTTCTCGGTGAGGTAAAGTCGATCGTAGTCAAGACCGATCTCGCCAAATGCGACTGCAATGCCTCGGCTTTTTGCTTCATTGGCCAGCTTTTCGAGATCTTCGAGCAATTTCGGGGCCCCTCCAGGATGTGTGTCAAATTTATTGGCTGAACACGGATGCACTCCAAGAGTCGCGTAGCACAACCCAGGATGCTCCTCAGCTAGAGCGACGGCTTTTTCGGACTCTTCAAGATCAGAGCCTGTTATCATGAATTTGGCGCACCCCGCATCCACCGCGCGCTGTATCACAGTTTTCTTGTCGTCTTCATGAGCTTGTTTACCATGATAGACGCCTCGGAAAGTCGCATCGCTGAGGTTGATTCCCACGTCTGCGAATCGTAGCTTTTTGGATGCGGGTCTCTTGAATTCATCGGATTCACTATCTTGCATCTCGGTGAAGGTTTGAGCATTCGAGGTCGAGGTGTCTGAATTCACTAAAAGTACATTTCGTCAGACTTACACGCCGTATTGGCTCTTGTACAGGAGCTTACTGTTCGGAGGAATGGTTGTTGACAAAAGACAGGCATTGCGCCTGAGCTTTAGTACTTGAAGTGCCACATGACGTGTGAGCCGTAGCATTAGCTCATGACTTCTTCACGCGAGACAAGGCCTGCATTATCATGGTGAGAAGCATGGAGGTGCATCAAATAGCAGAGTCTCGACATAGCTCTAAAAAACTTCGATGCCATATTACGCTAGTGCGCCTTGAGGCAGCCAATCATATAGGCTCGCTTCCGGTCTCGTAGCTGCGGACGATAGCTAGCAATAGGGTCCAAGGTCAGCAATCGTAATTAAGAGATCAACGCTCATCTCAAGATCTGTGATTACTGTTTAAATGCTAGGCTGCTTCCATGCTATCACAAGTTAGGTCTCGGCTTGCACACACTTCTCGAGACTTTGTCCTCTTGGAACCTCCTCCATCCATTATCAGCCTCGCTGAAAGAGTCATACCCAAATAGCCACGGCTGAAAAACCGGGTCGGCCCACGGATTAGGATACCCTTCGAAGGCTTCCTCCTCAAGCAATTGACGATCCCGCTCATGCTGCAGCGGTCCATCCTCAAGATGAAAGACGTCTCGAAGGCCAGTACTACCCTTGACGACGCGAGTTGTTCGCGTTTTGCGTAGATCTTCGTATACTGTTAGGATATCCGGTATCTGGGAGTGATGATGGATGTGTTCGAAGAGTCGACCCAGGACCGCACCATCTTCAACAGCTTGTGCTGCTCCTTGTGCTCTTAGTCATGTTAGTATTGTTGACATGGTGAGCAGCCTGGAGGACTCACAGATAAGGCAGAGTGGCGTGACATGCGTCTCCAAGCAGAGCGAATGTCCCGCTGGGGTGAGTCCATCTTTCCATCTCCTCGCTGTTCTGTAGCCGCCATTTCATTGTCTCTTGGACGAGTCCGAGCAGTCTCTTAAGCTTCGGATCCCAGTTCTCAAAGTAATCCATCATTTCTTGCAAGTCCGCTTTCGCCGTACTTACGAGCTCGGGTAGATTGTCAGGGGCAATAAGAACAATGTTGCAGAGATCCCCTCCTTGCAGTAGGTACAAGACGACATGCCCTCTTGGGCCTAGCCAGTAGTGTATGTATGGCCGATCTATTAGTTCCTCCAAGTCTGGGAATCGCTTCATATCCTCGACTTTGATAACAATGCGATAGGCTAAATCGCCAGTGAATCGAGGAGGGTCTGGTTGTTCAAGCAATGCTTCTCGACACACAGACTTGAGGCCGTCACAACCGACCAGCAGGTCCGCTCGGAAGCTGGACTTGTCTCGCAGTCTGACGGTACACCTCTGGAAATCGATGCTTGTGACCGCCGAACCCAGCCTCAACTCCACGCCCAGCCGCCGCGCTTCATCCAGCATAATCCTGTGATAGTCTGCCCGGTGGATGTGTAGGTATGGGTATCCGTATGCTCGCTCAGCGTACCGAGCCATTTCCAGCTTGTTGAGAATCTTGCCATCTCTGTACGAGCGGATGAAAAAAGCTTTAGGTTGAACTGCTACTGCTTGAATCTTGTCTAGTATTCCGTACTCGTGCAGTATTCGTGAAGCGTTCGGGGGAACTTGTATGCCTGCGCCAATCTGTGACGTCTGTCAGCTTGCACTTAACCATCATGGTAGAAAGGCACACACCTCCCCTAGCTCCTTCGCCTGCTCTAAGATGGTGACTTGATGTCCAGCTCTTGCAATGCCAATAGCAGCCGCCAATCCTCCAAGGCCAGCTCCTACGATCCCAATATGCAGTCTTTCCGGTGGCATCTTCTTCGTTGCATAGTCGAAAGGTCCGAAAGTGGGGATCTCGCATATTGCTCCTATGGGACATGCTTTTGGCAGGCGCGCTCTGTCCCTCAAGAATGTGCTGTTCTCGGGATTTCAAGCGAAATCAATGGTTGTGAACTGCCATGTGCGCTGACGCTGGAACCACCGGCAGTACAGGCCGGCAACAGCTGACAGGCGGGGTCCTATCGCTAGCGCATGATTGCACGTTAAGGGACTGTCGGGCAACAAAGACTGTCCTTTATTGCGACAGACGTTTCTGTACGCAACGCTGGAGAATCATGCATGAGTAATGTGCGATGTATGAAGAAACATCAGTAGCAACGAAACTCTCAAGGCCTCAAGAGCAGCGCCGAGGCGGGCGTAAGGAAAAGGGGGCGGGGTATCCCCGCAGAACAAGGGGTTCATCAGCGCAGATTCACAACTGACTGGGATACTCATCATTCCGTTGTCGAAACTGTAGCCAGTCCATTCAAAAGACAAACATGATCGAAGGACTCGATCTGTTTAGCAACAACACCTACCGCCGGAAGCTAACTCATGGCTCTGCAATGGAAGGTACACATTAACGCTCCTTTGTGACAAAGAAAGCGCTCGGATTTGATGGGAGCTATGGAGAAGCCTGATGATGACAAGACTTACGCCGCATCAGCCAAGCTACTTGCCACTTCGCCTATCAATATTGGAATTCAGTGCAGAAACCAACCTGGCATGGCCATAACGGTTCAGAGGGGCCATCGAAAAGCAATGACTGAAGTACTGAGTACATAGCAATAGTATGGAAAGGCGTTTGCAGATAATTGCTCATCAGATAGTCTGATGATAATGCAGCCCGATTATCGAGATTATGCAAGGCTAGCCGGCATGTCTCGAAAATCTTCCGCGTAAGAACACCACGTTTTACAGCTGCTTAGAATAACTACTGAAAGCTGATGCCATCAGTATAATCGGTCAGGCCCGAAGATGTGAGGCAATTAATGACCTCTCATGAGCAGCAAATCTAAGAAATTGGAAGCGAAAATGAGGAGGCCGTTGCTTGGTCGACGTCATTCATGTGGCGCGCAAGCCATCAACGCCGAGCGTCCCGGCAGGGGAATCAAACCAGCTCCGACGCAAGATCTCAGATGTAATATGAGCCTCGTCAGCATCTTCATATAAGCATATATAGAATGCGGGGATTCCTTCACAGCGTTGGTGAAGCCTCTTGATCCTACGCGTTCGCCTCAAGACCCACAACCCATTCAGCCGACCTTCAATCATTCAACACGCCATGGGCATCCTCTCCAAGTTTCGGAAATCCGCCCCCTCCGACTCCTCCCTCTCTTCTGCGAATGAAAAAGGAGCTGCAGCTACAGGTCACTTCTCTCACGGCCGCCGCACCTCCTCCCAAGCTTACATCGACACGCCCTTTCCTCTGGTAACATGGCGCGTCATCGTCCTCGGCACACTCGTGTCCATGGGCGGGTTGATCTTCGGCTACGACACCGGCCAAATCAGCGGCTTCCTCGAGATGGAGGACTTCCTTCAGCGATTCGGCGAGCTTGGTCCTGATCCAAAGAATCCTGGCGGTCCTGATATTTATCAATTCTCGAACGTGAGGAGCGGTCTCATCGTGGCTATGTTGTCAATTGGGACATTGATTGGGGCACTTATTGCTGCGCCATTTGCCAATCTGAGAGGAGTAGGCAGGAAATACAGCATCAGCGGATGGTGTTGGATCTTCTGCATTGGGATGATCGTGCAGATGAGTGCCGAGAGAGAGTGGCAGCAAGTCATGGCGGGACGTCTGGTAGCTGGCTTGGGAGTGGGAGCTTTGAGCATCTTGGTGCCATTGTTCCAGTCTGAGAGTGCGCCCAGTCATGTTAGAGGTGCTATCGTCTGGTAAGTGCTGTATCCATGCTGCTCGAAACCTACTAACGAGGCACAGCTGCTACCAGCTCTTCATCACCCTCGGTATACTTTGCGCGAACATTGTCAACTACGGCACGGAGCGCATCACGAACACTGCCTCATGGCGAATACCCATGGGCATTGGTTATGCTTGGGCTCTCATTCTCGGTATCGGGATCCTCTTCCTCCCAGAAACGCCCAAGTACAATTTCCGCCATGGCAAGACCCAAGAAGCCGAGCGCACTATGGTAAAGATGCTGGGCGTGGTTTCGAATCATCGCAAGGTACATGTCGAGCTGAAGCAAATGAAAGAAGCAGTTGAAGCCGAACAAGCAGGCGGGAAACCCTCCTTTTTCGAAGTCTTCACCGGTCCAAGGATGTTCTACCGTACCACATTGGGTATTACTCTGCAAGCCCTACAGCAACTGACAGGAGCGAATTTCTTCTTTTACTACGGCACTACCATCTTCGTCTCCACGGGCCTGGATAATAGCTTCACAACCCAGATCATCCTCGGCACTGTCAATGTCGTGTGCACTTTTCCCGGGCTCTATTTCGTTGAACGGTTTGGCAGACGTATATCACTCATAGTAGGCGGGATCTGGATGTGCGGCTGCTTCCTCATATTCGCTTCAATCGGGCACTTTGCGCTTGATCAAACGACACCGCAGAACACACCTCAAGCAGGTAGAGCGATGATTGTCTTCGCATGCCTCTTTATCGCTGCGTTCGCAAGCACATGGGGCCCAATGATTTGGACAGTTTCTAGTGAACTCTTTCCTACACGGTACAGAGCCCAGGCAATGTCACTTACCACAGCAAGTAATTGGTTGTGGAACTTCTTGATTGCGTTCTTCACGCCGTTCATCACAGGGGCGATTGACTTCAGATATGGGTATGTATTTGCCGGCTGCCTGGCTGCGGCAGTGATTGTGGTCTACTTTTTCCTGCTGGAAGCACAAGGCAAGACGCTGGAGGAGGTTGATGCGATGTATTTATTGAAGGTAAAGCCGTGGCAGAGCAAGAGCTACCAGCCAAATATTGGACAGAATATAGGAGAAGGGGATGTCGCAGCAGCATATGGTATCAAGGGAAAAGGGGGCTCTGGCGATGATACACAGGAAGGAGACGGCAGTGTTGTATGATTGCTCACTTTTGGGAAGCCACATACCTCGATACAAGCAATGGTTGGATACTATGCCAATATCAAGCGTTTCTGCCCAGCAAATCGTGAATAAAGCCGCGTTAGCCTCCTCAACCCTCAAGTACCTTTCCACAGCCGTTTCTATGCGGGGAGACTGCGGGGTACTCCGCCTTTGGTGGCGACATCCTATCGGCGGCAGTGGAACGCCTGGGGTACGCCCAATTGGCTTGAGCTTGGTGCTTATTTTGTCAGCACTCCTGCGCCCGCCGAAGAGGCGGGAATTGCTGCTCATTGATCTCGATATCAGAGGGCAAGAAAAACCACATGTCCACTTTCTCTTTTGCGCCAGTCGCCGTCGTGGAAGTATATGTTTACCGCCCTCTAGATCCTCTCTTTTGTCCCTTAGTGAGATGGCTTTGGGCGATCTCCCCACGCCAGCGCCCCCATCAAGTCTTTTCCCCTCATGGACTAGATCTGGACTAGATCCGCCCGGAACCACAAGTACTTCCTGCAAATGACTCGGTGCACTCGGTCAAACTTTGGAGACCTACAGAGGGACCGATTGCTAAACTGACTTTTGACGTCGATTATGCGAGGCCACTTCACCGATTTTCGCATCCTCGACCCTGGACCCTCTATCTCCTCCCTCCTCTTATCCCTCTCCGCCTTCTCGTCAACAGGAACCGACGTTGTCGTCACTCGAACGAAGATTGCCACTCATTGAGACAATGCCACCGCGCTGGACCGGTCGGGCGGGGCAGAACGAGGGTCGGAGACCGCTATCTATCAGACCAGATTGAGCGAATCAAAGATTAGACAACATGGCGACAGTGAGCGCGGAGACGTTGGCAATGCAGAATCGTGGGCCGCCGGTCTTGACGGTCACGATCATCATGATGGTGCTGTCAACTATCTTCGTCGCGTTACGGTTACTGTCAAGAGCGGGGATAGTGAAGAGGATCAGCAATGATGACTACGCGATCATTGTGGCATGGGTGAGCGTGCACTATTAAGACGCTGGTTATGGCTTCAATTGCTCACAGAGATACAGCTCATCGCCTTTGGCTTCTCCTTCTCTGTCTGTTACGGAACCTCCATTGGACTCGGCCGGCACGAAGCAAACATCCTCGATGAGCACAGGGTGCCGTTGCGAAAAGCAGAATATGCATTCACAGTGCTATATGTACGTTCCCGAGACAAACAACCCCGACGTCATGGCTCACACGGCTGCAGAATCCCGCATTGATGGCGACCAAGACATCCATCTGCCTCTTCTACCTCACATTGGCAAAGAACCAGCGACTCTTCAAGTACTTGACCATAGCTACCTTCGCTGTGGTGAACATCGCCGGAGTCGCTCTCACGTTCCTCAACATCTTCCAATGTCGACCCTTCTCCGCCGCGTTCAAGGACCCACCACCGCCTAATGCCCACTGCACCGACATTGTGGCCCTATATCTATCCTCGGCACCAGTCAATATTGTGACCGACCTGGCTCTGCTGTTCCTGCCTATGCCCATCTTGACGGGCATGAGATTGCCCAGAAACGAAAAATTGATCTTGATAATCACATTCAGCTTCGGTGGTTTCGTTGCTGTGGTGGATGTCATACGTATCGCATACCTGGAGTCGGCTGCTTCAGTGCGACTTACCAATAAGACTCAGCCAGGGGAATCCAATCAATACGGGGACTATTCATGGGTCGTGTCACTCTCGTTCATGTGGTCGGTCGTGGAGGTACATGTCGGAATGATATGCGCTTCCGTACCAGGGATTAAGCCATTGGCAGCCAAGTTCGCTCCTAGCTTGCTTGGAAAAATCAAAGCTGCAAGAGACTTTCAGGGTAATCCTTTCTACGGACCTGGTGATGCTCAATGGGCGGATCTTGGGCGAAAAAGTCACAACTCAGCCACTATGCCAGTATCACCTGCTCCAGTCTCCCCCGCACCTCCAAAGTCCCCAGCCTTTTCGCCGGACGAAATAGACCCTCACGATCGTGACTCCCAAGAACAAGACATGAATATGATGGACTTTCTCACCACCCCCGACATGACCAACCGCCCTCCCCCAACCCCTCACAACACCTGGAACGACCAAACCTTCTCCTCAGCCCCCACAAGCCCCACAGACCCTCGCGGCCGTAGCAACAGCTTGCACAACATCTTCGACTTCGTCGACATGAAGAACCCGAAATCACTCATCAAAATGACCAATCGCGAATCCCTCTTCCCGAACTCCCTCGTCACAATCCTCTTTTTCCTGTGGGGATTCGCCTACGGCCTCCTCGACGTCTTGAACCAACAATTTCAAGTTGTGACTCATATCTCCTCCGGCTCCGGCCGCGCTATCGGCCTCCACTCCGCCTACTACGGCGCCTACCTAATCGCCCCCCTAACATTCGGAGGCTACGTCTTCCGGAACTACGGCTTCAGATCCACCTTCATGGTCGGACTCTGCGTCTACGGGATCGGCACCCTCGTCTTCTGGCCCTCCGCAGTCCTCGCCTCCTTCCCCGCCTTCTTCATCTCAAACTTCCTGATCGGACTCGGAGTCGCCACACTAGAAACAGCCGGAAACCCCTTCATCTCCCTCTGCGGGCCCCCAGAGTACGCAGAAGTGCGCCTCAACATCTCGCAAGGCGTCCAAGCAATCGGGAGCGTCCTCTCGCCCATCCTCGCCCAAAAAGTCCTCTTCAAGAACATCAAAGACGCCTCCTCGCTGGTAGAAGTCCAGTGGACATACCTCGGCATCGCCCTCTTCGCCATCCTCCTCGCCCTCATATTCTTCTACCTCCCCATCCCCGAAGCCAGCGACTCCGACCTCGACGCCCTCGCCGCAAAACGCTCCGCAATAAACAACCGCCGCCTGCTCCCCAACGTGATCCCCGGTGGCGGCGTCCCCGTCACAACAGCCACGTTAGCCCTCGGCTGCTTCTCCCAATTCTGCTATGTCGGCGCCCAAGAAGCCGTGGCCTCCTTCTTCCAAACCTACATCCTCGCCGTCCGCCCCATGGGCTCTTCCCTCTCCCCCTTCGACTACCTCTCCCTCGCGCACGCCGTGTTCGCTTTAGGCCGTTTCCTCACCGCATTCATGGGAATATGGCTGAAACCGCGCCATTTATTGCTGTTGGGGTATATCGGCGCGATTGTGTCGGCGGCTTGTGCTATGAGTACTACTTCCTACACAGCCGTCGCCTGCATCATTTTGGTTCTCCTATTTGAATCGGGCATTTTTTCCCTCGTGTTTAGTATTTCCCTGCGCGGACTCGGTGGGAATACGAAGTGGGGCGCGTGTCTGCTTGCTGCGAGCACGTGCGGTGGGGCGCTGGTGCCGGGGGTGATGGCACCGGTCGCGAGTCGACGCGGCGTACAATACGCCCTCTGCATCGTTGTCGCAGTCTTCGCGTTCGGCATCATCTTCCCCTTATATCTCGAGGGTGTTGGAGCGGCGAGACGCCAGGTCGATCCTGTGCATAGGAGTAAACGCACCAACGTATTGCGGGCTGTTGAGAATGGTGGGGCGGGTGGGGTGGACGTCGATGAAAAGGAAGGCGAAGAAACAGATGGCGCATGTGATGGTGGTGCAGAGGCAAGGGAACGCAGAGCGCGCAGCGAAAGCCGCAAACGCAAAAGACGGCGCACCTACGTCATCAACCGCCGAGGCAGCCTGTTTCCACGGCAGAGCGAGGATGCGCCGCGTCCAGAGGGTCGTGAAGATGGGAGTTTGAGCACGGGTGGCAGTCCTGGGAAGGGCAAAGCGCCAGATTTTGCGCATGTTGAGGATGGAGCTGGCGATCGCTCGTGACACATCTTCTCTCACAATTTCTTGGCTGGGCAGCGCTCGTGTGGTGGCTACATATACTGATGATGTTACGACGATGTGATTGTTTGCGTTCTGAGCGAGGCGTTTTGCGGGATTTTTGCTCTTGGGTATGGCTGGGGAGTGTTGCATAGGAAATCAGGTGGTATTGGGTTGTGCTTATTGGATTTTTTATGTGTATTGGATTCTCGGGGGGGAGGGGGTCACGTATGGGGGAACGGGGGTGGCGGCTGGTTGGGCTGCTTGTGGATCTTGATGCGGGTGCGCCGGGGGGGAGGAAGCGGTATGTCGCCATGGAGGTTGGAGAGGTGGTGGATGCACATTTATATTTATATACACAAGAAAGCCCGAGATGAACCACTAGAAGTGGTGTAAATAGCTATTTAAAACAGCTGTCTGAACCGAAAACTTTAGGCTGACTTATTGTGGTTCTGCACTTCTCGCCCTCGACATCAATGACATAAAAGTCCACGAAGTGAGCCTCGAGCCACTTTGGAAGACCATCTTTCACGCGATGAGTACTGTTCATTGTGCTGTCTATTCAGGGACGGTGGAGCTTATTGGGGTTTTGTTACCCAGATCACTGCAGCCGGGTAATGTAGGAGCCTCAATCGAAGGTGTGTGATCTCTCGAGAGCCAGGTATGTTCTGAGGCGATCTTGAAGGGTGAATGCATAGACAGGAATCTATCTGTAAGGTAGGAGGAGGAGGGGGGGAGGGGATGCGGGTCTGTCGTACTTTCAGACCTCTGGTGGCCTGTTGGAGGTATCATAGTCGTGGGAAAATCTGCAGAGATAGTGAAGTGATTTGCAAGGCCGAGTATCGAAACCATAGACGTGAAGGCGATCCTACGAGCCCAGAATAGTTGTGGGGGTTTAGGCGGTCTTTTGGGGAGTCGTTTCTTTCTTGACTGGCATAGTTCTTGAGAACGTCTGAAATACCGAAATGGAAGGCATCTTGGAGGATGTTTGGGTAGGAGTCCAGTCATTGAAAAAATATTTCTGCGCCGGCGACATTCCTTGCATGTTTTTGCCATCTTCGTGAGTCATGAACATCGCGTCGTCAGTGCCATTAGTTTCGCACATTATTGTGTCCGTCGAGGTAGGCGTCACAACTCCCAACTCCGCACATTACCCGCTTTCCTCATCTTATTCATCTCAGCAGTCGCCTGATCCCTCTGCTTTCTGGCCCTCTCCAGCTCTCCCTCCAGCCTCTCAATCTTCCCCTCAGCATCCTTCTTGAACTCCCTGGCTCTATCCAACTCCCTCTTGGCCGGCTCGTAGACGTGTTCCGCCATCTCGGCTATCCGCCTGAAATGCTCCGTCTCTCTATCTGCGACCTTGACTCTCTCCCTCGCGGCATTTGTCTCCTGGATCTGCCGCTGCAACTTTGAATAAATGCTGAGAAAAGCCTGGCTGCATTTTTCCGCCTCCGCTTCAGCCTCGGCGTCGGTCGCTGGCGTTAGAACGCCGTCTTTCGAGTTATCGTATGAGCTCGGTGTGGATCCTTCAGGAGATTTGATTGATGACTCGGCAATCTCTTTATAGAAGTCATGTAGGGATGACATCGTGTGCTACGGACCTCTGGCTTTTTGAAAGACGGTTCGGTGAATAGAAGTGCGGGGAGTTTTCAGCCTGTGATCGAGATAAGGAAGGGTTAATGCAAGGGGGCCGTTCTAGAAGTGACATGTCATGCAGCACCCTGCATGAGCGGCCGATCAGACCACAGAAAATATCTTGGAATTTGGTTTCTCCCATCAACTAGTTGCATTGGCCGACGTGGATCGTGAACACCCTTTCCGTCCCTCCAAAACGTTTATTGAACGACTTGGCTCTGTCTTGATTGTTCTATGGAGTGCTCTTGGGCGATGCGCACAAGATCCAAGATTCAAGTCCTTCTCCGCTAGCCCATCGGTGCAGGCTATTTAATCACCTTGGCGGCTTGGGTCTACGTCAACGAAGGCCTCGATGTCGTTGCCACCCTCGATAGGTGATAGAAAATCCGGAAGCTTCGGGATCGATGCCGAATGTGACAGCTGTCAATACTGGATAGCGGAAGTCATGCGCTAACGTCTATGATCCGAGGGCCCGAATGCAATTACCAAAAAGTCCATTCTGATCGAGCGGTTGTTCCAGACTTGAAAAAAGCCGGATGGCAATCATTTCTTATGCACTTCGCAAAGGATCGCACTAGTCCCGCCGCGCTTTCTCAAGGATCGCACCAGTTGCGCATGCTTACTCGACCTCGTGATAGCGCTCTCACCGCATCGCTTCGTGGAATCCAAGCGCTTTGACCTCCTCCAAGCATTTTTCATTGTAGTTCTCGTATCTTAAGGCCTCCCGTAAGTTGGATATGTTAGTTGTCACGAAAGCGACTAGCATCCTTGGTGTTGAGAGGTATATGAATCATTATCACCGGCTAAAGCGCTTTGGGCCAATGGGACACGCCTGCTTAGCGCTCATCAATTGGCCTCGACATGGATAGCCGCGTTGGTAGCTTAGCAAGACTTCTTCTCGTATTTTCTCATGTTGTTAGCTCTCGCAGATGGTCCGAAGCCTCAAGTGGGCCGCATTGTTGGCCTTTCATACCACCGGTCCGTCTTTATTGCTAATGCTGACGTCAAGAATAACATACTCGCTCAAACGCGACTCCAAGATTGTCTCAACGTCATAGGATTGGTTCCGTGGATAGCGACCCCAAGCAACGGCACCTAGCGAATTCAATAGTATGAACCCGTGCGTTTATCCTATTGCTGAACTTGCCAGAGCTTTTGAAAGGATTTCAATGCTTTTTCAAGTCATATGTCTTTGTGAACGTTGAGCTCGGGGTATTTTCTGTCGATCTCTCTGCTTCCTTTCTTCTCCATTCTCAACTCTTGATCGTATAGTCGCTCATCTCATGGTCGATTGACAATATAGGGATGACGATGTCCGGTGATGGCGTGCCGCAGTCGCGGCAGGTTCGTGTTGCGGGAACCCGCTAGTCCTATGCTGAAGCCCGCAATTGCACCACGGTTGTAGGCTTGCGATTGTTCATACTTCGCTCGTAAATCATTGTAGTCTTTTATAAACTTCCTCCTTTCCGACTTGGCTTTCTGCAGTTGCTCGTCCAGATCTTCGGCTTGACTACAAACGTTCAGCCAACGGACAGACGTTTCGTAAAAGTTGATCGTCATTCCCTCAATTGTCTTCTGTCTCCGTTCATTCTTCGCTCTCGCTCTATGAAGCTTGCCCTCCTTCTGCTTGAGAGTCTCTTCCAGTTCTTGTATTCTGGTCTTCGCAAAATCATGTTGCTTCTCCTCCATATCAAGTGCCTCCTCCAGATTCTCGACTTCAGACTCGAACGCCGTACTCTTATCCTCAAGCCTCCGTTTCAGCCCTTCAACTGCCTGGCTCATGATTTCAAGCTGCGCCCTGATTTGCTGCGACTCCTTTCGCACCTTTGCGGCGTCACTTCGAGCACCTGCAGCTGTTATTTGGGCTGCAGGCTTCGTTTTACGAACAACCGGCATAGTATCAGGTCGTGAGGAAAGAACTTCACAGCCAATGGGAAAGCGCGACTTATAGATGAGGACGGTGACTGTGATTCAATGGCTGCAGATTTGGGCTGCTGGTATTATAGCGATAGCGCATGTAACAAGTTCGAAATCAGTGTGTAGAGAGAAAAGAGTGGATGAAAAATGCTCCCAAATGATAGAGCGACTGCTTTACAAACGAATATAGAGAAGCTTAGAAGCTTGCCCAAAAAATTGTACAAGGTAAATAACGCGAGATCCCCTGAGTCAGCCACCTGCAGACGATCCGTCTTGGCGCCGGGTACTAGCGTGGGCTTGCATCCTGATCGAGAGAGCCCCCAAAAGAGTGCCATCAATCGAGTACGCTGCGTGCGGGGGAGCTGACCAGTTCTTAGAGATGAAGCACTAGGGGCGGATGGGGAGCGGAGGGAGACTCATGGGTGAAGATTTGGCTCTAGAGACGGCAGAGAGATGGGAACAGTGGAGGATAAGATGCTTGGGAAGCGAATTCTGAGGAAGAACAGGCCTGGATAGGTCGACTCAAGAGTCCCCGTACTGTGGTGACAATCGAGCTCTTAGGTTAAGCATTAGAGCTATAGAGGAGCTATCAACGCTCTAATCTTGGGCCTGGTTCTATTTGGAGGATATGATAGCGCTTTTTGGGAGGAAGGAAACTTACAGGGCGTCGAACCCTCCTTTAACTACATCGAGCCGGTCAGGAGTGAGGGCCTACCAAATCGGGAGGCGCAATCAAAATTGTGGAATGGCCTGATCCTGATGATTTGATTGGTGTTCTTGATTTGGTAGGTCCTCACTTCTGGCTGGCATGATGTAGAATTGGCCTCCACGATCTTCTCCACACGGAGACCCCGTTCACATTTGATTATCCCACTGCGTCTGGCCCCCCTCTCCTCCTCAATGTCTGCCACTCCTGACGTTTTCCACTGTTCACTTAGGGTTTCAATCTCGGATAATGTCATTTGCAACAAGTCTTCAATCTCAACATCTGTTCTATGAGCCCTCCAAATCTGCCTGAATGCTGCTAGCATTGCGACCTTCGATTCTACGTCCTCATTTGCGCGGTGAGCGTCAATCAAAGACAGGAGACGTTCGCTCTCTTCTTCGTTCGGATGGTAAGGCTCTCCTAGCCGCTCCTCGTAAGAGTCTTGGTTTTCTGAACGAGGTCGAGCGGTCGGTATTCGATTATAATAAAAGCAGGTAGCTCTTCTCCACGGTCTTCTAAATACGCGCTCGACATTCGCCGTAAACTCGCGGAACTCAGCGTACTCGCTGAAGCTTTTCTCGAGATAGCACATGGCTGAAGAACTTTGAAGGATGACTAGAAGTTCAGAGTACCTAGAACTGGGCCTGCTGGAGATTAGATACGTCGACTTGCTTTCGATCTGATAGTTGACGTGCGCGCCTTGAGCTAGTAAGGCTTTCGTAGTGTCGAAGACATCATCCAGTGTGAATTTCACCTCATTATTAGTACGTGAACTTCGACCAACCGAGATTTCTTCAAGATCTCGCAAAGAGTGTATCCAAGCAGCCCAAAATGTTTCGCTGTATGTAAGAGCAGAGTCGCATTCACCAGACCCAATGCGCACCAGTGGATTTGCACCCGCTTCTAGAAGCATTCGTACCAGTCTGAGGCCGGCTTCAACACCCTTACCAGATGGGATTGGCTCGCAACAGGCAAGCAGATATGTTTCTGCTAGAGCTTTAGAGAATCTTGTTATAGATGCTGGAGGGGTACTCCGAGAGCGACTATGCAACCGCAAGCATTTAGCCAAATCCTGACGGTAGCACGAGAACCATTCCCCGGACTGTGGAAGAGACACCCATGCAAGGCTCAACACAAGAGGACCATCCCTGTCATGACTGTTGACAGTCTGAAAGCCACTTCCTAGAGCGTCGCGACTTATTGCCTGAGAGACCGAGGATTCCGCAAATGGACAACGTTAAACGGTGTAATGCCGCTAGACCTACGACGTCGCAGGAGGTCCCTGAAGAGTGATGAATCTCCCAAGGACTTGGAAATGGACTTTCTGGAGAAAGCTTCTGCACAAACGAATATGAGTGGATTGATTCCAGAAGTTTGAGCTGGGCAGCACCAGTCAATTCCTCTACAATCAGTAATTCCTGCATTGCTAGCCAAAGATAGTATGTTAAAGACCTCTTTGGTGGGTCAACGTTTTTGCAGCCTTCTTTTGATACGGAATCTTTGATAGCCTCACCATCATGATGTGCGAAGTACATCAGGTATGAAAAGGTACCTCTGGCACTTGAAAGGCGCACGTGCTCTGCTGGACCAGTTGTTTTTAGGAATGCTTTGGCTGTATCACTCTGGATAAGGAACTCTTTCACGGTCTTATGGAATACCTTGATTTCGCTTGATGGCATTGGATCGCCGACGTCTCCCTTACGATCCGCCCTAAGAACCATATGGGACGGGACCACATCAAGGAGCCCTAAAGTATGCGAGAGTACCCGCGTTCTCATCTGACGACAAGCTTCGACACTTACACGCTCTGATAATTCGGTAAAGACCAAAGGAAGGTCGTCATTGACTCGTTGCTGGTCAATGAGATGGAATCTCCAAAGATCAAGTGTGAGAACGTCATGGTCTAATTGCATTTCATATAAAACAATTTGGAGAAATCTTGCGGCATCTCGCCGATACGCGGGCTTGATCCGAGAGAGCATTTGCTCGTAGAGATTTTCCACACCAGTAGGAAGACGGTCTATTTCGCTCTCAAGCTCGTCCAAATCAACAAGATCCCTGAGGCCTTCTCGGATGTTTCTGACAGCAACCACAACCCAGAGGAATACGCCTTCTGCTCGTCTCACTATGGCATCGATCAGGTCTTTTCTATGGACGACTGTATTTGCAGGGTCAAGAAATCGCTCCTTGATCATGTCGAGGAGTCGAAAACGGGCGTACGCACGGATACTGTTAAATGTTAAGTTTTGCAATCTTAAGCTTGGCATCCCAAGAAACGCCCTTTCGAAGATCCATAGTGGCCTACTAGACAAACAAACCTTTACGTGCGTCTGTGCGGAGAGACTGCTAATTGTCTCAAGGATCTTGGAATAGTCCCCTTCAAGCTCGTCAAGTCCATCTATGAAGAGACAGACTGCGATAGAGGTATGTGTCTGGGTCAAGAGAGTGACGAGCGTATTCAATAGGCGTCTTTCAGTCCACGCGTGTAGAGGCTCGTTCTAGACCAGTGGTCAACCGCGAGCTCAAGCTGCGCTTAGTGAACATAATTTCACTTACTTCATTAAAAGAAGCTATTAATTGCGGACACTTATCTAGTATTTGATAAACCAAAGCGCGAAGCAAACCATCGCTGGTTTTTTGCTGACGGGAACCTGCGTTCCAGAAAAAGAATGCTGCAGTCAAAAGACGCTTGTCCCCACTCCACTGCTTGAGAAATTTAACAGTGCTTCCATGCTCGTAAATGTAACGCATCAATGTAGATTTCCCTGAGCCGGCTTTCCCGTTGATCCAATACACCGAATTACCTACCTTCAACCATTCTGTAAATTTGTCCCAGTGAGGGCCATCTTCATGGGTATGAGTCTTTTGTCCTGACTGCCCCGAAGTGCCAGGAGAGTCATGGAAAATCCATTCATAGCTATCTTCGATACCATCAAATTCGTACGCAACATGCTCTTGACGAGAGAACATTTCAGGATAGAACAAGCTGTCTTTTACGTCGCGGTAGAAGCGGTCTTTTAAACGGGATTGTTCTGAGTGGGCATAAGTGTCCGTGACATGTCTACGTGTTCGCTCTGAGTCGTGCTGCACAAGCATACTGAGGGATGTTTGTGATTTTGACAGAGACACGATGATATCCTGGATAGCTTTGTCGAGATTTGCGAAGCCGTCACTGGACCGCAGACTTTCAATATCGAATCGCTCACTAAACACTAGCATCAGCAACACTACCCGGTAAAAGAATGTTCACACGTCGCATGACACCAAGAGAGACAAGCGCATTGCAAGCATAATGCTCGGCAGAAGGAGACAGGCCCTCACCGAAGCCGAAGTAAAAGCGCAGTGTCAAGTACCCTCCGGTGACCTTCCAGCTGATCTTGTAATCTCGTGATACTGCCTTGCTTCCATATCGAGCGAGCAAACTTCCGCACAGCCTCCTTTCGTGACCCATGCGGTTGTGCCCTTAGCTTGCTCACTTCATGCTGTAGCTTGTTTGCACAGATTCTGCATTTCTGCCCTAGTTCTCCTAGATCTCTTTCTTCCTTGGACAGCGGTAGCTCTTGGTTTGTGACTCCTGCCTCTTTTATTGACTGCTGTAAGGAGCTTGAAAGATCTCTCAGCTGTGTTGCTGTTTCGTCGACATTGATGAGGTGGCTGGACGAGCCTTGCTCGTAGATCTCGTGGCAGGCTTTGGCGGTTTTGATGCTGAAATCGACAAGCTGCAAAACGGCTGCAACGAGTCCGACTCCAGAAATAGGATCCATGGGCGACTACTATTCGTGGCCGACACAAGGGCATTCGCTGACGCTCAGTGCCGTCTCAACGAACAAGATTGAACTCGAGGCTGAATCCCGCATGGCTTGAGTTGGCAGGTACCTCAGCCTGATTCCTTAGGGGCTAATGCGGCCGGAATGGAGCATGCACGGAGTCCTGCACGGCGCAGATCTTCTCAGGCGTCACTCTGTGGCCAATTGTCCGAGTCCTCATTACCAAAGCTGAATGGATACGAATGGGGCAACGCTCTGAAGGGGATTGTTTCCGATTTGACAAGACAATTGATAAGTTGCATCGCATGCCCTAATTGCTTTGCCTTGCCACATGCTTTTGTGGTTCATCGCAACGCTCGCGCAGGGGCCTTTCACCACCTACATCAGCACCTCCATGAATCGTTGAGCACCCAGGCTACTCTATGTCCCCTCTTTTAAGCATTCTTCGAAGCACAAATTCCGAAGGGTAGTCACCCACAGGACCATCTCCAATACTGGTATAGAGACAATGCTCGGTCTGGATACGTGATCTCTTGATATATTCAGAGGTTTACGAGAGCAGACGTACGACCAGGGATGTGAAGGTGTCTGTCTATTGTTATAGGTCTAGATGTACTGGTAAATGGAAAGGAAAATATAGCCTTCCGTTTCCGGATTAGCTCAAGTGATTTCCAATCTATCCCGCTCCGGCGGAAACCCCACGTTCTTGGCGCTTCCGTCTCTGAGTCTTTCACGAAACCCCGCCAATCCTTCCTCCTACCACTATCTGCAGACCTGACATCAGCCTACCTCGACATTGACCTGAGCCCCAGCGTCATTGTCACCAGCCATGACCGGCTACAATGGTCGGGGTCGCGAGGACCTCAATCATTTTCTCACCAATGGCAACGCCATTACGTCTCCCTCCGACGTGGCGTCACAACCCGAATTTGACTTCGAGAAATCGCTAGAGCAATTCACAAACGCTCAATTCACCGAATTCGATCCTATCGAACTCTTCGGAGGCGAGGATCACGGGGCCTATGGCGATGGACAGGATGATCCTTCAAAGCGCCAGAAGGTGGATGGGCAAGCGGAGAACAAAGGACTCGACTTTGTCAATGGTACGACCATCATCCAACATCATCAATAGTGCCTCAATATTATTCTACGTCCATGCGCAATCCATCCACCTCTTCGACCAGCTTCTGCAAAGAAAAGCCTTGCTAAAGAATCGCAGGGTTCCCCATCCCAGCCAATCCATTCGATTTCGACGTAGCAACCGCGACTGTCCCACCCCAACCCTTCGTACCACCAAACTACAATGCGCCTCAAAACCCTTACCCCAGCGCACCCTTCCCTGCCGATCAAGTCAGCAGCCCCACTAGCACTGCGCAGTCTCCCTTCAACCCCACTACTGGGTCCTCTGCTACCAACAGCGCCGAAGACAACCCCACCGCTCGCGCCGCAGCAGAAGAAGACAAACGTCGTCGCAACACAGCAGCTTCCGCGCGTTTCCGAGTCAAGAAGAAGGAGCGCGAGAAGGCCGTTGAGAAAGAGGCCACCGATTTGAAGAAGAAGAACCAGGAATTGACCACGAAGGTTGAACAATTGGAACGGGAGAACGAGTGGCTGAGGAGTTTCGTCGTTGTGAGAGATGATCGAAAGGGCAAGGTTGAAGGGGGAAAGGAGGGGAAGGGTGATGAGGGTGAGGAAAGGAGTCCTAAGAAGGCGAAGAAGGGTGTTGGTACACCTTCTGAAGACAAGAAGGATGAATGATTAGAGAAGTTGTAGTATTGGATGGGTTAAAGCGATTTCTTTGGGGTGAGGTGACGAAGCGGATGATACACCGATGCGATCTGATTGATTTAATGTTTGCGATGTGATTTATACTCTGTAGTACATGAAACCTTCTGCTGTCTAAGACTTGACCATGGCCTTGCACAGACTTCCCAGCCTGGATTCAACTACCAGCTTACAAATTCCTCTTCAGCGCAACACTCCTCCAGCATTACCCTATTTAAAAGCTGTGCCATCTCACTTCCCCAATCACACCTAACAAACATCGCAGCATCACACTACCTGCATCCAACGCACGAGTTACAATCACGACACACAACCTCACAACCACTCCCACTTCCTCACAACCCAAAGCAAACCTCCCCTACCTTCTACATCACCAACCCACTACCCAAGTCCTCCATCGCATGCGATATCCATCACAACTCATCTTCATCATCATCATCAGAATCAATGCTCTCCCTTTCCCACCCTTCCATCTACCGTCCACCCTATCCTGTCGCTCAACACTTCTTCATCACCCGGCCAGCAATGCGCAAGATTCCTGTCACTTCCTAAATGACGCCTCGCACGTACATAAGGTGGAAGGTTGCGTTGAGATTGTACTCGCGGCGATGAAGTGGACCTAGCGATATGGTAGGTTTGCTGGGTAAGGGCTGAGTGTTGAGCCATTCGAGCATTTGCCGTTCGGTTAATGTATTGCAGTTTGCCGGGACGGGTGCGGCTGTGTGGATGTTGGAGTGTTGGTAGGGTCCGCTATTATGTTGAGCAGTGTCAGACATATGGGAAGAGTGTAGCGTATGAAAATGATATTTTCCAATAGAGCAAGGATCCTATCCCGTAAACTATTTGTGGCTAAGTTCTGCAAAGTGAAGCAGAAGACTTGCACTACTGCTACCAAAGCGCAGGCGTAGAGCCCAGAAACGTCGAGTATCAGATAGTCAACGCTAATCCTGAACGTCTCTATCATCCCATTTGTGGTACGATGGCGTCCATGGTGTGCATTTGTGGGAGGTCGTAGCGGATTTGGTTGATCACTGCTCTGGACTGGTAGCCGAGAGCATGTGTCGACAATCGCCAATGCCTATTAGCTGATTTTGAAAGCATCTCACTTTCACAAGTGAGATTTTGTGAGTTTTCGAGGAAGAGTCTCCACAGTCCGATGCTCGTTCCTGCCTTATTCGGCTGGGAAAGCGACCCCTCCTCAGCTAGATCGACGAAAGAGAATGTCGAAGTAGGCTTTGTGATCCAGGTAAGTCCAAGCTCCGAAAAGGTACGACATCGGAAAGAATCCAGTCAGCCCAGGCTTGACAGGACCAGTCCGAACAAGGTAAACGTCAATTGCGAAGGCTAACCAGAAAACAGCCTTGTAAATACTCCATAGGCCAAGATTTTTTCGTAGCACGAAGCTACGTACGATGCGATTGATGGCAAGAATGCCAAACGTAATGGCGAAAACTGTTATGAAAACATCGAAAGGTATCAAGATAAGACACATCGATGTAAACGCCAAATAGACAACGATCAGGCAGATCCGCCAAATTGTCCTTGGACGCCCTGTGGGTTCGGAGGATCTAATGTAATGCAGTATCTGCCGTGGATAGTTCTTTATCCTGACATTAGGCCATGTGGAGGTGATCAGATGCGGACCTAGCCAAACCATAATCAGATAGAAGAAGCAGAAATAGCCCGAGGTGGGGAATGGAGCAATGGGAAAGAAGATGTCGGTAGTCTCGAACGCTGCAAATACTGCGGAATATCCACACCAAACCAGCTGATCTTTTCCAGTTGTTGAAGCTTTGATCAGGGTGACAAGTGCCGACGTGCCGAGTATAAGGCCGAAGATGATAAGAGACACACTTCGTGGGGTGAGTAGGTCGAGGGAAATGACAGCTCCTAAGCCCAAGAGCAAGACAAAGAAGCGCAGGGTAGTTCTGTTACGATAAAAGGTCTTCAGCGTTGCTCGGAAGACTGTGCCTGCCAGAAGTGGAACAATGATAGTTGTGATCGTGACCGGAATAGCGACAGCCCAATATACATTGAAACTGAATAGGTAGGGCCCTGAACTGTCGATGGCGTATACGATGGCATCAGTCGAGTTTTGCAGAGCGGTCGTGGAAGTGAGATTGGCTGGCTCAAGTGGCTGGTTCGCACGTTTATCGTGTTGATTGCGGGGCCAAAAGGGATCTGTTTTGAGGTTCATGCCGAATAGGGACTGTGTTCCTGTATCAGCATTGGGGACCGAGCACTTTGGAACACACTATGCGTACCGACATGAAGGACAACGGGATGTAGATTGCGGCTAGCACAGTCAATAATGTCGTCTGTTGGCCCCTCTGGATTTCAAGTTGCTTCTCAATCTAGAAGAGTTTGTTAGCGCATACCTAATGAGGAGTTGGCTTTTGGCACCGGCTACGACAACTTACCATGTGTCGCAACTCGGCTACTTCGTCCTCGATGGTGATGAGTTGGTCTTGATAATTCTGTAGGTCTCTCGCGACTGTATCGGGCCACGAAGACCGCTCTTCGTTCTCTGTAACGTCCACATTGGCCAGCGAAGATGAGATATCCTGGAGGATTGAGCTCGCGTGCTCCAGCCCACTTGAAGAGGTACGACAACAATCTTTGAAATGCAAGAGATAGTGAAGCTTTCCGTTTTCCGCTTTGCTTCTACCAGTGTATCTCTAGACTCACTGTAAGTTTTGCAGATCTGGTAGAGTATCAATCACTTACGAGCTTGTCGATCTGTTCATATGCACTTTCAACGAAGAGGGCCGTGTCGAACAGAATCTGGAAATACACGGCCTGTAATAATGTCATTGATTCAGGAACGATCACATTTGTGGTCTCGGGTGGATTGCCTGCTCGCGTTTGTCGATGAAAAGTAGTGTAGTCAAATAAAGGACCTCCCGAACCGCCTTTCGAACGGTACAGCAATAATGCTTTCCGGCCTTCGTCGGCACTGCCATTCATGAAAATCCGGATGGACTTGAAATTGGGTGGTTTTATGTGAGGTTGCCAAATGTAGTTGGAAACGCGGCCGAGGTATCGCGGAACTTGAGCAAGCCAGACAAAGTCCAAAGATATTTCTGCATCAAAGTCCTGGAAGTCAATACGATCACTTGAATTGGCTGCATTGCCCTTGTATCTAGTTTGGGAAGGCGTCTTGTCCGTGGAATAATATGAGGATGATAAATCTTTTGCCGGTCTTCGAGTATGGCGTAGATGTCTCAATGCCTCATCCGATGCGCAAGCCTTCAATGCAGCCGTAGAGAGCTTCCACTCTTGGTTAATGAGATGTATAATGGCTTGTCTTGGCGCATCATATCTCCTCTGAAGTCCGTCTGCAGTGGCGAATAGGCGCTGCGGTAACGAGTATAGTTGAGACTGCAACGCATCAGAGCCGTCCCATATGAGGAAACTTTGTAGCGAAGTAAGTCATCATACGATTAATAGCAGATTCTATGAATGCATAACATACCAAATACGAAGAGACCCGGGTCTTCCGGCGTGCAGAGAGACCCTCAATGTCTCTAAGCAGTCCGAGAAGGTCTTTTTAGCCTCTATAGGTATGTTTGAGGTAGAGTCGTCCAGAGGAGTCAAGAGATCGTCTGGAGGATCAGTCACATAGTACTTGAGTAACTGGGCAAAGAGCTCGTCGCACCGCCGAGTCTTGAATTGATGATAGTCGATCAGGAACTTTCGAATCTCAACATCTTCGCTTGCCTTTGACTGGAGGCTCTGTTCCAGCTCATCTCGACGGGCCTCTGACTTTTGCCCGTCTTTTGAGCCAATTTCAACACCCGAGCTTCTGGCCGTAACTTTACGGCTTTGAGTGACAGGTGTAGGTAACGACTCTAGCTCTGCTTCTGATCTTTCCCCTGGCTGGATCTGCATCAGGTCGATGTAGCCCTTGAGGTCTTCATATTTAGGAGATTGCGAAATGAAGAGGCAAACTGTCAAAGAACTGAAGACGAGAGATGCAAGGTACAGCATCCTACTCCGCCACGCTCATCCATGTCTAGCTCTTACCTAGAGGGCTGAAACAGCGGGAGGATTTGCGCCGTAGCTGCCAGCTGCTGCCTGGAAGGATAAAAAATTATCCCCATCGGACTGAAGTATGACCTCATTGAATACAGATCATAACGCTAAGGATTAATCGTAACAGGACTTTCCATCCTTCATGGGTCACATAATGATAAAGAGAGGCTCTGGAGTCACTGTAGAACCCTGATGAAAGGGAGTCGCTCGGCGATAATTCCGCCTTGGGAGGCGTGTACCTAATTCTCCGGATAAGCCTGGTAGTCCGGCCGGCCAGTCTGAGAGATAGGCATTCATGATCATAGCTACTGGGAATAGCCTTTTCCACATAGGGAGGCCCTTGCCAGCTTAACAAATCGCACTGAGCTGCCATCTCTGTTTGTAGCTTTCTTCTAATTGACCCATCAACAATCTGATATCCTGTGAAGTGAACTTGGCTGAAACGCAGATACATGAGGGACGATCTGGTCTAGATATCACTAAGACCTGATAATTGGGGTTACTTTAGAGAACGGCCGTCTCGGCGTGCGCTTCAGCTAAGGGAGGGCAGAAAATGACGTATTTCCAATCACGAGTGCATATCTCTCAGCCTGGTCGTTTGGACCATCAATCCATTTCGCTTCGTCGTAAGAGACTTTGGAGGTTTCACATCATCTTGGTGTGCGCTGGTCGCAGTGCAAATACGTGGATTCTATATTCTCTTCTATCTGGTGTGCTCCTTTATGCAGCAAGTGAGATGCCGAAGTTTCAAGTCCAGCACATATTCGAGGATTACGCCATTCGTCATGAGCTTGTCAGCTCAGCCAGCCTGTTCAGCACCAATCTGGAATTTTCCATGGATCCTCTCGAGCTGGATCAGGAAGATAATCTTGCGAATAAGGGCTGATCCTAAAAGTCTCATCAGAATCACCAGCGTGTCATGAAACCCAATGAAAATCATTGAGGACAATATCAGCGTTCCTATGACTGAGTGTGCCCATGCAAGACACGAGGCGAATAAAAGCAGCAGGATTGTGAATTTGGATGCAGTCTGACCTCGCTCGAGTATCGGAATACGTAGACGATACTGTAGCGACTATGGATAGCGGGAGAGATGCTCTTCTAAGAGGTTGCTGTCCTCTTTTCCCTTCATCGCAATGGCGTAGCAGCTCAAGGCTGCGAAAACATATGTCGATATAGGAAAGACGACCCAAAACAGTGGCATATACCAGGATTGACAGCCCCTGGATAATACCGACTGTGAACCAATCCGGAGACCCAGCTTTATGTTATTCATGGTGGCACCTGTGGCAAGGAGATATTGGACCAACGACCATATCGTTCCTGTGAGCGAGGCCTTCCATCCACGGAATAGTTCAAGAGGAGCGGAATCCAAAGCGTCGTAGGGATTACGGTACTCCGGTATTCTGGTTGGATACATCAACGGCGCCCCGAGAGTCAAGAGAAAAGTGAGCGCAGGCCGCTGGGGAGCCAGACGAGAGAGCTCTGGAACGCCATGCCCAATGCCAGCAAGTAAGGATGGTATCATCAGATGCAGTAGGCCCCAAATGGCTTCTCCAAGGCTGAGCTCGATCAACGTGCAATCCCAACCTGACTCTTTGCATATGGACTTAACCGAATCTTCCTAGGACTCGATGAGCGCCCTACTGAGATTGAGAACACAGCCTGGGAGTTTAATACGAGACTAAGGCCTGAAAAATCGATTGCATACTTGCGATCCGCCCGCTCATCGCTGAGACCTGTCATCCAAATATAGTTTTTCCAACCAGATCTTTCAGTGCCAGCCAATGGCCAGCGAGCTTGAGTGATCTGTTGAAAATCGTAGCAGCAGCCGGAGGAGCGTACAGTTCGTCACCTCGCGAGTGTGCTCCAAGCCCGTTTCCACGTTTATTCTTCAGGCTAAGTCATCATGTAAGAAGCGTCCTGCACTTAGCACCAATATCTTCGTGCACGCTATAGGAAGTGCAGCTCTTTTAGAGATGACGTAGAGTAGAAGACGCTCTTCAAAGAGCCATATCATATGGGGGTCAAGGCAAGTCGTACATGGGAGTGAACCATGTGCGAGCATGTCAACGGGGCATCGATTCTTGACTGCAGCTTTGGTCATTCACTGATGATATCCGTTCTCTGGCTCGGGACCTTTTCTTACTACTCTCATTGGACGAAGAAAATATGCAGGGTCCCTCGTGCATATGCACGTTGCCAAGGCGTAGCCCTGTGACCGTATCGCAGCTTTCCATCTTTCCTTCGAAATGTCTCTGCCACAAGCATCAAGACTCTACGACTTCGCAACATTACATCTGTAGTGTGCCTAAATCTTCACAAATGTCGAGTTCTTCTCATGCCCTATCGGCGGATGAGATGACCACTTTGTTGCTCGAAGACATCAATTCGCCGTACCAGCTGTATGCCGCTGAGTCGAAAATGCCGGGCGCCGGGTGGGGTCTATTTGCGGGCAAGCAAGTGCCGGCTGGCAAAGACCTCTTCCATATCGCTTCACCTGTCGTCTCAGCCGTGTAGGTGTGCATCCGGACGCCTATCATTTATACTTAGCAAGCTGTAGTGTGCAAACGGTGTCGGCGTGCGACAACTGTTTTGGTTGGGCAGAATCCCAAGATCCCTTCTCACCTCCGATCCAACTCCTGAAGTGTGCCTCTTGCAAGACTCTGAAATACTGCTCCAGAGTAAGCCACTCAGACTGCAAGAATTCGAACTTGGAAGGACTGATTGTTTTGAGCAATGCCAAAAGTCTGCCTGGAAGAAGTATCACAAGGAGGAATGCAGCGTGTACGTGTGTCACCATCGGAATCTTTACCCTTGTCACATTGTCTTTAGCATTATGCTTTTATAGAATTTGTAGTGCCTTTGTTGACAATCCGCAGCTATCAGCAAATCAACGAACATAATATAAAGGCTAGCGAGCTTGGGACTACGCATCGCATGCTCATTCGCCTTGTAGTGCTATATCAACACGGGCGACTCACAAACAAGCAGTGGAAAGCAATGCAGGCCCTCCAATCTCACAAAGACTTTTATCAACAGTCAAAGGTCGTCGACCTGAAAAGTACTAAGGCTAACATGGTGTTTCTTAAAAGTATTACAGAGCATGATCTAACCACAGACGATCTCGAAGATCTCTATTGGCGCGTGAGTAGCTTTCACTGGCCTCAAGTGTATTGCGACATCCTAGCTGACCACCGACAAGCTAAATGTCAATCAGCACAGCATGGATTCGCCTCTACAGCCACAGATGGGAAGTTGTTTCGTACCTGCCGCAGCTTTGATCAACCACTCGTGTGATGCGAATTCTCATCAACTATCCGAAGGGCGTGGGTTGGTGTTTCGGGCAACTCGCGAAATCAGAAAAGACGACGAGATTTTCAGCTCTTACATCGACGACACTCAATGGTTTAGTGACCGACAAAGGTCGCTTTCCGATGCTTGGGGCTTTGTCTGCAAATGTTCTCGATGTTTGAGGGGCTACAACGATAATAGAGAAGTCCTGAGTGGCCAGTCCGACAATGATGCACCACTTCTTGAGACCGCATCACGATTGCGGGAAGTGTCAATGACACTGGTTAATGGCATCGGCAGTCCAACCAGTGCCGGAGAAGAGATGAAAGACCTCTGTAAGGGCAGACCTTGGCCACTCCACGCAGTTCCGATGCCAGCTTTGTATCAAAATCTCGCAGCACGTTTCGCAGATGATGGAGAATGGATGAAAGCACTCCAGTACGAGCTACGGATCGTCTATATCATCGATCCCTTGCGATTTCCTGACCTCCTTAATCCTCATCGGATTGAAGGCTTGTGGCACCTTACTCAATTAGAAGGGTACGTTCCCTCATCGGAACGGCAAAGAAATATGCATCGGAGCTGTCGGAGTCATGAATGCTAATCATGAATCAAAAATTAGACGTATCTTCCAGCAACAGGACAAAGCTCAATCGGTTAAAACGACATTTCAATCCATTGAGCAGACTATGTCTTCCGTAAGTACATCTACGGTACACAAGAATGCCATCACTGACAGATTTTGCATGTCATTAGGCGCAACTCGCCCATAATATGCAACTTGAAGAGCGAGCAGCCGCAAGTCTCGGAAAGGGACATACTATCTACAAGGTCGCTACCAAGTTCGTTCGGGCTACTGCAGAACAAACAATGGCAAGTTTGGGGCGCTCATCCGCTGAGTGGCACAACAGCGAAATCAAGCGAGTGCTAGGGCAGAGACTCAAAGCCAATGAGCGAATGCTGTTGCAGTGGGCTGGATTAGATCTTGAGGAATGCCATTTGTGACCGAGAGAGAGAGAAGAGACGCCTGTGAATCACAATCTGACATGACAATGTATCGTGATAGTGAAGCTTTTCTGAGAGAAAATGGCAGCGATCGAAGGCCAGGAGCTTAAGGAATACGCTCTTCAGGGAGTCGCGCATGCTTCTCTGTTTCGCCGATGACACCAGTTCGAGGATTGATTGGCGCCCTTCATGTCTCAATCTCAAAGCATAGGCTGAAGGTAAAATAAGAAGCAAAAGAAAAAAGTTGTGTCACGAAATTCCATGCCTTGATGTGACTGCCATCATTCACTGATGATGGCGACCTGTCAGAATCCCTCCTTCACCGCCCTTATTTTGACGCAAATTTTGGAGGTCTTCCTTCTTTTCCTACACCATCTTTACCATTTACCAATGCAACTAGTCACAGTTCAAACATCTGAATGCAACTTCATTGCATAACTAAGAAATTGTCAGGATGGCTCCGTCTTCCTCTGCAACATCGGTAAAGGACTTGAACGAGCTCTTTACTGAGGGTGTCGTGAATCCTCATCAACTCTACGTCGCAGAATCACCCATCAAATATGCTGGCAATGGCTTCTTTGCCAGCAAAGATATACCTGCGGGAAAAGAGATTCTGCGTGTCGCTAAGCCTGTCGTCTCGGTTGTGTAAGTCGAATTGCTAATGATTGAAGCTGCTTGCTGAAACTCCAGCAGAGAATGCTCTGTACATGCCTGTGATGATTGTTTCATATGGCAGGCTGCATAGATCCATTTCAGAACGTGAAACTACTTTCTTGTTCATCTTGTATGAGCGTTGAGTATTGTTCGAGGGCATGTGTTATGAAGCCATGTTTACGACGAGTCTGCCACTTTTGCTGATCACTATCAGACTTGCCAGAGCGAGGCTTGGAAAAGACATCACAAGAATGAATGTCGAATGTATTTCATGCACGAGATGCTCCTTCCCATCTCTGATGAAGACTTGCGCGTCATTGTAAAGGAAGTTGAAGGTTAACAGAAGTATTGTGGCAGCTATTGTCGTATGCGCCGACGCGGTCTCAACGTCTCGGAGCTCGGTGCTACTGTGCGTCTGGCCATTCGTCTCATGGTACTTTATGGGAATGGCAGACTCTCTGATACTCAGAAACACCTAATCAAAAGCCTTCAGTCACAAAAGACTTGGTTTGAAGCAATGCAACTTCTACCCATCTGCTCCAAGCCAAATTTCGAAACAGACATAGCACTGTTGAAGAAAGAGGTCGGTGATATCGAGTCCGACTTCAATCTTGAAGAGTTTTACTGCCAGGTCAGTCAAGGCTTAATTTAGAGAAGGGTGGGGATCATGTATGCTGACTGGCTTTATCTCAGATGCGATTGAATCAGCACAGTGTGATCTCGCCAACGAACCCTTCTTTAGGGACATGTCTTTCCCCTGCGGCCGCTATCTTTAATCATTCTTGCGAACCGAATGCGCACTACATATCGGAAGGAGCTGAACTTGTTTTCAGGTCGGGGGGCAAAATCACGAAGGGCAAGGAGGTCACCATCAGCTACGTACACCATACTAGGTGCCACGCAGAACGCCAAAAGACGTTACAAAGAGAATACGGATTCACTTGCGAGTGCCCAAGATGTCTGCAGGGGTATAAAGACCGAAGCAATATCCTGACCGGTGACGCTATTCTCGACGCTCCTTTGCTTTCCGCAAAATCACGGCTAGCCGCCTTATTCAACTCGTTACTCGGTAGTCAGCAGGATCTTGATGGTGTCGAGACAGAAATGCGACAGATTTGTGGCAATCTACCAAATGGAAGACGCTGGCCCATTCACGTTGAGCCAATTGCTAGCTTGTATGGCGGATTGGGTGCGGGATATCAACAGAGACAGCAGTGGAAGAAGGCATTACAGTATCAACTGAGAGACGTCTACATCATCGATCCATTAAGATTTCCGGGATTAGATCCTAATCGAGTCGAATCGGCTTTCAGACTATCTCAACTGGAAAAGTACGTGGCACATCCTCGTAGACCGTTCTGCTAATTACCCTTGGTTTCTTTGGGCACAATTCCCTTTACAATTATAAAAAGCTGACCTTCATCGCAAAAACCTAGTGCGATACTCTTTAAGATAAAAGAAGGTGGCGAGATTGCGAAGATCTTCGGCAAGATTGAAGACCCATTGGCACAAGTACGCACCTTTTGATACTGAGCCTTTGCGCCTCAACAACTGACCGCTGTAGGCAATGAGACACTTGAACATGAAAGTCAGAGAAGATGCGGCCGTCACACTTGGAACTAAACATGTGATATACAAAGTTACTACGAATATCATAGAGTCCGATCTGAGCCAAACATTGACGAACAAGGGAGGCAACGCGGACGGTTTGTGGGGTACACGAAAGCACGCATTACTGGAAGCGTATTATGCCGGTGGGGTACCTAAGCTGCTGAAATGGGCTGGCGTGGACCTTGAAGAACGTTACGTATAGTTTGTCACATTCGTGAGCAGTGAGAACCAAAATGCATTCGTTGTGGCTCAAATCGTCATGGCAGCCAGACATAGAAATGTGACTTCTATGGGATTACGAGTCGACGAAACGGTGGCTACTTTAGCTCATCAACCACTGTTCATACAGTCAGTGATAGCACTGCGACTAGATAGATTAACAGTTCAATAGCATCACCTGTAGACTTGCTTTAACATGCCCTCCGATGTCTTATCATCTTTCAAAGTTACGAACATGGTTCAATGATACACTCATGGTATGCTTTCCTGACTCACAGCAGGGCCAGGTCATGCTGTAAAGACAATCATGATTGAGTAAATTGTGTCATTCCGGCAAACTGCGAGGAGTATTCGGCAGCGCTCCACATGTTCCTTCTTCCTAGCAACATAGATGTGACATTATCATGCAGTCTGATTGTAGCGCGTATGCTTTTGATAATTGGAGGACAAGACTTCCAGACCGTGTAAGAGTTTTGTTGTATGGGATATGCTCTCTTGAAGGCTGCATCGGGATAGTGTCCCACCACACTAGTATACAGTGTTCTTGATATTTTGTCTTACATCTGTGACAGTCCAAAGGTACTGAGCCTGGGATAAAGTATCATGAGCTCATCAATGGTGATTGTAGGCTATGGGGCGGTGCACGACGGTCTCAAGGGGTCGTTCAGCTGTGTCAAGATTTGTCAGGCATCTGAAACGCTGGTCTTGAAGTAATCCTGCAACCCTTCTCCGACAGAGGCAGACAGTGAGGGGCTACTTATGTGCCATCAATTCGACTGGTATCTAACTCACATGTATAGCTTGATTGTGACTAATCGTGTTCGCACCCATTATGTGCCTTAGATCCTTTGGCTCGGTGCATATACTCAGACTCCTGGGACGAATGTGCCTGTCAATATGAGCTGACAGATCATTTCCGGAGATTGCGGGCCCCAAGAAAGTGGATTCCAAATATTGAGGTTGTTTACTGAGAAAATCGTTTTACTGTAATAATTCTTGGTGAACAATCTCTTTTGCCTTTCGCAACACTATTTCCCAACGACCCGCCCAGGCGCGGTACTCGACGAACATTGATATCAATGGAACACGTCGATATGACATGACCCGAACCAGAAATCCGCCCCGTTTGCATTTACTGCCAGAACAAAAGGGATTCTCATTGGGGTGGGGGGCCTGGACGTCATCTTTGGGGGCGTTGACTCGGACACGGCAGAGCGGTGGGGGTCCCGTCTAGAAGGATCTTCGAACAACCACAATCTCCGGCGCTGTGGTGTGTATGCCGTTTCATGATTTGTTGTAACATCCAAGAAGATCTTGATGGTGGAATATCTACGCAACCCGTCGTGATGGTACGCTTCCAAGAACTCTTCTTGTTCGCTAGCAGAAGAGATTACAAGTCGCCACAGATGCAGCGGCATCTCAATGAGCATGTATCGCTTCTTGACATCACTCAATCCTCGTTTCGTCATCAAAGTAAAGATGTATTACTATATCACAAAGATTATGAAAAGCGGAAAGACACTAACCCAAGGTCTTCAAGCAAGGGTATCCAAGTACCTATGGCATCGTTACTGCCACGGTCCCGCCTCGAGAATCTGCTCCTCTGCTAGGATCAATGTGATTTGTCAGTTGAAGCGAGGCATGCGTACTTGCTGGATCGTACCGTGACACAGCCAGCGCCCATCCTACCACAAGCGCTGTAGCCCATAGATTTTCAGCTGGATGGCCGTGAAGCGTTTCCCGCGCGAGTGCCACTAGATCTGAGACAGGACTAGACTCAGCCTTGATGATGTACCTTGGCGTCCACATGGTCAACAGACAGTACCGGACGAACGATTCGATGGACTCACAAATGATTGGCTTAAAAATCTCCATGACCACCCTCCCATAGCAGGTAGGTTGGGAAATCCCCGACCCGCTGCACGCCAGAAATCAGGCATGGCAGGCTAAGGTTTTGGGAGAGCAACATCATCTCTCTATGGATGCATTCGACTTCTCGCGATGATACCCCAAGGTTCTGCTTGCCCTTACTGGAGTCGAATGCAATCAAGATGCAGCCCCAAAAGGCAGCCCACAAATTGTGAAACCATAGTGTCGGAGCATAGCCAGCTCTTACTTCTACCACAATGAGACATATGGCAGCCCTAATTTTTGATCACCCTAGGCCCCTAGGCATTGTCATCGTTCGTTCGCCGCAAATGTTGAGTCGTTACGCTTACAAACGGGATACGATGGAGATCATTATTCTCATTTCTTCCTGGCAACGTGGGTATCTCCACTTGGATCTCCAGTGAAAGGATGAAGAACAAGCGCATGAATCATGTGGCTTCATTCGCGTAAATTTACGACCAAGGACTTCTCAGAGCTCGCGTGGGATGAAATCCTGTAGGATTGCTGACATTGCTCCGCTTACAAGGCTCAAGGCAGCCTCGAAACCCGTCAGCGAATCGGATTACTCTGCGCACATTACAATCTCCTATTCTGCGCATCATGAGGCTCAATCTGAGTTTTCCACGCAGGTACATGAAGTATATGTGATCATCGGTGGGGTATGCTGGTCCCATCCATACCGGTAAACCGCACCCTTAAAGTCATCATGCTTACTACCTATAGCTCGCTTCTCGAATATGCATCAGGAAAGATGGTGTATGGATCAAACCCTGAGAATGTAGCTCTCCCTTGCCGTGTATCCCATGGTAGGCTATGCCTTACACCGAAGCTTCGTAAGCCTGGAAGGACCCCATTACAGGATGTGACTCCTCCAGGTCTCCTCATACGCCCTTTCACTCGCTGATGGTGTGGTGAGAACCATCCACACTTGTGCGCCAGTCCTTCCTACTAACGTACAGCCTTCTATCAGGCTTCCTAATTGTTCTTCCGTTCACGGAAAGCTGGTCACTGATGGTAAACCCATGTTTATATTAGCTCATCAACGGTTGTCATCCTCAAAATAGCAATGGAGATGATGAGGGGGGTATTACAAGAGCCTAGAATGATTCACTGTGAGTCCATGATGAACTGGTTTGCTCATCTCAAGCCGTCTACTCCTGCATATAAAATGCCCTCTCCCTCATCTTTCTTGCAATCATCATCAATTCAAAGTCTTCTACCCATTAAAATCAAAGAGAAGAACCAAACCAAGCACTGAACACCAACTCTTCACTATATTTGCCATCATGTACTCAAAGATCCTCCCTCTCATCACATTTGCCTCTTTGGCTTTCAACGTCCATGCCCACCCAGCGCTCATGAAGCGTGACGACTGCCAAACAGCTTATGACAAGAGCATTGCAGGCAATGGAGGTGTACCTGAGGTGAAGCCATTCAAGTGTCCAGACCCAAGCCACACAATCGAACGCAAGAAAGCCCTTAAGGCAGCTGGCGCCATCGATTGGGATCTAGCTATTACCATGCAAGAGACTGGCTGTGACATGGACTCAGAGAATCCTGAAAACTATCCCTTTGGCGACTGGAACGCTGCCCATGATGGTACCAAGACGGGCGACGCCGCAAACTTCAGCCCATTCAAGCTCAACTGTAAGACCTCGTCCCGATTGAAAGTACTCTGAAGATGCTAATGAGTGAAAGGGTACCAAATCCGCACCTACGCCAAAGACTCCGCGTACTTCAACAAGCCCGAGTCTGATTGGCAAACTGCTGGAAGAGAGATCAAGTGAGTCCCACCAACCACCTCCTCCTTCCCATTCAGCTGTTTCCCTCTACCAAGTCATTCGTATCATTCCATGACGCACTTACCAAACCCTGCCCTTTCTCCAATGATTCCACGTCATCATCCTCTATCACATATTACAATGCTAACACCCCCTGCTCCAGCGCCTCCGACCAAATCGCAGTCGACCTCCTCCACCAACTCAAGAAATACACACCCGGTAGCAGCGAGACTGACCCCAGCGGATTCTACATGTACCAGCGCGGTGGCGCCTCGGCAACCCCTGACCAAGGTGCGGCTTACGCGCAAGGCATCAATTATATCAGGCCTCAGATCGCTTCGCATCTCTCTGATGAGTATGCGGCTGGGTATATCCTGAGATGTATCTGAAGGGATTTGTACAGGGAGGCTGAGACTGAGGAGGAAGGGTGGGTGAGAGAGGAAGAAGATGCATCATACGGCGCTTTTGTACAACAGATTGTGGGATTTTGTGATTTTTGCATCGCTTGCGTCGCATGGAGAGAGCTTTGTACAGTACACACTCGCTTGATAGATTGCATAGCATGTGATTTAATTGCGGGACTTTGCATATGCTGAATCCCTCATTCTTGCAAAGTTCGGCCGTACGATTGCTGATCTCGCTTTAGATAATCTCTGCATAATAACTGGATTTAGAGGATTTCGTACTATCGAGATATTTCCAGATCGAATATCTAAGTTGCCCTCATTTGACAGCCTTTGGCCTTGACCGTTTTCTCATATTAGCAGAGGCGACAACCAGCAGACCTACAAGCAAATCCCTCATTTTGGCTATGTGCGATATCGGAGCACTAAGCCCGATCAAAACCCAGGCTCCCCGTTCGTGACTCTTTCGAGTCGGCATTCGCCAGCCTTGTGCCCCAATGGCAGATCATCGAATATTAGGAGTGAGGGCTCTGCGGCCATTATTCGGAGGTTTGAGCGCTGCGACGAAAACCCTGACCGCAAGTCTTGTCCTTCACCTCCTTTCCTAGTAAGTTGTGCAAATCTGTTCCTATTTGCTGGCGTGAGATCGCCTTTGCCACTTCGTGAACGCATCGCTCCACGGCTTCCTTTTCTATCGTTCTGAAAGACAGTATGATTGAGAAGACATCTAGAACACATGAGAGCATCTCGTGAGACGAAGGCAAAGATAGGGGCCGCCCACGTGACCAATGACAAGCCTCGGCAAAGACATCCGACGTCAGAGCCGAGCAGATCCGAGAACATCACCAAGTCACCATCCGTCTTCTTCCTCCTCGTCCACCACGACTATTCAATCACTAGTCGTATGGCGCTATCTACGCCTTTCCGAATACCATCTCCACGTCTTTGGTTGTTCCCTCTGATCGGCGGCTCAGCCTGGTTCGTCACCCTCTTTACTCTCCTTGTCTATTGGCTAGCAGAGGGAAGACCCGTATACCCGCTTCAAACGAACCCTTATGTAGCGTAAGCTAGCCCTCCGCCCACTCCGATCCCCTTCCTTTTCATATTCCTGCCTCAAAACTGATATGCAGTAATTAGTTTCATCTCCGACATCGGCGCCTTCCGCCTAAAACCGCTCTTCATCGTCGGTGGCACCATTACTGCCATCAGCTACACCGGCACTATCGCTTTTGCTCATCATGTCCACTATGAACCTCCATCCAGAGGCTTCGGGCTGAGAACTTCGCGAGCGAAGCGAGTTTCCTCACGTATTGCCATCACTGCCGCGATTGTTGCTAGTATCACGTGCTTTCTGATGACAGTGCTGGATACTCATCGCTACCATCGGTGGCATGGGAAATTGCTTTTGCTTACGTTCTTGGGCATTGCGGTCAGTGCTTTGTGCACGTGTGGGGTTTATGTGAATGAGACTTCGAGAGGGGGGAATGTGCAGGGGTTGAGGAGATTGTTTGTCTTCTGAGTGTGGCATGGAGTGTATCAAGCTGATGGAAAGCAGTCTCATCGTCAATGCGGCCGTTGTGATCCTTGAGATTGTTTTTACGGTTGCTTTCATTGCATTTGCATCTGTGGGGGCGCTCAGAGTTGCGGGGATATTGGAGTGGGTGTTGAGCTTCGTAGGGGCGGCGTATATACTGTCCTTCATTGGTATTCTGAGGTAAGCTGCCATCTAACGTCTTTAAGGCTGGGTTCTAACTAACAGAAGGCGTGCATGCAGACTTGTGAGAGTAGAAGAAATGGGCCAAGATGGCGAAAGGCAAGCTCTCCTCCGGAATCCAGGCTGATGAAGAACGCAAGGCTCCAAGGTCTTGATCAAGCCTGTACTCTTTTCAAATGACTACTCACTTAAGTTGATGCCGATGTACAGAGTCGGAAAATAATCACTTAGAGTTCTCAAAGCCGTTAAGATAGTAAAACTGCTGCTCACGCAATTGATGTGCTCAATTCTTCGCAAGAAGGTAGAGTAGGAGGTACCTGAAAAGATATGCCAAGGACTTCAGGGAGTTTTGCACAGTACGCACTAAAACTACGAGGCATCTTTCTCACCGCATCCATGCCAACGCATGCCCCACCAGAGGCGTTTCTGCCCAGGCACGTCTTACGCCTTACAAATCATACGACTCAGCGCAGCACATTGCTAGCATCTAAATGTCAGGCTCTCTTCCACCTACTTTTGGACCCTTAGACACCACAGATTGACATGTCTTTTGGCTTCTCAGTCGGCGACTTTGTCGTCGCGGCAAAACTCATTCGCGATATTACCTCTGCTTTGCGAGCTTCTTCAGCTACGGAATATCTAGAGCTCATCATCGAGCTGCATAATCTAGAGCGAGCACTTCATGAGATTGAGCAGATACAGTGCTCTCCAGAGCAGGCCACTGCCGTTGCAGCAGTCAAAGTGGCCGCGCTGACATGTCGCTTTCCACTAGACGAGTTCGCTGGCAAGTTAGAAAAGTTTCAATGCCTGCAAGATCAAAGTTCGCCAAGCGCACGTCAAAGGATCAATGTATGGAAGTTGAAACTTCAGAGGGGTTTCACTATGGAGGAAGAAGTGCAGAGGTTACGAACCTACCTGATGGCGCATGTGGGAAGTCTCAATATGCGATTGACTACCATTGGGATGTGCGCATCCCTTGATCCCAAGTCGCCGTTCTGGATCACTAACTCGCATTTGCTAAAGCTTTACCCAGTCAGCCTTGTCTCACGCAATCTTAGACGGACAGAAGGCGCTCGACGACCACTTAGCAACTGCCAGTGGATCTCTTGAAGACATACAACGAAACACAAATGAACAGAGATCCATATTAGCCAGCAGCAAAGTGCAACTGGACGGCTTATATAATTTGTTGACCACGTAAGTAAAGAAGCAGCGATCGTGCCTTCTAGTGCTTCAGTACCTGACTTCACGAAGGCTGTTGGTGCCAGTCTTAATGCAACTAACATACCAGGTTTGGCAATCTAATACCAATCTGATGAGTTTCTTGACTCGACAAGAAAACAATCTGCAGTCTCTCAGTCCAAACGATAGATGGCAAACAATGGTGAAATTTGAAGACGCACTCGGACGCATATTACCGATACCATCAGAATACAACTGGGGGGGTATGCCTAAAAGTCCGACTTTGACAAGCAGCCTTTCTGACATCGGATGCAGAAAGTCTATGCCATAATACAAGACCAGTTCCGCACGGGGCCAGGCCGGGAAAAAGTTCATTTTGGCGAATATGACTTGTACGACACTACGAATCGCATTCGGGAAAATTATGGCGCCTGATCATGCGACCTTGATACCTGGGAGAAGTGTTACTATGGCAATGAGAATAGGAATGTATGAATTTGGCTTGCGCCAAGCGTGTCCTAATCCGGCATGCAACTCGAACGCGATCACAGCCATCAAGGAAGGCGGAAGGCGTTGGTAAGTGAAGAGTGGCAATCTTGGACCCGCGACTTACCATTCTGCAGTCCCATGTGCCAAGTATGGCACACAGTCACAGCCGAGAGCCCGACAAGACCGTTCCGGACAATTGAAGGCAATCATGCCAAAACCGGAGCATGCGGGAGGCCAACAGCAATATCTTACAGGCTAGAGGACGCTTTCAGAAAAATTAGGATTGAACGCATGTCGTTCAAAAATATGCGGATTCATCTCACGGAGCTATCGACTTTGCAATCTATGTTTGACCCCGATCAGCACAGAACAAGGGGCAAAGAGCCGGCAATGGCGGCCAGAGAAGACCAGTGGGTTCGCTCCACCATCACTCTAGAGTCTAGTGTCGATCATACGCTTCATCACAAAATATCCAACAACTATCAGGATGTACCAATGTCTATAAGTAAACAAGTGCTGAGCGTGATCGCCGAAGAAGTCGGCCTCAAAGTATCTGAACTGGACTTCACAACTCGATTTGACGAAATCGGCCTTGACTCGTTGTTGTCGCTGTCGGTAGTCTCCCAACTCAGGGCTGCTGGGTTAGACCTACCACACTCCATATTTTGGCAATTTCCGACAGTGCAGGAGCTTGAGGCATTTTTGGATAGGCCATAACAACGCAGAGCAGCCGTCTCCATGGCGTGTAGACGTTTTCAAGGAGAAGAGGCTGATCGTTGGATGGACCTCACCAGTAGTTCCCAAACAGGAAAAACACTTGGGATCAACTCCCATACCTCCTACAGGGCCTGTTGCGGGAGGGTAGTGACTTTCTTCGCAACTCAAATGCGCTGTACAAGGCGTTGTGGGAATCCAAAACGCCACACACGCCAGGTGCTCGTGGTGCCCCATCTTTCGTAACGTCGATATTGATTAGAAGAATCGCGAAGCGGGGCAGAAATGCTGGACGGCACTGGTACCTTAAGTGGGGCTGAACGGGCTCGTGGATAATATGAATGCCGTGCTTGCTGCACATACTTCTTCGCACCGTCTCGAATTTGTGGATGCCGCGAATCTTGCAGACGGCGTTTAATGGGTACAGGTTTCGCGAGCGTAAGGGTACGAATGGGGAGCCGTATTTTTCAGGATAATCTTTTTGCGGAGCTGAGTCTAGCGGATCAGGAGGCGGTTATGGATAGTAATGATCCGGAGAAGGCGAATATTGACGAGGAGAAGCTGAAAAGGATTACGGATGTGGGTGTCTTTCATCCGACTAAGGCGGGGTTTGCTGCTTATGCTGAGGCGGTTATGCATTATGATGATCCACTTCGAGCAAGAAAAGTGATGGTGCTGCCGCAGAAAGGACCTGGCGCCAACGGTCGACATTCATGTCAATGCCTTGCACAATATGAATGATCTCTCAACTCAAGATAACCCAACACAAGGGCATCACTTTGTATCACCGCTTTCGTTCACCCTAGTATCACTCATAATAAGACTCCAACAGGGTATCTTTTGCCTTCAAAACTGCCTGCAAAGCCGAGGGATATCCACCCCACGACGCAATATGCCATACTTACATCCATTACCACCTCTTACCCTCTCTTTCTCTCAATTCCTCGTCACCTCAAAAAGCTCCCCAGCCAGCTCCCTCAACCCCGGATCCTCACTCCCCCTAAACGCCTCCCTAATCCCCTCCACAACCGTCTCCCCCACCCCCTCCTTCCGTCTCGAATAGATATCAATCCCCTGCGGCGTGAAAAGCGTCTTCGCGAAAAACGTAACCACCCACTGTCCCCCCTCCCCCTCTCCCCACCCCAGCACCTCACAATGCGAACTCGCGATCTTCAACCACCCTTTGCCTCTCCAATCCCACTCGCCCGTCGTAGACGCAAATGTATCGATTCCCTCCACGGTTTTTATTTTGGAGGAGGTGAGGGTTTGGTAGGAGACTAGGTCGTCGAGTTGGGGTTTTGGGTCGGTGGCGGAGAAGGTTGTGGTGGTGGTGGGGGGTGTGAGGAGTTTGTAGGTGATTGTGACGTTGCGCTTGGATTTCCACATCGGGAGGGTGGAGTGCGTTACGTGCCAGGTGCCTTCGAGGAAGGAGAGGGGTGGGGGGGTGAATGTGGGGGGTTCAGGGAGGGAGAGGGTTGTTGGGGGGCGGAGGGAGATTGGTGGAGAGGTCATCGCTGGCGGTGGAAGAAATTAGCTGATTAGGAGTTTGGGGGAGATGGAGAGTGTTTTGCTGGCTTAGGTACTGAAGCGATACTCTCTGGACGCATGAAGTCGAGGGTAGGTTTCGGTTCTTTGAGGTTCCTTGACAGCATTAGGTTTTAAGTGCTGTTCTGGGCGTGAGTTTGGGTTCAACCGCCTGGAACTCCGGGCCGGCGACAGCGGCTCTAGCGGCTGTAAGGAACTTTCGGAGGACATCAATCTACAGAATCTCAACAACAAAGCTTTTAGAAGGCCACCAATCGATCCGTCAATACGCTGAAGGTGCTTGAAAAACAGCTTGGCCTATTTGTGGTCTTGATGCTGCTTCAACAAATGGCAGATTTACCAGGCATTGCTACAGTGTGATATCTAGCATTCGCTTCTATCGTCCGCTTCAGCGTCCGAACGGTTTAGGTCGCTCAGGCCATCGCGTGACAAAGTACATACAGCAGGATTCTCAGGAGCACTCACAAGCTCCCCATTACTTCCCACGACATGATTGAACTTCTCAACCAGAGTGAGATTATCGTCTCCGTAGACAACTCTCTGCTCCGGTACCTGAAGCCCGAAAGATATTGCTAATTTGACATTTGCGTTTGGGCCAGAATATCGCCTATGCGTTCGACACCACGTTGTTCATCATAACGCAATTTTGGTGAAAGGTAAGACAGTAGTTCAACCCCATGTTGCGAGCAGTAAGGGTTCTAATTTCTCTACAATAAATTGAACGCACACAATCCTGACAATTTGAATTTGGTCTTTGCAATCCAATGATTCCCCGTTGAGAATTTCAATTGATATTTGTGTGATAGTCAGAAGCGAACGCTTAGGTTAATGCAATGTCCAAGAGACGATTCTGATTCGCATATCCAAAACGTCTCAACGAAAACGATGCAGTCATTGTCAGATTTAGCCAGAGGTCAAAAAAGTACACCGAAACAAGCCGAAAAGCTGAATTGCAACTGCTTGTTGAAATTTCTGGTATTTAGTAACAGAATAAAATTCTATACATACAAGAAAGTTGCTCAAGAGACTAGGGAATAGGTATTTGTCTCCAAGAAGTATCACCTACGAACGGTTTGTGGATGACTTGTCGTTGTGCAGAGGGGGTTTGGCAGGCGCGTCTTTTTCCACCGCCAAGGGTACTGTGAAATATGGCCCCTATCACACTGCAGGCCACTAGAGCGAAATTGACCTTAGATAGCCTCTGAAACACTCACGACATGGAAGCGGAGAACGGGCCGATTGAGTTGCTGCATTTGATTGGCCGTTGCCCTAGTAAGGCCCAAAAAAACATGGTCTTAGCCGCTGATTGAAACACCTGTGCTTGCCGCATGAAGTCAAATCTAATGAATCTCTTTAAGGATGACTTTGACAGCATGACAACGAGATGTGATAATTACTCATGGAGCTGTACCCCCCAAGTGATCTTCTTTACTACACCGTCTTGCCACAGGCTCTCTCGCGAGTTCTATTTGCCTCAGCCGGGGAAGTCCCTCACCCCTTGTTGTTTAAAATTAAGACTAGGTAAGGAACCTTGTCAGCATCATTGCCCAGCCAAATCACCAGTTTGTACCAAGGATAGAGCGTCAAACAATGGAGAGTATTGGCATCCCTTTGAATTCAGTCGGAGAACCGATCAACATTTTCAACCAACCCGTCGACCAGAACGGTCGAGCGATTAACTCTCTTGGCGAAACGATCAACCCACTAGGCCAGACCCTCAATCCCCTTGGGGCTCCAACGAATATAGCTGGCCAGACCGTGAATCAGATTGGCCAACCGACTGACACCAATGGTAGAGTGATATCAACCACTGATACACCGTCGCCTCCCTCCATTGGTAGCATAACGACTAGTAGTGTAACATCTACGCCACCAAGCTCCTTCTCAGCACCAACGTCAGAGCCAACACTGTCCTCTTCGAACTCCCTCCCTCAAGCAACAAAGGTGGGTATTGGCCTTGGCATCCCCCTCGCCCTGATTGTCATTGCTGCTGTTGCAGTCCTTGTTGTGCGCCGCTTTCGAAAATCTGGATTGAGGGTACAGAAAAGTGAAGCCCAAAGAACTGAGGTCATCGAGGTTGAAGACACCTCAAGGAAGACAGGACAAGTTGGAGAGTGGTCAAGAGCTGAAATGGATACCAAGAGCGTTGCAAGGCAAAAGTCGCGCGAGCTTGAAGGAAGTCCTGGGCCTAATAGATTTGAGCTGGGATGACGTGCACTGAAGATCTTATGAGGGTGACTCACAGGGCAATGACGAACAACAAATCTATTGATGCCTGTCATCGCCAATCTATGGCTACAGCGAACACATAACTCGGCAACTGAAGATATTGACCAACGCACAGCGTGCTGCCTCTTTGCCAAATACGGAGAGATCTGTCCTGTCTGCTGTCTCTGCACTAGATGTATGCCGAGAACAAATTGCAATCGGCAGCGGACCTTCTGCGCACTAATGCAAGGTCCTTTTGCCCGCAAATGTGGAGTCCTTTTGTAGCGCCTGAGGTCTTGTCAGCCTTGGCTGCGGAACCACAAGGCTAGACTTCCAGATTATAAACGGTCTTCGTTTCCCATACGTTCTTTCAAAGAATCTTGGAGGTCTGAAAAACGCGTACAGATTGCAAGAAGTGCTGTAAAATTGGGCTCAACTTGACCAAGGCCCGATTTTAGGATTATCTGGGCCCTGTCGAAGGGATTCCTTCCATTGAGCTCCTCTTGCCCATTAGAAGAGCGACAAGCTTCGTATTCTGTCACGAACATCGCTCCATCTTCAACGTACAGGATAGACCACGACAAAAAAAAATTTCATACTCTTAGAACATCCGCCTTACTATGGGCACGTCAGGCTTCCCATCCTCGCCTCATGCAAGAGGCCGTATTCCCTCGTCTCAAGCATGGGAAGACCGTCGAACGAAAATCACGCAGCTCTATCGCACAGAGGGTAGAACTCTAGCTGAAGTAATGAAGGTGGTCAATGGACCGGAGTTCAAGGCATCGTAAGTATAATCGCATCGGTTTCCTCACATGACAGTGTACCTGACAAGACGCTGTACACAGTGCCAAAATGTACAAAGCCAGGATCAAGGCGTGGGGTCTCGAGAAAAAGAACAAAGAGCATGAAGCTCGAGCGGTTATTCATGCGCATGCCTTCCGTCAAGGCAAGCCCACGCGAATGCGGCTCCGAGGCCAAATTGTCAACATACAGACCGTGCAAACTTACTTCAAGCGCAAGGGACTTGCAATAGAAGATGTGCTCAGCTCGGAAACGGTTGAGTCGTCCGATCTGATTTGCGAAACTCCGCCTGAGAGCCCACAAATGGTGTCACAGTCCGTCTCTGTCAAAAGCTTGGACGAAACAGAGCTAGGGCTTAGATCATTGCAACAAAAGCCAAGAGTACTTACAATGCCGCAGCAGATGACGAGTTCTGGAGCTTTCAAGATTGCTGAGTCGTTGTTCAAAATTTTAAGTGAGTATGTCTCGAGTTCATATGGAACCGGCCTTTGGATCTCTGCAGGGCCTGATGAATACTCTACCTCGAAAGGATCAGACCCCCCTGACAGGTTCTGGAACAGCAGACGTTTGTTAAACCTATTCGAAAGACCCTATGACCGCCATAGTCGGCAATCAGTAGCTATATGTCGGTGCTTCCTTGACATTCTTGTCAGGCGTCAAACAATGAAGGTCTTCCCCGTTGTAATCTCATCTTTGACATTGCTAGTGATTGAGGGTAATAAGCAAGGAGCGTTGAGGCTATGCGAGTATGCGTCTTCCGTGGCTGCTACTCGTTGCTCTGGTCCAGGCTCAACCACATACTTTGTCATAGTTATATTAGCGCATCTCCGCTCCCTGATACGCTATGGCGAAGCAAGGGAATACATTCTCACGTCCTTGAGAGTTTTCGTCAATTCCCATGAACGAGTCTTAGGAAGTTTGCACATGGAAACAACCAACGCCACGTGCTCCATGACGAAGATGTTTTGTATACTCTACAGGCCAGAAGATGCTCTAGAGCCATTAGAGCGTTTGCAACAATCACTTCAAAGACGGGAGGGTCCTCCAACACTGCAATACTTGAGGGTCTCCGTCGATTTAATCGAGCTGAGATTGCGCTGCAAACATCTTTTAGGTGCTGAAATCTCGGCACACCTCTTGATTGAGCAGATTTGTACGCTTATTATGCAGCTACCTTGGCCATGGCCATATACACTGGGCGACATTCTGTTGGATGTACGATACGGGTTGAACAGGGTGAGAAGTATTCAAGTGAAGTTCTGCAATGCTCGATATCGACTAGCCTTTCTTTTGCAATTCTTCAGCGTAGGACTCTTGCAGGACCATGAGGCGGTAATCAAACATCGGAAAACCTTCATCCAAGCTCTACTCAAAAGAGAAAAGTCGAGTGATACTGTTCGTTCCGATGCAGAAATTAAAGTGATTTTCCATGAATTGAGTGTCCACATTCTCGGAAAAGAGAACTCAGCTAGACTACTTGATAAGCACTGGGGCTCAGGCACAAATATATGTGAAATATGCAACAAGGCGTAACGTGGAGCAAGTATGCCTGATGGCAATGACTTTCGACCAAAACGACAGCCGCTTTTGGAAATGTATCGAATCGTTGAACATTGAAGAGAGGTCTTCTTACCATTTCATGACTTCATCGGGATCTTCAGCTTGCTGCAGAAGCATTTCATATTCATAACGTGCTGGCCTCAGAAATCTTCTTGATGTGAACATTCGTTCCTACATGCTTGCGACTTGGAAAGGGCGCGTTAGCAGACTCTCGTAATCTGCAATAATGATGCATGAACAACAATCCCAGATCTCGAATTCAAATCCTGGTTGAGCATGATATTGGGAAATATGAAAAACTGAAATCGCGATGGGCGTGGAGACCTATACTGAAATTTGGAGGGATTTGAGGCCACATTTAGATACGTCGATGGACTATATTGGCTCGGACAAAAGAAGACCTAGGATTGACGCCAGAATTTTTGCAGCAGATATCATTAGCGATAAAACATGTCTGTTATCCCGATTCCTCCGAACCTTTCCCCAAATTTCAATGCTGTCGATCACTCTAAAGATTGCTAGAAGGTGAAATATTTCTTCATGTCAGATACACCCTAGCAAAACACCATGAAAAGCCACACAGGTGTTCGACAAGAATGTAAAAGCCAAGCCGCATTGCCAATGCCTCGTGCTCAAGCCCCCCAAGTAAAAGTCTATTCCAAAGACATTCACGCCGACGAAATCAAGAATACCACGAACAGCCCATTTGTCCTTCACAGCCTCTCCACAACGACCCTCGCTAAGATTCCAACTCAACCAGAAAGGCATTCACAGCAATATTCCCACCTTCACCACGTACGATCTGACCAAGAACGAAGCTTTGATTCAAGTACGCATACGGCGCTCCGACCTCGATGATCTGCACCACAACCCAGCATCAGCAAACATTCTTCACGTTGCACCAAACTCGCTACCACGTGCCAGCATCTGCTTCTTTCCTCGCAGACTCAAAGACATCTTGACAACCAACTGAAAGAAGAAGACATCACTCACGATACGACTCCACTGCTCATCCGCACTCCCCACCCCCTGCAACGTCGCGAAGAACGTGCCATTCTTATTCGTGCGCCCGTAAACAATGATATCCGGCTCTTCCTCCTTCATACCGTTCCGGAAGATCGGGAATGCGACTCCGCCTGTCAGTGTCGCGATGAGGGCGGGGCCGGTGATTGTGCCGCTTGCTATGGATTCGACTTTTGTGTTTGGGTTAGCTTGCTTTCGAGGCTGATTGTTGGTGGGTGAGGAGAGGAAGGGGTGAGCGGTTGAAAAGGGGGGGAGAGGCAATGGGAAAACGACGTACCAAGTCTTTGCCCGCCTGGCACGTCGATGAGGGGCATTGGTGTGCCAAGTTGCAGGTTTGCTGTGAAGAGGAAGTCTGTCTTGGGAGGGGAAAAGGTTGAAGTGTTTGCTGCTGTTGCGACGCTGGGGTGTAACATGGAGAGTAGGATCGGCGCGATGGTGAGGAGGGTGGGGAAGTACATGGCTGCTGAGGTGACCGTTGCTGGAACGTTTTATACCAATGGTGCAGTGAAGGCCTTCAATCGTGAGTCGCTTGCTTTATTGAATGCAAAGAAATCTACGGTACAGAGGCCTTCATATACTCTACCATTGCTGCTGTAGGGCTAGATTTCTCACCGTCTCTTGTCAGCGCAGCCGTTGAGATAGGATAATCAGCCATCAGCTCATCTCAGGTACCAGCATATGAGACAGCCGTTGAGGTATAGTATGATGCGAACGTGGCTTACCACTGCAGGAACCCCTGACGGTAGGGCTACCGCCAGCGTCTTTCTTGGGGCTAACGAAACAGAACATAATAATGCATCACCGCATCCAATTTTATGCGCTTCGCATCCCCAATCAACATGTGAGAAGTGAGATCAGGTACCACTCGAGGAGATTAGCCACACTAAAGGGGCCTGGAAGGGAGTAAGCTCAAATCGCATATTGATGTACCGAAAAGGTTAGTGCGCTGACATCGTCCGTTACCGCACAATGACATAGCGAGTCGCAACTGGATGACGGTCGAGTCTTTGACTCGCCAATTGCTCTCTTCCCCTGCACAAAGCTAAAGAGCAGACTCGCCATCCGAGGATTTTGAGAACGTTGGATTGTGATATGCCTAATAGTGGCTGGTATTGTAGGTGTAGCATCCATACCTGTCCATCGGTTCACTTGAACTCCCTGGAAGCCGCGCCCAATAGCTTGCCATTCTTGTCAATCTTTACACCTTCGAACCTCAACAGCTCCAAACTCGCGTCTGGGCCCCCGTGGACCAATTCGTGGTGTACGCCATCATTCAACCCGCCAAATCCGCTGTCGCTAGCTACCACACGATGACCAGGCAAATCATCCAGCCACCGATTCTTCTTCAAAGCGCTCATAACATGTGTATACGGGATATTGACCCAGTTATCCCCGTAATATTCTTTCATTGCGGTGACTGTCGTGTAGCAGCCTACCAGTGCTTGGGCTACCAGCTAGAGAATGCGGATTTATTGGCGTTCAGGGTGGCGCGAAGATCGGAGAAGCCGTCGTTGGGGCGTTCATCGTCGCATAAAAGAGGAGGTGGACAAGTGCAAGGGTATCGCGAGACGTAGAAATGGAAGTAAAAGCGAGCACATTACACAAGGTCTCGTCGAAGTGTGTACTCTGTGTGGCATATGCAGACGTTGGACAAAAGGCTTTGCAGCTTGCGGTAGGTGGCTCAAGTCCGGAAAGGTGAGTGGGAGACTGTTACCTTCGAGCTTCAAGTCGATGTAAGATAGTTCTTTAGTGCGATGTCGTTCGCGCATTCTCTCTCTACGTCTCGCGAACTCCCCTACGATCCGCTCGATTGCGATTCATTGAGGCTCATCATGCTCTTGGCCCATAGCTTTCGGGAGCCTTGGATTGTTTATCGCGATGCCATGAAAGAAAGCTTGTTCCGTCCTGAACTAGCGCAAAGCCTGCCAGGGAAATCTATGTCTTTCGGTCCGCAAGGGTGGCGTGCTTCGGGGCCTTTGCAAGCTGTATCCGCTCACGAGCAGAGCACTCAAGAGCACGAAAGCTTGTTCACAGATGATCGAAGTCGCGCTGGCACGTGATCAGCAATTAAACTTGTCGCCGGCCCACGAGGTTGCGACTACGGAACCCTGTAAGCCATTGAATACCCTCGGTCATCGCCAGAGATGGAACTTGTAGCAGGCACTCTGAAGAAGTCGAATGCATGCTTCAAGAGTCTGCGCATATCGGTCAAGGAACCCTAAGTCGTCGTGCAGAAAGGTTTCATCTCTCAACGTAAGGAGATGTACGGTACTCTTGCCGATATGATTACCGTCGGAAGACGTACCCATAAACAAGCTGGCCATTGCAAGCAGACGCCAATGAGTCACGATACTTTCAAACTATGATATTTGAAGCAAAATACGGAGTCTCAAGGTTTCAGAACCTTTCTTTATGACTCAAGGACATGCTTTATCGTCGCCCTGTGCAGTAGTCTTAATTGATGCGACCCGGTACCGACCGGGCCTAACGACAAGCTGAACCAGCGATTGTGGCGTTGACAGTGTATCTGACAGTGGTTGGAAGTATGTTTGCCCGCGTGGGGGGTCGTCATGCACCTCATCCGGTACGGGAAGCATATTGTGTCTCAGCTTACGGGCAGACACGGCTGGCCATTTGTTGGCGCCCCGATGGGCCTAACGGTGCTATCCAATGATGTTATGAATAGGGACTAGGAACAATATTCGTTGTGCCGCTTTCATAAAGTCACAGACGTCTCCTGGTGCGCTGTGGTGCATCTGGGAGTAATTTGACGCCGATTTGTCAACCATCCTCAACAATCTGCTTTCCCTTCTTGCAAGAGTGAAATTTCGTCACACGTAGCTGGATCATATTTTCGAAAAGTAGTTTAATCATATGCAGGAAGACTTGTTGAGAAAGGTGGATCACCAAGGCAAAATGCAAAAGCTTCAAAAGAAGCTTGAAACATGACGGCACATCACGACATACCGCTGTTAGGCCAAGCCATAAAGACTCCTCGCTCTTACACATAACGGCTTGTTGGAAGCAAGCTGAAGATATATTATACCAACGCTGCAGGTTTGCACAAAACACTCCATTCTGCTCTTTAGCCATTTACGCAGTAATTGTGCTTGATACTTGTCTGAAAGTCGAAGGTGAGGTGCGCTAATGAGACCCTTCCTGAAATCAAACGCTTGGATGACTACTCGTTTCTCCAGCTGACATTCTGGTTGGTGATGTCGTCCGTGAATTAGAATTTCAGGCCTGGTTGACCGTCGACCGCGTGTGGCAGTGCGAAATCCTGCAAGCTCCTGCGTCCTCATGCCGTGCTGACTTTGTTCCATCGTTGGGCCAAGAGAATCCCGAAGGAGTTGAAAAGAAAAAATATTATATATATCTCTTCATACCCCCATAGTAGCTCAATTAGCCATTGCCTTCGAAAAGCTACAAGTCCACAGCGAAGTCCTTCATTCATGATGTTTCCACTTTCGTTCGCAGTAGTCATCCTCTTAGTCGTGACAATCTCTGCACTACCAGCGACAATTTCAGACAGCGATGGCAAGTTCCTTGGCCTCGAAATCCGCGACATTGACGGCGCCGACTTGACCCAAAATGTGACCATCTACCAAACACAAACCGCGTCGAAACTTCGCAAAAGAGGATTAACACCCATCACATGTTCACAGGATGGGTTTCTCGAATTCGCCGGCTCTGCCTGCGACAGGACTCGTAACGCACAAGACTGGATTTGCAGGATGGCAACGGACCAAGGGATGCTTGCGGGTTACCCTCAGACCCAGACTGGCTCTTGCGCTGCCACCTCCATCTGTGTCGACGGTATCGCGCATCCCAATCATCCAGGGATGTTGACGGCGTATTGTCATGACATCGAATCCATGATCGACATTGCGCAGACCATCGACCAGGCAGCGTGGAGGGATCAGGGAGTCTCGAAGGCGTATGATCCTCCCCGGGCGGGACTGAAGGCGGTGGAGGCGATATTCACAGGCCCAACGATGACTGATGGTATAACGTTGCCTGCGATCAAGATTGAGGGGCAGAAGAGTTTCCTGCAATTGGGGGTGGGGGAGCAGTGGAAGACCCAGCAGGAAAATTACTGCGAGGGTTGTTCTAGCTTGGGGTTGCAGCCTGTGGATAAATCGGTGTCGCGAATTGTTTACAAGGCCAGGTTTCCGGAAGCGTTTGCGGGCGCCAATCTGTTTATCAGTACTTTGTAGCTCTGAATTAGCTCTGGTTCCTGGGTAATCGTTTCAATAAAAGGGCACGTTAGTTCTCTGTGGTTTCAATCTTTCTAATCTCCTAACTCTCATTGATGTTTTCGATTCCTGCAACACCCTGTGCCGAAATGTCTTCAGACTAAGCAATGTATGCTGAGAATGCGGATCTGCAGGGTCAACTCGATCAGGCGTATCCTAAAATGGGTTCGCAGTTGCTCTATATCATCCTATAGCAGTATCAGAGCCCACGCTCCCATACAGTTGCCCTGCATCATTCATGGCATGATTCGCTCCGCCTCCCGTGTCTCCATTCCCTGAAAACGCCACCTCGACAAATATTCCTCCTTGCTGTCCCATAGTAAATTCCCCAGCAGTCTTTGCGATAATTTGCCTTGTCTGAGTAGACTCATACTGTGCACAGCTCCCCACCAGCAGTGCCGCTTGCGCAGAGATGGCACTCCATGCCGCTCTCTCCGCACGCAAACGTGCGTATATGCTGACTTTCGCGGTACAGCTCTTGTATGTGAAGTACTTGGGAAGATAGATGTTACCAGCCTCCACTGTACGTGTGTTTGTGAAATCGGTCGTGCTGAAAGATATTGGCATGCGTTGGATAGCGGATAAGCAATCTGGCAGATGAGCGGTTATGGTAGTGGGATCGCGTATACAGTTTGGATTGACAGAGAAAGTAACGTCCGTCTTGTTAGTCGTAGTAGCTGAAGAGATCTCCTGGCTGTAAGACAGACCTACATGCAACGTGGCAGCCGACGCTAACGCAAATATCGAAACCTGCATTTCGGATACCTGCATGTCGATTCGTAACAGGGCCCCTATGTGAATATTGCTTTGATGTCGATCTTTGTAATCCGTCGAATGGCGGTCATCGCTTGGTTCATTCTTGATTTTCCGAATGCGCTTACGAAGTTCTGGCACGCCCACACAAGTACAAACAAATTTAGTCTGTACATGCGCATGTCTTACCGTGAAACGAGAGACTAGACTTGCAAATTAAGCGTCGATCATGAGGACTGTCTGTTAAGCAGCTACAAGTGTCTCAACTCTCTTTTACATCTGTGATTTTCAAACGGTGTTCAGCCAGTGTTTTCGCAGGTTCTGTCTACAGCATGCGCATCTTATGCAGTGAGAGCCGACATCTTGGTTGTAGAGCGTTGGTTTTCTCGAACTATAGCCATCAATCGCTCGTACGCACGCTGATCATCACCACGTAAAAATTCGTCCATATTGTTGCTTTCGAAAGTGTCTTCAATCCATTTGTACGTGTCGCCGTGATGCCCGTAATTGAATACGAATCTTTCTGGCTGTTCCTTAAAAGTCCTTGTGACCTCAGCGATCTTTTCGTGATGTTCGTGCTCCTCGTAGTCCTCGCATGGGCTGCATCCAGCCAAAAACTCAGTCCATTCGTCAGGGTCCCTTGACGAGCGAATGTCAAATGTAGTAAGACAAGGTGGCTTGGAGTCTGCGATTGCGTTCAGGATGGTTGCCCATGTGAATGGTAGCCTGACTTCATAATCATCGGTCAAGTAATTTTGACTATTGTCTGATGCGATAGGCCAAGTAGTGTGAGGAGTTACCGCAATCGTGTCGCCGTCCCAAACTAGAGCATCGCGCATGACTATCGTCTCAATGTTTGCAGCCCTTTCTACAATGATGTCAACAAGATGCTGGCTAACGAAGATGTTCGTAAGTTCGAGGTGGCGAAGTAGCGGAAGGTGGCCTGCATAAAGAGGCAATGGTGCTAAGGGTCCCAGCTTTCCCTCTGCGCTTGAATGCAAAACGAATCTCGTAACGTTGGTGAGATAGTCGAAGAAGAACTTGTCAAATTTTGCTGTCAGGATGGGGTATTCATCCCAAGCAGACACATCATGCCCTTCGTCAGGGTAAAGACGGCCGCCGGGGAGTGTCATCTCAAAACCCTGAAGTTGATTCAGAAATCGATGCCACTCAGGACTTGAGTAGGTCGATACTTCTTTGAGGACCAAGTTCCTCAAATTGAGCTTCTTCACAGTGGCATTTTTGTTCTTCGCGATTAACTTGAATGAGTTGGCCATTCTAGCTCTCCAGCACTGGGTCCTCTCGGCCTCCTCCCGCTGCTCACTTGTCTCTCCATCGTCGGAAGTCAGGTCGTTGTTATTATAGATCTTGTAGAAGTCATTGGACCATTCCCATGGTAGCTCCCTAAATTCCACCTCCAATTTCTCAAGGTTTGGCAAGATTTGCAGGTTTGATAGAACCTCCTCGACCTCTGGGCCCAGAACATTATTCTGCTCGCAGGACACGCAGGTATGCACGACTTTGGCCTTGCAATCGCCCTCGATCCGGGATCTATACTCACATGCTGTATCGCACCCCCAATGGCTGTTTGGGCAAAAGTCTAGAATTTTGATTGAGCTCGCGAAATTTGAGTCCGCGATTTTCTTGATGAAGTTCGCGCTGTCATCGTTCTCAGTCAATTTCGCTCTCTGAATCATTCGAGGTGTAAGAAGTCTACGAAAATGGGAAGACGTAGAGCCCCATTTTTTGAGCGCTTCAAACGCTTCATGGCCATCAACGAGGTTTTCGATGATTTGGGTATGCAATTCCCAAGGAAGGTCCTCGAATTTGGTTTGCATTGAGACAGCTTCTGTGAAATACATGCAAAGCCCATTGCTGAATTTGTCTAACATCTCCCTCTTATTGTATCTTTGTGGCCCACGCCTGCACCGCCCCCGAACGAAGGATTGGCGGGCACTGCATCGCGTGCTTAAAATCCTGGACACAAGAACCTTGAATTCTGGCGTTACACTTGGTTACATTTAGGATAGCTGCGATCATTCAAGCGGGAAAAGACTTAAGATGCTGCTGATATAAAGACACAAGTGAAATTGAAGTCACGAGGAAGATAAAAATGAGGAGAGACCCCTGGACCACCCAGAAACTACTGGGCCGAGCGAAGCTTTAGGCGTCTCCGGGGAGCAACCCGCCAAACATCTTCCGCCGAACTTCTTTGCCCGAAGCAAGAGCTATTCTATCCACGACCGACCTCACAAACAGCCCGAATTTCCCCCTCACCATCCCCACGCCCTGCCACACAATTCACCAGAATGCGCACAACCCTCCGCCTCCTCGCCGCCACACCATCCCCCCGAAAGCCACTCATAAAATTCCTCGGTCCCCGCTCCAAGCTCCCCTCTCACTCCCCGCCATCTTCCACCCCAACTGAACCCTCAGAGCCAGTTCCACACCCCGAATCGCCCACCCACGCGCTACCGGATAGTTTTAGGAATTATAGGAATAAGGCGATACAGCACGGTCCATTGGCTGGGAACAAGAAACCGCCTTCACGGGAGAGTGGAGGAGGGGGTGGTGGTGCAGGGGGGAAAAGTGGTGGAGGGGGAGGGAGTAGGGGCGGTGCCTTTGTGGGTGGAGCAATTGGTGGGCACTCGGGACATCAGTTGGGAAGCGTGAAGGCGGGGGGCAATGAGGTTTTTGATCGGAGTGAGTTGCCGGCACGGTTTGGCAGGATGAAGTGGACGGAGGAGGAGATTGAGGCTGTGGAGTTGGGTGGGGCGGGGGTGGCGCCGGGGTGGGGAGGAGCTTAGGGGGGAGAGTAAGATGGAGAAGCTAGAGGGCAGGCTCAAGATACGAAGAATACAAGGGTGGTCAGGTATACGGGGCCTGGCATGTACATACGCCGTGACGCTTATATGGAGGAGGAGTTGCGCTTAGCGACTAGTGAGGAGCGAGACACGAATTGTATATCTACGTGCGAATGTCTGAAGCTGAATGTCGGTCAGCTTTTCCAAACATCTCATTGAGCCACCGGGCAACGCTATCCAAGTCGTGCTGCTCCCCTGTTTCTGAGATACCGTGAAGCAGATGTTCAAAATTATCGATTTCATGTATTGCCCTGCCTTTTAGGCTGTTGCTGATATTCGAGTGCTGAGACGCGGCTTGCTCTTCGTCTGACGATACATTGATATCAGTCTCTACAATCGAGCCATGCTTGACTCCGAGTTGCACCTTCGCCTAGAAGAGGCAATTAGTATGAGACGAACTACGCATTGTTGTTGAAGTAGAACCTACTGTTAATGGAAACCATGGAGGTAGCGGTGGCGGTTTCTGACCCTCCTCTACATCTGGATGGCTTGAGAGCGTGAATTGGGGCGTCTGGGCAAATTTCCATTTATTGGACTATTAAGGTTAGTAACCTCCGGTGTTGCAAAGAGGTTAGGCATCTCACTTGAAGCTCGGCCATTCCTTCCTCGATACTCGGCGCTATCATATCCTGGCCTACAAATCCAGCTATCCAGTCGTCGCCGGTGAGGAGAGGATTAGATCCTTCTCGTTGCCCATCCGGCCTCGATTCTGAGAAGGTTTTCTTGACTAGGGGATCGATATCGTAGAGCTCAACGAACTTGTCAATCACGCCGATCATGAACTTGTGGACATTCTGAGCAATGTGATCGCTGTGGCCGGCATCCAGCACGTTCGTAACCGGTGAACGTACGCTCTCTGATCCATATGCCTTGAGAAACGGGCGCGCTGGAGAACGTAGATAGCTAGAGATCGAGCCTATCCTCTCGGATGCCAGAAGGCATGTTCCATGATGCAGAGATCTGCCTCTAGTAATCTTGTATGCCGACCCAGAAACCTTGAGTGGTGGCTTCTGACGGTCATCTGTCATGAAAGGGGTACTGAACATGTCAAACTGTCTGTTGGAGTCACCCTCAGACTCTGAATGCGGAGCGCCCTGGTCAAGTACTATGTCGTGCCGTTCGTTGACCCGAGCTCTGTCTGTAAACTCGCGCAGAGCCTCCGTGACCATGACGACATGCTTATTTCTCGTGAAATGAGATGACGGGCAGGTTACGCTATAATTTACATTGCCCTCGTCGTGAAAAACTGCTCCACCGCCTGATCTACGTCTCACGAGCTCAACATCGTCGATGCTAGCAGAAGGAAATCCATTTTTGCTTTTCAGTGCTGGCAAATTTGCTTCAAGCCAAGGATTTTGGTTCCTGCCGATGACGATGCATGGTCGGTTGATATAAAACAACAAGACGTTTGAATTGGGAGGAGCTTTCTGTAGTAAATAGTGCTCAAAAGACAAGTTGAAGAATGGATCTTTAGAAAGTGAGATATAGATTTGAGTCTTTACATTTTGAACAGCAGTGGCCCATTTGAAAGCCACCATATCTGGTCCTCTGGCAACTCATGATGCTTGTCTAGCAAGGTATGCTTTGAGCAATGCTGTTAGGATCATAGGGCGATGCAGAAAAGAAACCCTGAGGCTTTCTGATATGACTCTTTTCAGCCGAGGTTTACCCGAGGTGGCCGTCATATCCTCGATTATTTGGAAATGCAATTGGCACTGCTTCTACACAAATAGCTCCCAGGTAGCCTCAGATACAAAGAGACTTGCGCTTTCTAAACCACAGCCCACCATGTCTACATTCGGTCGGCTGTTTCGAGTCACCACCTACGGCGAGAGCCATTGCGCCTCCGTGGGATGCATAGTCGATGGTGTACCTCCAGGGCTTGGATTGACGGAGCAAGACATACAGCCACAGATGACTCGCAGACGACCTGGACAAAGCGCTCTCACGACCCCTAGAGACGAGAAAGACAAAGTCATGATTCAGTCAGGCATAGAGAATGGTATAACACTGGGTATGTATCATCCGAATGTCGATTCTTGATCTCAAGACATTATCAAACTCATAACGAAACGCTGACACCGAGAATGTGATCAGGAACGCCAATTGGAATGTTAGTAAAGAACGAGGATCAACGACCTAAAGACTACGGCGGTAATACTATGGACTTGATCCCAAGACCCTCGCACGCTGATTATACGTATCAGATGAAGTACGGAGTGCGTGCTTCGAGTGGGGGAGGAAGGAGGTAAAGATACTCTGCTATATGGCTTTTTGAAAGTGAAGCTAATGTTATCTGCGATACAGTTCTGCTCGAGAGACAATTGGACGAGTGGCAGCTGGTGCTATAGCCGAGAAATGCCTCAAAGAGATGTATGGTGTTGAGATCGTCTCGTTCGTCTACTCCGTGGGTGACGAGGATCTGTTCCCACCGACACCTACGCATCCCTCCGCCTCTACCAATCCAACATACCTTAAGATGCTTGAGACGATAACAAGAGAAGAGGTAGACTCATATATACCAGTGCGGTGTCCCAACCAAGAAGCCGCAGATCGCATGGCCCAAAAGATAGCAGAATACAGAGACCGTCAAGACAGCATAGGGGGCACGGTTGTGTGTGTAATACGCAATGTTCCTGTTGGTTTAGGCGAGCCTTGCTTCGACAAATTAGAGGCCTCTCTAGCACAAGCAATGCTTTCAATACCTGCGACTAAAGGCTTCGAGATTGGATCTGGATTCAATGGCTGCAAAATCCCTGGTTCAGTGCATAACGATGCCTTTATTGCCTCACCCGCCGTCCCCCTTTCGCAATCAGGTGCCGAATCTGCTGCAAACGGCTCGCAAACCAACGGGACCTCAAAACATAAGAGCGGAAAACCTTCAAACCCTTTTCCTGTCCTCAAGACTCGGACCAACAACAGCGGTGGAGTCCAAGGAGGCATCAGCAACGGCGCCCCCGTCTATTTCCGCGTAGCCTTCAAGCCTCCTGCCACCATTGGGCAGGCTCAAGAAACCGCAAGCTTCTCTGGAACTGCTGGCAAGCTAGAAGCAAAAGGCCGGCACGACCCATGTGTGGTTCCACGAGCAGTACCTATAGTTGAAGCAATGGCGGCGTTGGTGTTGATGGATGCTGTGATGCAACAAGCAGCGAGGACTGCCGTCAGGCATAAGCTAACGCCGCTAGATGCAGCTGGCGAACAGGTCGACGATGAGACTGCTGCATATCTGGAATAGAGAGGCTTGAGGGAGTGTGAAGAGCGTGATGACATGGCATGTACTCTGGGTATGAGTGTGCACATTTGGAGGGTCTTGAAATCAAGAGCATGGCGTATGGCATAGACAAAACCGCATATGGTCAAATTCAACACCATCTCTTCAACAGATCCGCTATGCATACAATATCATTAACTCATCCCCAGCCCTTCCCTACCCACTCCTATCCACTCTTCTCCCCCTCCCCCTCTCCCTCTACCCCATACCCTTCCCCTTCACATCTCCCCTCAAACCCCCACCTCAACCCCATCCTTCTCCCCCTTCCTAACCTCCTTCCCAGTCTTCTTAATCTTCTCCAACACATCCTCATAGCTCACCTCATCCGTATACACATCGGCGGTCTGGGTCTCAAGCGAGACTTTGTAGTCCGTCAGGCCTTCTGTCTTTTTGAGGACGCGCTCGACGGCGCCGGAGCAGCCGCCGCAGGACATGGCTATGTTGAAGTGGTAGTGGTGGGGGGATGACATTTTGCGGGGTTGGGGTGAGGTCGGGGTTGTTTGTGAGAGTGAAGTGGTGTGGTGCGAGGTTTGGGGACCTTATGGGGCGGTAGTACAGGCGACGGCGATTGTGGTGCGGAGTTGGAGGGGTTGTAGGAGATGCTCGGAGGAAGCTCGGAGGGCTGTTCTGGTTATGGAATTGTGGGTTGAGTGTCGTTACTAGCAGTGTTGGTGATGAGATAGGTTTCGTTTGATATTCAGGGTAGAAGAATCGAGGTGGGAGGTCACAATATAAGTACTGCCTCTATGTCGTTTGAGGGCTTTATGCGTAAGCTCGTGTAAGACAAATGGTTGGTAATACGTACAGGACCGATATCGCGTCATCTCCGGGCCACTGAAACTCGAAACACGCCTAAAACCTCGCTAAAGATAGCGGTTATAATTGAGTTTGATCTAGGATCTGAGAACTGAGATGACAGGTTCGTCTGTTTTTGAAGGATGGGGATGGTGTCTCGGCTGGCCCCAGCCTCGTCTTCTGGTCAGAGAGGTGTGCTACAGCAGGCCGGCTGCCTGTTGCAGCTTTGCACATCTCCTTTTGTACCAGAAACAGCAACCTGAAGCTGTATCAGGACCTTTAGAGCAAGATGAACCATTCAACTGTGCCTGTTGATGGCATTGCTACTCATGGGAAAGCCCGTTCGGTTGAAGATATCCTTACTGTAGCTGTTGGGACTGTGATTGCGACTTCACTCTTTGCCCGGCATCTCTCTCGGCTACGAAGACAATCCTACTCGCTTGCCTCATACTCTTCCTTCTCCTATACGCTTATCCCTACATTCGCTCTCGCTGACATCATACTCGGCTTAGTGAGGTTCAATCAGCATCGGAAAACCGGACGACCCTTGCGTTACTGTCTTGCTGTAGCGCTAGATCTACGGGCACTACCTAGCGATGAAGAGAAGGATGTATACCAGAAGGAGACGAAGGAGCTAGAAACCCCAAGCCTCCCTAAGATGATGGCTGTGGCAGAGTACAATGAGGACTCAATTCCCCTAGCAGTGGTATCGCCACAGAATCTAGAAGCTGAAGAGCAGCTGAAAGACTGGAGATGGAATGCACGACTCGCCAGCCTAATACTTTTCGTGGCCTACGCATTCGTAATCGAGGTGCTCTGGATACGCCGTGCAACGCACGATGCCCGCACCTTCCTTGACGACTTTGTAGCCATGACAGCATTGTCTGGCCAAATGATTTGCTTGACTTGCATTGCGATCATGAGCCTCAACTCTATTTGGCGAGTACCAAGACACTACGTCGATAAATTCAATAGAGTCCGCAGCGAACCAGATCTGACGGATCTCGTCATGGGCCTCGCATGGCGTACAAAGCTTCCTGAACTGAGCTTTTCATTCTTCCTAGCGGTTGTCATCCAATCCATAACCTTCATGGCTGGGGGTGCGGCAACAGGCACACGAACCGTCCAACTGCCCTGCGATAACGCTCTGCAACCCATCATAAATGGGTTGCAGAGAAGTCGAAACGCCTTGGTCATGACACCTAGTGGGCCTGACACGCAGCCTGAAGTGCGTCTCAGACCTTGCCATTCTTGGAAAGCCACCCAAGACATCGATTTAGCTGGTGTAGTCGAAATATTGGCGCAGTTGGGATATCTTGCTGCTTTCGTCACCTCCATTTCCTGCCTGTTGACCGTCTGCCTCATTCTCGTCTCGCTATTTAGTGAAAAAGCAAGGACGATGAGAGAGAAGGGAGCACGGAGTCCGTGGACGAGCCCCGGGAGCACCTATGTGTATATGAGCTATGGGCTCGTTTCGATAACGATTTGGAACTTGACCAGTCCATTGGGCTGGGAACCCTGGATGTGGAAGGATCCTTGGGTGAATAAGCTTGGATTCTTGTGCCGTAGGGGTTGATTTGAGGGTACTAATCTGTCTTCCCATCATGGCCAGGAGGCTTTCAGTGGCATCCCTGCTAGAATGCATTGACTCTATTGCCACAAAAGCTTCCGTTTCGCAGCACGACTGTCAGTAAATCTTCGAGGATCGAGATGCACTGCCAAACGTTGATACAAGACAATGATTTCGCACCTACAGAACAAGAGACCCTGGCGTCGCAATCCACTTATCTTCGCCGCCCCATTGGAAATTGGCACATAACGATTCGGTCAGATTGTTTGCTGACAGAAAGCCAAAAGCCTGCTCTGTAGATATGGCATTACCATCCGACTGCAGGCTTAAAAGTGCCCTTTTGCCAAAGAATGCGGTCTACTCGAGGCAGAACCGAGACATTGAATGGGCTGAACCTGTCATCCCGCTACTTCGCATTAAGATATCAAGCCACTGCTATGCTATAGCGCTGAATTTTGAGCCAGGGAGGAGGGCTAGTCCGGTCATCGTCGGACACTCGTTATTACCATCTGAAAGAGCTGTTCACCCCGATTCTTCCCCACAAAAGGATTGAGGTCGGTAATTATCATGGAAATCACAATCCTGGGCAGACCATAACACATCTCACACGAGTAGAGACTGAAAGTGCTAGCACATCTGGTACTTCTGCCTTCTCAAGACTCCGCAGCACTGAACAGAAGCGTTAATGAAAGCTCACAATCATGAGACAGTCGAATAAAGCAAGTCTGGCCTACTATGGCGCCTGCAATGTTCGGCGAGCTTCAAATTCGCGCTTTCTCCACCGATCTCAACCTTCAGAGAGTCCCCTCGCAGCAAAGCAATATTTACGTCTAGTCTCAACTGCGATGGGATATTCTTTAATCTGGCGCTTCATTTACTTCAGCCTAACGGAGATGCCACTTTGCAGTGGCCGCCGAAACTTTAATAGCTTAAGCCGGTCTCCGCTCCCAGTAACTCGCCAGCTCAGTACAGTAGTGACCCTGTCAAAGCCGTTATTGTTGCTCACCTATGCAATTGGTCGACTACTTACAAATGCTCCACTAACAAGCCTTCCCAACGCCATCTTCGAGGCCGAATCACCGCCTCCCCAGGCTGAAATCTCTAATGCACCTCTGATTATCATACAACGACACCTTCATAACGAAGCAGAGAAGTTGTATCGCATGGGTCAGCGCCGGGCGGAAACGGTATGTTCACTTGCCGAAAATGCCCTCCAAGTCATCACAATCATTTCTGCAGTGTCATGTCTGCCAGGCGTTTCCTTTATTTTTAGCAATATAAGCCTGGCAATGAACGACGAACGAGTCATTAATTTCAAAGGGTTTGCAGGTGTCAAGGCATTGGATACAAAGTACAACGAAGATATGATAGAACTTTAGGAACTCCTAAGTTAGGAAAGATGGCGTCGCGCAAGAGTGCTTGCCGGATTGGCTACTGCTCTCTCTACACTCCCATGAAGGATCTAAAATGGCACTGAAGTACAAGTCAGTGGAGTATCCCATCTGCCCTCACCATTGAACTCATTCACTGCAACCAACGGAATTAACGGACTTAAGGCAGGCTTGGGGATCATAGTGAGACATTGGGTACTCGTAGCCTTGCCTTGACCATGCTCGGACATGACATGCTTCCAAAGCAAATTCATCCTTGCACCGTTGTCGTGAAACGAGGTTCTAAACAGCAACGACTTCTGGAATCACTACGATGTGTTTTGGTTTTGAGCACTCTTGCCGTCTTTGCCAGCCGATTCAGGTATGTCCACTCAAGACAACACGTCCCTCGTGGCGATATTCATTGCTTTGATCGCTCTAGTTGCGGCGACTGGACAGTTACTCCAACAATTGTTTGGTACTGCAGTTGGTTATCGCAATTGCCAGAGCTCTGTCATTGGTAAATGGTCGGCATTAGCGAGACGGCGCTGGCGTTGGTCAGAATTTCGCTTTGAGACTAAATTTACCACTCCCCATATATTTCTCTACTCGGCAGACAACTCAAAGATTGGCCGACCGCGGGTCATCTTTGGCAGGCCATGCAACATCATCGACAGTGATAGCGTTGCGGGGCTATCACAGTATGTGCGAAGATCAGATCAAGATGTCGAGGGCGAAGAGAGTGATCTTGTTGGCTGGTTAAGGCTTCTCCATCAATTAGATCGACGCAAAGCAGAAGGCACTGTCAACTTTCTGGGTCAGGACGTCTCGAAAACTGGTTCGGTGCTTTCTCTAGCAGCAATTGCTCAGCGAACTCGCTCATGGGATCTAGTACCTTTGGACATTATACGTCCCTTCGCGTCTAGCAATGTTGGTGATATTATTGTGATTGCGCATCGGCTTCGAATGGTTTGGACTGATTTACGTCCAGCAGACGGTATAATGCGCGCGGAGGGCAATGGTCAAGCAATTGTATCATCAACGATACGTGGCTTTGGCCTTCTCCTTCAATTCACGTACGATGAAATTAGCAATACCGACTTACTGCAACAACCATTGCTTCCTACACGAGAGGCAGACAAAATGGGGTTCCGGATTATACCCGGCTGCAGAAGTCTGGGATACTCTGAAGAGAAACCGGATGAACCTCAAGGTCTGCCAGATTTCTCGCTGGACACTGAAAATTGGGAAAGTAGTGTGATGAAAGCAATGGAGACACTGCAAATGCCAAAACCTTTCATATTTGCATGTGATGAATATCGATATCGAGAGGATGCAGGTCAATTTGCTGGGTTCTGCGACCTGGTACCCATGAATGTTCCCTTACCGCCATTCCCAATGAAGAAATGCATGCAAGTGATCGCACCTCATGCTCAAGCTCACGATACCCCACTGAGAACGCAAGCAGGTTTCAGGGCATATCGTGTTCGACTGGAACAAACGGTACGAATAAGATCTTCGTCAACTCAGCTCAAGTGGTTACTCGAATGTTGCTATCGAATGGAAGGGACATATGCAGACAATTGGCTGTCAACAGCAAATGACCACCAAGAGCGCTTGCAAAAGCTCATCTACTCTCCTTACAGGGACTCCGTGGATGATTGTGATTCGATTTGGAGAGAAACAACAACCTACTTCGCAAATGCCGAACGCAAGTACCACGATCCATCCAAGAGATTCCGCTATGTAGATTTAGTTGCAGCCCACATTATCCAAGCCGTCCAGCGTCCAGCTCGTAACCACAACATGGAAGTACAAGAAGAAATTCGTACAACAAATCCTACGTCTGGGTCTGATGAGCAACTTGATGAAGCAATGACCACTTACCTTGATAGTATTGACGAGATCATGGCCTACATGCGCTTCAAAGGCTTCATAGGAGACGACAAGACCGGCCTATCAGATACGGAGACCATACAAAAGAACAAACAAGAGGTCATCGAACTCTACTACACATTACTCCTACGCGCCATGTGCTGGCATCGATGTATAAGCTTCGTGGAAGGGCAGAAACCTGGTGACTGTCATGCTGTACCTAGCAAATTCTATGGCAGCAAAATTCCTGTCTATCTGGTCTGAATCGACAAAAGTTGCAGGCGATGTCGATGATCTCAGTGAGTACTAGGTGTAGATATTGGGGCCACGATAAGTCGCGGGAACAAGCTCAACACTATCGCATGCGAGGATTTTGTAGCCAGCAATGATATCTCAACCCTGGAGGATGACATTTTAATTATGTTAAAACTTGGAGACTATATAATGTGAGTAAGAATTCCTCTAGCAGTTGTCCCTGATAGCCTGGCCCAAGATGTTGATCTACGGTCCAACTCGACGCAACAAACTTCGCATTATCGTCATTGTCATATCCAGAGGCCGTATCAATCTCAACATCTTTGGGTGAATCTCGATCTGAAAACACATCTTGCACACCCAATCTGGCACAAGTATGCAGGAGCTATCGAAACTTTGCCGGACATAGACATGATGCCAACAAGTCTCCCCTTTTAGTCTTATAACCTTTCTGGATGACTTGTCTCTACATTTTATCTGAATGATTCAATATTTTTCAACAGCTTTTGGGAAAAGGAAAAACCCACCAAGAAGCGAATGAGAGTAACGAGAACGGGTCGGTCTGCAAAGGGTTTATAACGATCAACAGGCTGACAACGCTGGTAAAGATATCGTGCTCGACTGATGGAGAAAGTACGAAGATTACTACCAAGAGGAAACATTTGAATTTCTCCCATCATAAAAGGCAGTAGCTCAGCACTCCCTAACGCCTTGGATGAACGTCTAATTTGCACAATTGCGGCCACTCTTGCAGAACTTTTCATCATGATAGTCTGCTCTGACAAGCAATACTTATCTCTGCCTAGCCTGTAGACACAAGAAACACAGCGCAGAAGGTTGTTGTCTTTCTCGCCTACGAGACAAAAGGAAGAATCTTCACATCACGGCATGATCATATAGCGAATATCACGAAGCAGTTTCGCTAACACGCCTCATACCTCACCGTTGCCCTAAATTCATTATCAACGCTATGAAAAGCCCAGAGTCGTCGACTACGTATACCAGCTCGGCTCCGGCACCGTCCCCGTAAGCACAAACCTCCCCACCTCCTCCTCCTTATAAGCCACCGGATCATGCAAAGTATGCGTCCTAACGTCCCTCCACCACCGATCCGCCCCGACATTCCCCCCCGTCGCCCTCGCGCCCATAACCTCAAAGACCCCGCTCGTAACCCTCAACGCCGTATCCGTGGCCACAACTTTTACGGAGGCGACCCATTCCGCCACCTCCCCCCTCTCCGCTGCTGTAATGCCCCTGTTTGTAACCCCCTTACCCTCGTTTTGGGAATCGGTGGAATCGGTGGTGGGGGTGGTGGGGGAAGGGGTATAGATCGCGGCAACCTTCTCACCCGCACGATCGGCCAGAGCTTCTGCGGCGCGGAGGTGCGCGAAGAAGGAGCCGTACCGCTGCAGGATGTAGGGTTCTGAGGTGCCCGATGAGGCGGGGTGGGGCGTGTAGGGCCAGGGCCGGGTGTGGGTTTTGGTGTAGGAGGTTGCGAAGTGCAGGGCGCCGAGGGCGATGCCGATGTAGAAGTTGGAGAAGACGAGTTGAATGCTGTGGATGGGGGTGTGTGAGGATAGAGGTTGTATGAGTGAGAAAGGGGGGGAGGGGATTGGGGGGGGCGACTTACGTTGGGAGAAGCAGTGTTGCCCATGGGATTGTTAGGATTTCTTCGATGGGGGATTTGGATTTGGGGTCCCAGCCTAGGGCGTCGGTCCAGGGGACTTTGATGTTTTCGATTTTGACGGAGCCGGATTCGGTTAGGCGGAGGCCGATGTTGTCCCAGTTGTGGAGAAATTGGATGCCTGGTTGTCTGGTAGGTGCGAGAGCGAAGATGTGTTTGTCAGTGCCTTCGTAAACCTACTTTCTGTGAGTTTTGCGTGCCGATGTCGTTTTTTGGGGGAGAGATGACTCACCCCTTCAAGCACAGTCAAATCTGATACAACTCCACCGGTGTTGAAGTGCTTGAAGCCATTGAACACAATGTTCTCGCCGTCATCTGTGATCTTCTGGTCGGCATCTCTGGGATTGACCGCACCGCCGACGAAGTAGTTGTTCTCGATGATCAATTTCTGAGTGTGGTCATGCTGCTCGTCTGTGCCTACTACAGCTGATGTCCAGGACCAGAGGAGATGGTATCCCAGCAGCATGCCCAGAGAGCCATCGCCCTTTGCTACCTCTCTGATCGCCTTGTAGGCAATATCCCAGGACTGATCCCCGCCGCCATACTTGCGTGGCCCAAGGAGCTTCAAAAGACCTGATGATTTGAGCAATGCGATCTCAGCGAAGGGGCTTTTCTGTTCCTTCTCGCGGGTGGCTGCGTCTTGAGCTAGGATTTCTGAGACTTTTGCGGCGCGTTTGAGCCATTCATCGGGCTTAGATGGCAGGCCTTCGTCTGCGAAGGCTTGGTGTGCAGACTGGTAGACAGAGGGGTCTGTTGATGCTGGTGGGGTGACTGCATGGCCATTCGTACCGTTTGTGACGCCGTTGGAAGCCATAATTGCAAGAGTGATTCCAGATGTTCTCAAATGCGTATCCTTATTGCTCCAAGATGCTCAAGTGAGCTGAGCTCAGGAGGGGGAGGGGTAGAGGGTCTAGGCCTAGACCCAGATAGTGACATTGAGCTCGATCGAAGCCAACGCCTATGGCGTGCGATCTTCGTTAGGACTGATGAACTTCCGTTTACTCTTCTCGTCCAACCTCCCACGAACCGGAGAGGTATCCTTGTGCTGTGAGCTCATGGTGGGACCCTGAAAGGGCTAGCGCCCAATTAGCAAAGCACGCTCAAGCACGCAATTCAAATTCAGCAACGAGCACTGCCATATCAGCGCTTTCTTAAGGTTCACATTTCCAAGTGTGGGACCTACTTCCTAATTGCATATCCCTTGAAGGAGTAGATCGTACCTACTGAAGACTGGCCTATTGGCTTCTGCTGGCCTCCACTACCTCCCTACTTCAGCTTCACTATTTGCGCCGGAAAAAGCGGCTCGTGTCACCCATTGGAAAGGAGAAGAAGAGGGATTCTTGACACATGAGATTGCCAACCGTGTAGTAGCCCAGCAAACCTGAAATGAATGCAAATGCTCCACCCGCTTTCTTGAGCGCGAGGCCTGCACTTGTTTTGCCGTCCGCAGTTGCAAAGTAGGACGCCGCCACCAATGCAAATGCCAGTTCTACCGTGAAGAAGATGCCAATATATACCAAATTGCTTCTTGGATGTTAATGATCGTGAACTCTAGCGCACAGGTGCAGACTCACAGAGGTAATGACCCAAGCAAGAAGAAGAAGTTCCAAACCGCCCACACTGGAATTGTCAGTCGTGTCGATTCACATGGATCTGGGACTTCTCACTAAGCACGAAGAATCCAAGGGAGTTGTTGTAAGCGATCTCATCTCCTTTGTAGGACTCTACTACACCGAACAGAGGCGTCACAATGGCACCAAAGCCGCCATAGAAGAGGCCAAAAGCGGAGAGAACGGTGTAAGCGTAGGTGTTGCCCCTAACGAGCTCCCATTGCGCTGATATGACCATGCCGATGCCTGCAAAACATATCAGTATTTCATAACATTCAACAGGCTGCTGCGGATGGTGTTTGACCTGCGGCAAAGAAGAAGTTGCCAATAAAGACATTGGTGACCGTGACGCCTCGCCATTCCATCAGTGCGAGCGACAATGTGGTCAAAGTTGTCGAGAAAGCGCCAATTGCTAGTGCCGTCTGACAAATAGTCAGCCCACAGTCATGATAAATTCTCTGGCTGGATTACTGACTGGGCTTCCAAGCTGTGCTTTCAAGGTCACTGGCACTGGGATGAGGTGTGTCCTTTCGCTCTGAGAAGAGGATGCACTGAACTCGCCCGCCGCCAAGGTGCCATATTTGCCTTCAGCTTGTGGAGACTTGTTTGCTATATCTTCGAGCTGATTGACACGGTTTTCGTGGGCCATGATGAATACTCGCTCTTCCTTTTTGACGGGCAAGGAGTAGGTAGATGTATGGCCAGTGTCGAGTATAGAACACGTGGGATAGCAATAGACATATCGCTAAGCTGGATTTGGTCTCAAGTAGCAAGGTGCCAAAGCGGTACATGACTAGCCTAGACCAAGCCGATTTGCATGCTAGCGCAATAGGTCATGCACCCAAGTAATCACGCCTTGCATCTTTGGAAGGCAGTATCCGTCCAAGAAGTGGCTTGGGGTGGGGCAATTAGGTATCGGGAGATTAGAACCCCTCGATTGAGTTCCCACTGAGATGTTGGTAAATCCCACGTCCGGGTCTATTCAGAGTAAGGTGGATCTCGATGTCGTATCATGAAGGGTGCATGGTAGCGTTGAGCCGGCTCAGAAGCCAATGAGGCCCAGAACATCGTGTCAAGTTTGGTTCAACAACGTAATATACGCCTTTGAAGAGTGTTTGTAGACCTAGACAAAGATACCACCCATAGCAAAAACAACGATGTCTGGAGATCTACTCCAGGCTAATGGATACGCATATGCTCATACAAACGGCGATGTAAAGGATGCAGTGCTCGTGAACATGGAAACTGTTCTCGGAGACGACGCTTTCCAAAGTTTGCCAAAGCTGCAGCAAGACATTTTGCTCCTACATGGGCCCGGCCAAAAGTATAGCTTGGAGAACGGCGACGTTCCTGAGTTGCGAGCAGAGCGAGAGATCCTCGTCCAAGTGAGCATTCACTTTGCATAGTAGGTGGACATACTGACCTTGAAAGGTGACAGCCATAGGTCTTAACCCTGTGGACTGGAAAGGACCGTACGGTGGTCCCTTGGCCGCGATATAAAGGCTGTTGACTAACTCTGCACGACAGCGACTTCAACTTTGGGCTTCCCTCTTTCCCGTGGATCAATGGAAGAGATTTTGCAGGTATTGTGGTGAAAGTTGGAAAGGCGGTGTCAAGAGTCAAGCTTGGCGATGCGGTAGGCTTTTCTGGTCTTAAAGCAAGAGACTCAGCTGAGCAAAAGGAAAGGTCTTCGGTCCTTCAACGGATTACCGTGACGCTCGGAAGGCCGCTTACCAAGAGTATCTGGTCACTACTGATTTCAACGTCGCTCGACTGCCAAAGAGTCTAGATGGTAATACGGGTGCAGCACTCGGGGTGGCCTTCGTGAGCGCACTCCTGGCATTGAGCATCTCCCTAGGCTTCAATCTTTCCAAGACCAAAAGTCGCCCACACGGACCTGATCTACTCGGGACTCTCAGAACAGTGCCGGAATCGGAGATCCCAGAAGATGTCCGAGACGAATGCTTAAGAAGTATTCAAGAAGAGGAACGCCCTCAAGCTGGTGACTGGTTTGTGATATGGGGAGGTTAGTAGACTCTAAATACCAAAGACTCTGCTGATCCATTAGCCTCTGCCAACACTGGATTTGCTGCTGTCCAACTCGCTAAGTTTGTCGGTCTGAGAGTGATCGCTGTCGCAGATGTTGCTCGACACGGAAAAAAGCTCGCCGAACTTGGTGCTGATATTCTCGTGGATCGGCATGATCCAGCACGTGCTATCGAGATAATTTCCAAAACGCACAAAGGCGCACTAAGGTTCGGTCTCGATACGGTGGGAAAGGAGACCGCAGGCCATCTCCAAGAGGCTCTGAACCGATCAAAAGGAGATAGACAAGCTCATTTGGTGGGTCTAACGGGCCTTCCGAAGGAAAGGCTACCAGGGATCAAGTATCATAGTGTTCCTATCAAAGTCTTCCATAGTGTATCTGCCGTGGGAGAGCAGGTCATGGACTGGCTAGAGGAGCTCCTTGTGGCGAAGACATTGACAGTGCCTGAGGTGAATGTCACAGACGGAGGGCTTGGCGGTATTAACGGAGCCTTAGACGAGCTGAGGAATGGTAACGTTTCTGGAAAGAGAATTGTGGTCACTGTGAAGAATGACAAGAAAAGCGACGTGCCCACTACAAATGGCTTAACTGGAAGCGAGCCAAAGATCGGTACGTTGGAATATGCAGCTAAGCTCAACTCGGATCCAAACAGGATCAAAATTGCGTAAGTCGTTTTTTCCTAGCAGAGATGCTGTGTGACACTGACATCGTCGCTCACAAGTTACTGGGTGCCCAACGTCTCTGGAGGACTGGTCATCTCTAAGATTGAACAGAGGACAAGCTGGGATCTTGACTCGAATGCGCGATATGCTCAGACTGCTGAGAACTATGGGCTAGAATATGCACTGACCCAAATCCGCTTTATGGCTGGCTACGGCGCAGTAGGTCTCGCAGCCTTCCTCATTAGAGAAAACGTTGACTTCTGCAGGAAAATCAACATGAATCTGTGTCCTTCTCGCAAGCATTGCTATTTCATACGAAGCGGCTCAAAGTGATGGCCGCTTTGCTGCCGGGTCCATGGAATCCTGCAGTGGCTGCCAAGCAGATTGCAAGTATCGATCAATACAGTAAAGGCCGTGTTGCAGTGAATGTTGTTTCCGGATGGTTCAAGCTGGAATTTCATTCGATCGGCCAGTGGTGGCTTGACCATGCAGAGCGCTATCGTCGAAGTCGGGAGTTCATAGCCTGCCTAAAAGGCATCTGGACCCAGGATCAGTTCACATTCAAAGGAGACTTTTACCAATTCCACGACTATCCTCTGAAACCCAAGCCAATTTCGACACCAGATCGACCATACCCCGAAATATTCCAAGGAGGCAACTCTATTGACGCACGCGAGAATGCTGCAGTTGGGTCAGACTACTACTTCATGAATGGTAACACTCTGGAAGGGTTCCAGGAGCAAATCAAGGACGTGAAGGAACGTGCCCTAAAGCATGGGCGTGCTGGTCAGGTGAAGTTCGCTGTGAACGGCTTCGTAATTGCTAGGGAGACCGAGGAAGAAGCCATCCGTGTCCTCCAAGAGATTCAAGGTAAAGCCATAACAGAAGCCGTGGAAGCATTTGAGGATCAAGTCAAGAATGCTGGGGCAAGCACACAGAACAAGCAAGGTACGCGATAATGTCGCCGGATGCATACACCCAGTCTCTTTGGGGTTTATATACTAACCAAAAAGCAGGCATGTGGGCAAACTCCAAGTTCGAGGATCTCGTGCAGTACAACGATGGTTTCAAGACCAAGCTCATTGGCACACCTGAGCAAATTGCGGACCGCATACTGCTACTCAAATCTTTGGGCATCAGCATATTGCTTGTCGCATTCCTCCACTACGAGGACGACATCAAGCAATTTGGTGAGGAGGTGCTTTCGCGTGTACGGAAATTGGAAGCGGAAGGCCGCGGCAAAGATGAAGCCTTCGAGATAAGCTTGACCGGCGAAGTGTACAAGGCGAAGAAAGCCGATGAGTAGTGCCGAGACCTTCAGTAGCGATGCGGGTGTTATACCGATGTAGTAGTGTAGCATGGATGATAATAAGACTGATGGAAAACGTGCTTTCAGTAGTGCAAAACGCCATCCACTAATTTCGCGATTATCCGCCACTAATCCTGAATGAACGGGCGCTAGTCTTGAAAGGGCGAAACGAGTGCGAGACCCTTGATCAATCTTGTTCCTCAAGCCCCTTTCTTGTGCACATACCCTTTGGAGATGCCTGTACACCACCTTCGGCGTGATGAGAAAGTCACCAGACCTTGCTCGATCATCCAAGTTGACAGCGACTTGGCCCCCCAAGCACCATCCTTGTCATCGCGTACCATCCCCTAAAAGCTACCCCCACGTAGACACCATACAGGCCTCAGAGTGTGTCACCACACAGCACGCGTCGTTCAAACTGGGTTGTCTATGAACCAATGATCGAGCTGCCATTTGTCAGTCTGAACGCGAACCTGGACCCTGGATGCCCATATTACCACATTAAGAATCATCCGCGACTTGGGAAACAAACTTAATATCATTTAATCCATACCTTCCCCCGTTCTAGCAAAGTACAGGCCGTGCCGCGCCCCTTTCATGCATTGGGCTTTCTCGACGAGATCCAAAGACAAGGTTGCAACGGCCTGTTCGTCTAGTCTTACGACAGGGACATGAGTCTACAAAAGCTGACTACCAGGCTTCGACTCTTGACAGTCTGCTCAGAAGTATCCTGAGCTCTACCATGCCACTCACGAAGCGAAGGTCTGTATCGTGAGCTTCCAATGCGTCAATCGAAGGCGAGCATTGTCGAAAGTCTGCTTGCTTTAAGTCTGTGACCGCAGCAGTGCCCGGTCTTGCTCGGAAAGACACATCGTGCGTAGCGCCTTGTCGCCTACCCCCTGTGTCTCTTTAGAGCCAATGTCAAAAGCCTTATTGAGCACGCAATAGACTCAAGTTTGATGAGTCTTCCTGGTTGAACGTACCTTTCATGCAGCGTTGCTCTTAATCATCCATCTGACTTTACCACAAGCTCGATCTTCGATGTACACACCCCTTTTGTGTGGTTCCTGAGAGCTCTCGGCCCCCTTTCTGTACGAGTATGAGACTCCTAGTCCTATTTCGACATAATACAGACGATGTGAAGGCGTTTTTAGTCCAGGTATGTGCATGACCATCAGCCAAATTTCGCCCTAGGCTGTCAATACTGGTTTTCAATGGCTACCTATGACCGGGGTTGGCGAAGACTCTCATATGATGGGGCTCCTTCGGGGCAAGATCGACTTTTGGTCTCTCTAAGAAGCTACACTACACTCCATTATTTGGCTGGGACTACGGCATTGAACTTATGCAGACACCTGCCGTCCCCACTTCACGCTAACAGACCAAGTTTTTGAAGCAGTATAAGAACGCTCCATTGTTCAAAGCGACAGTCATTCAAACCAGGAGCTCTTTTGACTTATTCAGAAATCAACGCTATCACCATGAGGCTCATTACAGCCTTGACATACCTTACCGCAGTAACGGGCGTTCACGCTTTCTGCCCATACGCAGAAAAGGCTCTCAAAGACTTGAAGCTCTCGAAGCGGGAGGCCGACAATATCAAAGATACCGTCAAAGGCGCCGTGGACAAAAGACAGACCGGTCCTGGGGGGCTCCCATTCACCACCTTCAACAAGAACCAACTCGTGGATGTCACTGGCCAGCATGCATGGGCACCGCCAGGTCCAAACGATATCAGAGGGCCATGTCCAGGTCTCAACGCCCTAGCTAACCATGGCTATTTCCCTCGTAACGGTATTGTTCCGCTACCGACAGGTGCATCGGCTCCAAAGGAAGTCTATGGTAAGTCTCCTTGAAACTTAAAAACATAGTGCGCTGAGTCGTGTGACTATCAGGCCTTGCGAACAACTTTGGTGTTCCGTTGACAGTGTATGCTACACTGGTCGATGGCGACGTCGTGTAAGAAACTCTGTCCATCCTTATTGCTTCCACTCACGGCTTGAACAGTGGACGGACCTGGAGTATCGGAGGGAAGCAACGCCAGCTTCTGCCTAACCCAATTGTTGGTCCAGGTGACGGCCTCTCCGGTAGCCACAATAAGTACGAGGGCGATGGCAGTGTGACCCGAGGCGGTATGTGCTTGCTCTACAAGGAGCTATGTCAGATTGACTAACACCTCGTTCAGACTACTATCTGTACAATGGCGATGTGTCCAGTGTTCGTCTTGATAAATTCAAGCATCTCTATGATCTACAAAAGAATGCCGCGATCCCTAACTATGACCTGGATGTGCTGTGCGTTTGCATCCTTCGTTAAAGATGGCACTTATTGTACTGATGCATGCCTAGCATCCAACACCGGCAGTACACCTTTGATAACTCCAAGAGCACTAACCCCTACTTCTTTCATCCACCATTTGCCGGACTTGCAGTCGCAAATGCAGCTCATACATTCGTCCGTAAGTCTTCCCACATGCCTCACTTTCGGTGGTCAAACCCTCCTAACACGCTTCCAGCCGCTTTGATGTCCAACCACTCCGCCGAGTACCCTAACGGCATCCTCGACAAAGAGACTCTGAAGTCCTTCTTCGCCATCACCGAGAACGCAGACGGAACACTCTCCTGGCAACCCGGCTACGAGCGCATCCCCAACAACTGGTACCGCCGTCCCCTCGGCGAAGTGAACGACTACAGCCCCGTCTCCTTCGCCGAAGATCTCGTGAAGATTGCCGCCGTAGTCCCCGAAGCCGTATCCGTAGGTGGAAACACCGGCACCGTCAACAGCTTCACCGGCGCCAACCTGGGCGACATTACTGGCGGTGCTTATCAAACGTCTGATCTGACGAATCCGCAGAAGTTTGTCTGCTTCTTCTATCAGCTCACACTGGCTGTTGTGCCGGACTTCTTGAGGAGCGAGAATCTGGGCAATGCGCTTGGTGGGGCTTTGACTTTGCTGCAGGATCAGGTTGGCCCGTTTGTGGATCCTCAGTGTGCGAAGATTGCTAATTATAACGATGATTTTGCGGCTCAATTCCCTGGCGCTGCTGTTGGCTGAGTTTCGGTAAGGTGGTATGGAAGACTGGGAGCCGGATGTTGAAGTTAGGTGCGCCGAGCACACTGCTTTTTCGGACTGCCTGGAAGATCATGCACTGTTCTCTCTTTGGTATATCTCAGCATGGTCTTACATCTCCGTCGTCACTCGCTACACCTTTTTCGGTTTATGAAAGATTCAGACGTCACTGATTCTATGTCTCACTGTCTCTACAGCTGTATCTAAGTCTGTGTATGCTTTAGTCGGAGTAGCTAGTTGCTCAAATACGAATGACAACGCAACCTGTCCACGGAACAACATACTTGAACCCATTGCTCTCCTCAGTGTTTCTCAATCGTTTCATGGTCTCTTCCCATTGCCTGCATCGTGATGAATGATCCGAATGCGGCATTTGCCAATCTACATTGGGCATCAGACAGTCCAGAACATCACGCAACATGGGCAAAGAGGTGAAAACACTTGTCTCCAAAAAAGATAAAACCCGCAAAGGCGTTGGTAAGCCCAGACTATTCTGTTCAGCGCGGCAGAGACTAGCTACCTGTAGCCTATAACCCAGCCACATTTCCTTACATGTGACTTCTTGAAAATCATGTATACCACTAGCGCAACGTGAACACACGTCACCCATACAGCCCACCCTCGCCCGCTCTCCGAAAAATCTCACAGAACATCCTCTAATATGAATCACCCGCTCACCGCCACCACGAATACCAAACCTGCTACAGTCACCGCCGCCGTCGATGGCGCCAGACTCGGAACCGACGGATCATTCAGGAAAATCTTCCTTAGCGTCAATCTTCTTCGCGGTAAAAGAATTACCCAAAGAATTCGAATCTGCTGTCGAAAGCGCATCATCTGGCTCAAGGTCCTTGGGACATTCTTGGCCAGCTGGCGTCAAGAACACGGTGATGATGCCGAGAGGTCTGATTATTCTCACGCCGTTCTCGTCAATTGGGCGGTGGATTTGCAGGCTGTATGTGGTGCCCATGGGAAACATGATTGTCTCTAAGAGCCACAGTGCAATGGTATATTGGATGTGGGCGTATGTGAGTTGGTCTTCGCTGAAAGGATCGTTGAGCGCGTTATATGGGTGGTCCCTAAAGTTATAATAGCACATGATTCTATCATTTTAATAAAAAAGTAAGGAAGATGCACAATTGCCACGTTTACTCAGCCTTATGTAACAGTATCCATGCCATGGAAGCCGTCTACAGGGTCATGGCCGTTCAACAAATGCAACAAATCCACGTGCAACTCCGCTAGGTCATCTCTCGCTTCTTGATCGTCCCGAGTTTTGATATCATCCCACCGTAAGATGCTTAGAATTCTGGGGCCACCAGGGATATCTCTACCCATCTGCTGGGGGAAAGAGGGTAGATGAGTTCTGCGCACAAGATGGTTTTCCTCCGTGTGCGGCAGTGCTATAGCATCCCCGAACGGACCAAGGAAGGAGAAGAACAGGATGGCTTGAGAAAGAATTGTTGGAGCTATGCTTGGGGAGAACGGTGCTGGGATGATGTTTTGTTGATGATAATAGGTTTATAACGGAATGGAAAACTCACTCATGGTCTAGTTTACGGGAATATTGCTCTTCAACTCACACAAAAGAATCGGCCATGAAACTCTTAAGTTGTTGTGTGACTTGACTTCATGTTAGGGTTGGATTTCTCGAAGTATCTTCAACTTTGCATCAACCACGGACCCAAGAGTCTTTAATGATATCATTACACAGCTGGCAATGTTGCACGATCTTGTTGCACGAAACAGTGAGCTTCACCTGCGCTCAAGGGTTGGTAGTACTCAGAATGGGAGACTGTTGCTTTCAGAGAGACGGGAAGATTTCACACAGTATCTCTAAGGCATCGCGGTGGAACATCGCCAACCACGTTGTACACTCACGGTCGTCACAAGAATTTTCTGTCATTGACAAATTCAGCTTTACTGCTTGTCATGTTATTTTTCATCACTGCAGTGACCTTGCATCTCAAAAAAGATTTATGTATCGCAGCGTACTGTATGATTTTGTACAGCCTTATGGCATTTGAAACAATCCTCAAAAGATGCAAATGTTTGCAGACCCTCTAGACTAGCATTTTGCTTTCTATTGACTGTACATAATCTATGTTTGAGCGGTGTGGCATTCTCGTTGGTATCTCCTCGATGTTTCAAAATTTGAGATATCTCCAAAATACCTCTAGATTAGTGTTCCATCCACAGCGATGTACTGCTGCTCGTGACAAGGCTGAAAATCGTGGACAGTCACTTTTCAATAGAGCCTTTGATGCGAAGAAGTTGTACTGTGCACGAAGAAGCCCCAGTCTCGGTCACGGACTTGCGTCATTATGCAAAAATTGTGCATTTGTGCTCCCGAGGGTCGGTCTGTCGGAACAATGCCCAGCCAAATTTTCGCGCCTAAAAACCCCCTGTTTAAGGTCGATTTTAGGCACCTTTCTAAGGACCACTTCCCTAGAAGCCCCCTAAAACAAAAGACGGGACCAAATTTTGCTGGGCATTGTTCCGACAGACCGACCCTCGTCCTGTTATGCAGCACTAATATCCTGATGAGAATAGAAAATTTTTACCAACTTGCATTTCTATCTTTATTCTATTGCATTGACTATAGCAAGGTAAGAATAATATCACCAAATGAGACAAATGAGGTCTTGCTCCACAATCACGTGAGGAGAGTTGGGGGTCTGCTGCTTCACAATCTCCGCCTTCGAAGGCGGACAAGGTGAGCAATGCAAGAAGCTGTAAATAAGTACGATTTATACATCGCTGAGTCTTGTGTCAATATAGGTGTCCTTTAAGCTTTGAAGTTTATCTATATAAGGTTACATAACGGCCAGCTTCCAGCTACACCATAACAAGCGAATATGAAGCCTTCGTAGTGCAGCTACTGGCCCACAGAAACTCGGCTAAAGCTCAAGGTAGTTGAACAACCTCTCGATTTTCGAGTGAATATTCAAAGGGCTGTGTGGGTGAACTTTCATCTGTTTGACATGAACATGCTAATTCGCAAATTAGGGATAAGGCTTACAGCAGTGGAGACAGACTTATTGACTTTCTGCGAGCTTCTCTGTTCATGTAACGCTAACTTACGATCCAAAAATGGTTATGTGAAAAATGGCTTCATTGTACAGCGCCCTTTGAAGTGAATGGATAGATAGGAGATTGCACGACACTTGAGTGCCAAGCTCAGTGGGCTAAGCGAATGTGTGAATTTCGTGAGCCTCTACATCCGGTCATCAACACCGCACATGACATTTCAACCCATAATTTGCCACATCATAATTTTCAACTAAAGCCGATTACCACTAGGCATGGCATCTGATGACCATCTCCTTGACTTCTCGGACGGTTTCGTCCTTAGCAGCGGCACCATCCCCATCGACATCTCAAGAGGCCTCGTGCTACTCTTGTACCGCCGATCAAAGGGTGAATACTTTCTTCCAAAGGGGCGCAAGGACGTGGGGGAGTCTCTAGAGTCCGCAGCTATCCGGGAGACAAAGGAAGAGACAGGCTTTGCTGGTCGTCTATTCGAGCACGAGTTTCCGACAAAAGCCACTGGTCTCACAAGCTCAAGACACACTGAACCGATCGCCGTCCAGCAACGCTTCAACAATGGCGTACGCAAAATCATTTTCTGGTACGTAGCCGAGGTTGATTCGATGGCCCCGAGTAAGCAGGCATTAGAAGAAGGCGAAGACTTCGCCGTCTGGTGGGTTTCAAAGGAGGCGGCCGCCGCAATAGCTTCGTTTCCTGAAGACAAGCATATTATCAAGACAGCTGTCAACAACGTGATACTGTGTCACAGAAATGGCGCTCCCCTCGCTATCCCAGTTACGACAAGCTTACCTGAACCCAGCAATAAATCCAACAGATTTAGGATTCCTTTCCATTTCACTTGGCGGCAGCTCAGTGTACGAGCAACGCACCGCCGCACGACTCGAGGATGGAGATCAAGATTGGGATGGTTTCGGCATAGTTAAGCTCAGAAAAGATATTTCAAAATTGATCAACGACCATTTCGATCAGCTGTGTGCTCTGCTCAGGCTCCACAAGGCAGAGACGCCAGATCTGAAGCTAGATGGGGACTTATATGCCAACTGGGACGTTCTACGATTTTCTGGATGGACGGAACAAGGGTCTAATCAAACCATAAAAATATGGTCCGAGCAATCAATCTGCCATGTCTCGTCAAAATTGACCGCTTCACAACTTAGAGTACTTTCTCACAAAGTCTCACGCTTCACACAGCACTACTATCCTGAGATTGGCTCACAGCTTTCCATCCACCAGCCCAGTAAAGTGACCGATGACATGTATATCCTTCAAGACAATGACTTTCAAGCGCCGCCGGTGCACGCAACGACCCTCCTAGCTTCAAATAACAGACCATACGAAGCTATCTATCCGGGCGTGACTTGCGATCTTTTCTTGTCTTCTCTCTGCCTGTATCAAGAGAGGCCAGGCATTATTTCCAGACTCAAAGCCATACTTTTGCACAAATGGCAAAAGCTCTCGGGAGCGAGCAACATGCAAGCTATTCTGCCTCTTTTTTATCGGGTGGCGAAGATGGATCAAAGCTACCGTAGAAGGCTTTTCACAGAAATCGAAGACCTTGGTCGGTTCTACAAGGATTACAAGGGGACCACACAAGTATGTGAACGCAGCGTGAACTCGGAATTGACTTCAGAGAAAAGTGTGTTGTCATCTGACATTCCAACGCACTGGCAGTGTTCTGGGCAGGGAACGAACCTAACAATATCTATTGCGCCGCTGATGAAGATTCCAAATTCGCCTTGTCGAAGTAGACCACCACTTCTTACTGAAGCTTATCCTCTCGTACGTCGTGTAAGCGAAGACAGCATTGTGATTGGAAGTACGCCTTTCTCCAAGTCCACCGGTATCTTTGCTCACATTCTTGCATCGTCCAGTACAGAGTGGAAGAAAGTGTTTGTGAAAACAGGAGACAGCGTCTTGCAAGAGTTGAAAGCATATCCTTTAGTGCTGTTGCATTTTCCAACAGAGTGCCTACAGCAGATCGAGGCTGTAGACCTGGCTACTAACGCAATATATTTTCAGCGCTTGGACGGTACTACCTCCCACGCCTTGCGCTTGAAGTATCTGAAAGGGAGCCAATTTACCAATGCAGAAGCCACGGGGCAAGACATTGAAAGTGGAAAGCAACTTATCAGCCTTGAGCTTCGGCGAGCAGAGGACGTCTTAGCAGCCTACCGGAGTACCTTCGGCTTTCGCTCATCCCTACATGAAAATCCTCAGCAGCGCATTACTACACTCTATTATCATCGTCTAGCGGGCAACACGCGCTTCTATCAACTCTATGGCAAAGGCGTTGCTAGCTTTCTCAAGAATTCCGCAGGTCAAATTCAGAGCTTGGACAAATTTCTGGATCACCCTCTCGTTATCAATGGTCGTCAATATTCATCTCTTGGACAGCATTTGGCTCGGGCTACCCAAGTACTTGATCCTAAAAGAGCTGGGGGAATGATAATACTTCCTCAAGCCTTCGGACTTGGCGATGGCGATGGCGGTAACGTCATGGTCTCCACTGCCAGCAGCCCACCATCTATACGATACATAGACTACGAAACGGCAGGCTATCATACTCCATTTGTCGATATGGCAAAGCCTATCTACCTTGACGGATTCTACAATGTTGCCTATGCCGACGTCATAAACGAGGATGCATCAAAAGGAAACGAAAGCACTAGAGCCCACGTGACTTGGAAACAGAATGGTGAATGCATTCATATCGATTACAGTCTCAATCTAAAGCCTCTAGACAAAGCTCTCGCTGTTATCAAGCTCGAGTATGTTCTTCGCCCAGTCCTCAGCATGCTGGGTCAGAATGCACCTGAATTGCGCAAGCTGGCAGAGGAGACGCTCGCATACAGTCTTTTCGCTTGTGCACTACTCACGCGGGACTACTCAAAAAGAGCAGACGCATTCTATCTGAATCTGGCTTTAGGCGTCCAACTGGCTACAAATATGAAGGCAACTCTTCTAGATTGCTTTGGTTGGGATTTATCAACATTGAAATGATACACTGGTTTGAGGGGATCCACACATGAAGGCGCTTTGACTAAGTAGTATTCATGCTCCAACACTAGGTATTCCATACTAATATCCCCAGGATATGGTTATCTACTTCCCTAGCCAGTCGAACTATGCCTGATGCTTATGCAAACGATTCACTTCTGGTTCGGAACCAATTCGGACACGTTCGAATTGGCCTGAACTATGACTTTGTGTGACTTACTTTCCTACTTTCTCGGTACTCTCTGCCGCTAGATCAGCAATGTCAACCTTTGCGTCAGAGCTGGGTTTCCTCTAACCTCATGCAAGGCTGCAGATGAACCTGGAGATTGTAAGCTTACGCTCTTGCTATACTCGTGATCAGGAGGTGGAAGGCCTGGTTTTGCTCGATAGCTGGAGATAAGGGTCATGAAGGGGTTTTATCCAACGGAAACATCATGAGTGAGGCTCTACGAGACCACATTAATGAGCGAAACAGGTGATTAGTATACTTGGCTCTTCTTCATCACGGATTGGTTCACACAGTATGTGGTGGCTCGAGAAGATAAATAACAATGACTGGAATGGCGGCAAAGGAGTTGACCTGCATGTCTCTAGAACCGAGACAGTGATGAATATGCACCTAGTGGATGCACCCATATTCGTCGATAAGGAAGACGGCTCTGACCAAAGGTCTTGTTTCCATCTCTAGAGACATTACAGGCCTTCAGCTTGTCACTCAAGCACTTAAAACTTTACGCTTTCTACTTCTCAGCCTTTCAGTTATCGTGGATGCATCGCTCTTATGTCTTCAGCCTTTCTGCATTGACTTTTGGTGCTCAATACGCCGCTATAAGTTGGGTATGAAGGCTAGCAAACATGATCATACTAACCGTAAAATAGTGCACGACCATTGGGTCTGCTCCTAAGGAAGCAGAATTGCCACTTCAAGTGCAACCCATGACTTATACTAGTCCAGATGGTGTCGGAGTGTCTGCAACAGTCCAGGTAAGAAGAAAAACCGGCTCGTCGTAGTACCTTCTCTAGTAAAAGACTTACAAATACACAAAACACCAAGAAATTGTCGAAAATTTGAACATAACAAAGCTACCTTCACTGTCTCCGATAGATAGGCGTATCAATATCCAAGCACGCAGCAAGGCAAGTCTGCGTCCTCAATTCTCCATAGCGCTATGCTGATCAGACAACCCCAGGCTAATCTTGATTGCAGCCATCCATACCCCTCAGGCGACGTAGCATTAATCTAAACAGGCATCAGATACCCAGCAGGCCTAACAAGCAATTGCAAAGCCGCTTAGCGCTCTTACGCATGCATCAGCTGCTCCAACAATGCGGCCATCTGGCTTTACAACGATATAAGCCAGTGCAATGTATTCTCACCCATGCACTACTGATTCAGAGCAAAAGAGTACTTATGCTATAGAGCCGAACTGCAGATACTTGTCTACATATGCTCAAGACGTGCTTGACGATTGCCGATGGTTTGCCAACCGAAGTACATTCAGGCCCGAGGTTAGAGGACTGAGATGGGATAAGGGTAGGTATAATGTCATTGTGAGAGGTGGTAGATGTTAAGCAGCGTGGTGCTTTCGCGGGCCCCCCAGTGAAAGATGAAGACCTTGGCTTCATCGAAGCTCTAGCATCTTGAGACATGTGCAGATGGAGAGGTAGCTAGAGGCTACTATGCTGTCTTTCAGCAAGATATTCGGATCAATTCCGCAAACAAAGGACATGAATCATATTATGCAAGTATTTGATATAATCTTGCCGCGTGAATTCTTCCTTCAGAACTTGTTCTACATACAACTTCAGAGAAAGAGCCTCTTTATCAAGCTAAGCTTCTGGCTGGAATCTCTTGCCTACTTACCCGTGGCCAGCGCTTTCAAAAGATGACAAGACAGAGATTTCGCTACGTAAGGTGCCAAACAATTCTATTTCTCATTTAAACGTGTCTGTCTCATCAAGTCCTGACCTGTTCGGATACGTTCTACCCTCTAACGTTCTCAGGCTGCCCTTACTCTCCACAATTGTCAGAACCGCTCCTCCTTCTAGAAATGTACGAGTTAAACATGAAACGGGCCTTTGAAACGAAAATGGAACCCTATCTCTTCAGCTCCTTTCCCCAACTAGTCATTTCACAACGTCTACTGCATTAAGGTATGGTTCAAAGCATCCAAAAATGTTGGGTATCTGTGTTGTACCACCAGAACATTACTCTCAATCATGACTTAGCCTTCTCATACTGGGACGTTGGCACGAGCACGATGTATGGGAAGTATATATATGTAGGACTGCCGACCCGCCACTCACTCACTCACAAGCATATGATCGCTACTCAATTACAACGGCTTTAATGATAGCTTGTACAAATATGATAGCATTCACTCTCATTTCTCGAGTCGTTGTCCTTGCAAATCAAATTACTTCGAGTAAAATGCGTAATGCGTCTGACTGCCATAATTTGGGGCGAGTCGCCTAAGGCAATGCAATTTTCGCCACAAAGCTTCCAAGGCAACGACGCCCCAATCTGGGTTGCTGTCTTAAACAATGTGTTAGCAAAGCAATTGTGAGTAAGAAGCAACATAAGAACGAATCTCTAGCTAGGAAAACTCCACATATTGTGGAATCACAGGATCCATCATTTCCCGACGTGTGATGTGCATGAGATGGGAGGGCGGTATGAGCGGTATGGTCTGGCTCTGAGCGTGTATTTCCCACTGCAAGTTTGGGTGGAACCTATCTTTATGGATGTTGAGGGGTTTGTTGATGTGCGGGCTGTTAGTGTGAGGGAGATTGTGCTTAGGGAGCGGCTGGGGAATGAAGTACTGGTGAAGGGAGGGGCAGGGGGAGATGGTGTGGGTACGAGCTGAGATGGGGTTGGAATCGTGGATGGGATGAGGGGAGCTGGGGCACAACTTTCTAAGACTTCACTTCAATGCTTTAGAGTGATATCATTGTGTATGTCTAGGGGGAATCATAGCACTGACGCAAACGACACTATACATGCAACCGGTATTCGAAGGAGGTGTCGTTAAGGCATCATGGGCTTACCGCTCTGCTCCTTCGTTCATTTCCCCCTTATAATCACCCACGGCCAACAATCCCAAAATTACTTCCCTTTTTGGTAGCTCTTCTGTGCTCCGCCGCAGCCTAGCACTGCTTTGACGAAAAGACCGATCACTAAGGCACACAAGACCCAGCAAACATCTTCGTCTAAACGCACATGTTGTATTTTCGACCTGTCGGTGAGAATGCTTTGTCTGCTAGTACTGTGATCTTCGCCTGTCCCATTGGTCCCTCAAGATCGTCAATCTCTGCAAAACACCCTTCCACAAGCTGGCAATCGCTTTCCTTCCCTTCCAGTCATACCTGAGCTTGTTGTGGTAATATGCGGACGGACGCCACTTGGGGAGGCATTAATTCAAGGAATACAACACATTTCGCTATCAAGAACAGAAATTGACCTTGCAAATTCAACGACATAAGCTCAATTCCTGCACACAGAGAGTGCCATACAAATGATCGGCGTTGCGCTCTTCTATTTTTTCATCAATTCAGCCAGGACGCGTGTCCCTTCATTAACTTTTAATAGTCATGGTAGCAGTCTTCGTCCAAGGCTGGTACGCTTCCACAGCTTTTATGATATGATCGTTGCCTGTAAACAGCGTTTCATGGCAACTCAGAAGGCACTCAGATTGAAGATGAGTGAACGGACGATGTTGGCTTACGTGAAAAACCCTTGTATTTACCTGAAACGTGGTCTAGGCCCTAAGAGTTATGCGATTAGCGACAGAGGGATCGTAGAAGAGTACTTCCAACAACATGAACGGCTTGAAACACATAAACTGCGCAGAGCCACGAGAAATTGAAGTTGGGATCTCAAGAAGGTGTACATCATCTTAATGATGCATCGCGAAATTGCATGAGGATGAAGGAATTAACACATACCAACCAGATTCACATCTTGCACCAGCTTCCAACCCGTAAAGCTCTCCCTCCACCATTGAACAAACAAATTACCGCTCACAACCCACGAAACCCCCTGCTGTCGAAAATGATGTGCAGCGGGCAATGTCTCAGATCACCTGCTGCGGGAACATCTTCACGGCCAACGTCACATCCGTTACCGCCAAATCGTTCCTAGCCGCCCTCTCCGTCCCGTGTCATCTTATCATCGAGCTACGAGCCGCTATTACGCCTGTTGTTTCTCTGCTGCCCAACAGGATTCTGCAGATTAGAAACGTCTCGAATGGTGGCCAGCTAAGGCTAGTGTGGCTGGCCGATTGCCTGTTGTTCTGATATTGAGAGGGGGGCTGACAAGGATGCAACCAACACTCAGCGGCTTCGTGATGCTCCACAAGGGAGCTTTGAGATTAATCGAAAAGGGGAGTCGTTAACATGTTCTTGACCTGCTTCTTTCTTCATTGCTTAAAGTTGTGTTTCGTCGAAGTCGTTCAGCCAATTTTGAGATCAGGCTTCTGGTAAAGCCATTCTCATTACATTCGCTTGTCGTTCATTTTCTCCCAACACACTCATTTGGAAAGACTTTTCAACATGCTGTTCACTTCGACATTACTGTTCTCCGTAATCCACGCAGTCTCATGCCACGTCGTTGCCCGGCAGGACAATGCGACCGCAGCGACCGCAAATGATCGCATGCAAGCTATTCCGCCCTCCCCAAAACTTGACGATACCTTTAGCAACGGAGCCGGCAAGTTCGTCGGACAGCCTCCCGATGAAGCTCCAAACGATGACAATGGTCCCTATGGTATTCGACCGATCGACATCCCTTTCGGCCGTCTCTATCAAGGCAAATTGAAATTCTACCCGACGCGCGAAGGAAACAATCCCCAGAAGAATACAGATATGTGGCTGTAAGTCAGCCAGCTATAAATCAAGAGGACAAGTTCTCATTGATGTCGATAGTGGCGAAGAAGGCGGCCACGACTCTGCAACTCAAAGCGCTTGCGGTATCCCACATAATGCGTTCTTCGACAGTCACGTTTCCATACACCCATACTTTCTGAAGTATGCTGGACTGGACCGTAAGCAAGCATTTCAATATGATGGTCTCTATTGCACCTTTGACCAAACCTGTTTAGGCTACTGCATGCAAGACGTTTGCATATCGTTCTGGGACGCAAACTGGAAGACCGATATGATCCTGAAAGTGACCGATATTTGCAGCACAGATCCAAACGATCCAACACACTGTGAGACTCCCAACGACATCAAGATCGACAGATCGAAAGCCAAAGTGTGGTCGGGCTCCGGAGGTAAAGAGCTGGCTGATGATCCTCGGCTGCTTGGCGATGAGTGGCCAGAGCCAGCAGTGTGGTTCTTTATGAAGTGCTGTAAGTACAGTCTCCAGTATTTGTCAAGAGAAGCAGCGCTAACATAATGTTTGCAGGGGCTGATGTAAGTTACCGTTGATTTCACTTCCTAACACCCTCGTGAAACACCCAACTAACCCCAACCCCTCAGGGCCAAGTCCAACCCGCCTACAAAGACAACTGGTTCGCCCAGCCACCGCTCACTAGCAACATAAAATGGGCGCAGCATGCTCAAGGCGAGCAAGCAAAGAACAATAAAGAGGCATACAAAGCGAAAGGCTGGGAGCCATATGAGAACTGCGCTTTCAATCCCAAATGCGTTGCTGCTCCTGTTTCGGACTGGGTGAAAGGGCAGGAGCCTGGCTATACCCCAATCGCTGGTGGTAAGGGATTTGGACCCGGAGGAGCAGGCGGAAGTGGACCTCCGGGAGGAAATGGACCTGTAGGAGGAGACGGGCCCGTGGGAGGCGATGGACCACCTGGAGGCAACGGTACAGCAGGAGGCAATGGTCCACCCGGAGGAGACGGACCTGTAGGGGGCAACGGAAAACCGGGAGGAGAAGGGCCGGTGGGAGGCAACGGATCACCGGGAGGAGACGGGCCTGTAGGAGGGAATGGGCCCGTGGGCGGAAATGGTCCTGTAGGTGGAGACGGTCCGGCAGGAGGTAACGGAAAACCGGGCGGAGACGGTCCAATAGGGGGCAACGGAAAACCAGGAGGAGAAGGGCCAGTTGGTGGCAATGGTAAACCAGGAGGGGAAGGGCCAGTCGGGGGCAACGGTCCACCTGGTGGCAACGGGCCCGTGGGAGGAGATGCAGCAGCTCAGCCTTCCTCAAACTCAACATCAGCTAACAACACGACCTGTTCTTCCGGGTCAGCTAAGATTGAAAGTGCCAGCGCTGGGCAAGCAGCAGCGCCTAGTGCTCAACCAGAGAAAGCAGCCAAGAAAGTGTGCAAAGCGGGCTCCAAGAAGCGGAAAGTCAAGGCCAGAGGGCAGGTCGACACGCTTGAGTACCAGTCGCACACGACGAACTATTACATTCATCATAAATAGGGGGATGCAGGCTCATTCTTTTTGATGTATCACACTTTGGAATGGATGCGGTCACAGTGTTGCCGCTCTAATATCACCTCCTGAATCTTTATAGATTTCGCAATATAACCTTCCTTCGTAGGAGGCCAGCTTTACTTTCTGACATGAGCTTGCGTCGAAAGTGTCCCGTATTCGCTGACCCCAGCTAAACGTTCTTCGCTAGGTACAGCAATGTCTTTTGAAGACGCCAAGCAGATGATCAGGTCCATGGAGTACCCTTGGTGCATTACTCAGCCTGCTCGCTCTGCGGATGGCTCTGAACGTACGCGAATGAGACAATTGGGGTCCTGCAGAAGCTGCTGAAATGGAGGAATATAAGACAGTACGGTCCTGTCTTGCAATCTCATATACATCATAGCCGCTCCGAATCGGATGACTCTTCAAGTTTGATTTGATGTCGCACCTCTCCGGCTACGTCCACTCGACTTGACAGACCACTAGCTTACACGCCAAGCGATCGCGCACAGCCCTGTGTTAGGTTCTCGTTTTATTCAAGCAATAAAGACAGGTATCTTGCTTCCATAGAATTGAGAAGGCGCGGCGAAGATCTGTCCAGGCCTTGGGCCAACCACCCAAGAGGCAGCTCGATGCCACAACATTGCCCTGAAAGCCATGGTCCACCAAGCTTCTTCTACGAGATCTGAGGCCTTGCGCTCCGTATTCGCGTTTTCTAAGTCGTCGAAACCCCTTCTCGCCATCTCCTCCACTACCTTCGGGATACTGTCTATATATGTGTGCATGGCGAAACACACACGTGCACTACAATTCGAGGGCAAGTTGTAATATTGGAGTTTATTGGGTCGGCTCTCTTTTTCCCAAAGATCCGGATAGTGAATTGATTGTAACATTTGCGAGCCGACAAGGTCCGAGTACCGAAATGTTCTCGGGAATCCGACTGGATACGATGAGAGGTTGTAAAAGTACATACTCGTTTCGTTCCACATATCGTGAAGTTTATCCACAAAACCAGGAGGGCAATCATTTCCCTCCTCAGAGATAGACGGGCCAATCATCCAAGTGTTACCATAATGCGTTTCCAGCTCGTCAAAACACCTTATAATGGCGTCGATCTGCTCGGAGCGGCGGCTAGATGGAAGATTGTGTGAACGTTGCTGAAAGACAACAAAACCTTCTCTCCATATGAACGGACTGTCGTGGACATCTGCATGTGGTGCAATGAGTTTGACAATGGAGGAGCCCCAGAGCGGCATGAAGGGCGCTACTAGTGGTGCAAGATCCGAGAAGCCAAGGTAATTATGTTCACGCCGCACGTATCTGTCGTACATCTCCCGCGCGGACCATTCCAAGTCCAAGTCCTCCAAGACTTGCCTTACCTTTCCAACCCTGTTTGTCTCGTCGAAGGTAAAGTCGGGGAGATTGTTGGGATTGAGAGGGTCAGTCTTGTCTTTGAAACCAGGGATAATTTGAAAACCCAACATATCGGCTTCTACGGTGGGGACAGTAACTTCTCGCCATGCCTCCTCGGGTTTGAGTTCTGCCGCTTTATCATGGGTAAATTGGAGAAGAAGACCGAAGCCGCGAACAGTTGTAGATACAATAGACCTCCCTTTTCCCTCTGCGCGCATGACACCGTCAGCTGGACGCAAGTCACTCCATGACATACCAAGACGATGCGCTAGAATTATGACATCTCCAACATTGCTGGTAGCATAGGGCCGAGTGATTTCTTGAGGCATGAAGTCCCAAGATCTCTGACGAGCGGTGATCGCTGGATAAGCTTCCGTAATGTAATCCAACGAATCCTTTGACGGAAGCTTGCTAAAGTAAGGCTCTGCCCCCGTTTCGTGTTTCTTACCTTGTTTAGGTGAGGTCCATAGATCTGTATAGTTATGGAGTTGATCCATGAATCTTAGCCAGCTAACGATATCGCTGTTTTCGTCAGCACATTGTATGGCTGGCACCAGAGAATGCTTCCTGGACAGAGTATCTCCCCATAGGTAAGTGTCTTTCAATGTATTGGTGGAAGCATAAAATGGCGTGCTAGGACGAGGTCGCAAAACGATATTCGGTGTTTGGAACTTCGTCTCAAATCTGAACTCGGACCATCGCCAGTGGCGCTTCGCCAATTTGGACCATTCGCCAATGACCGAATCTTGACAACTACGATAGCCCACAGCAGTGCCGAAGAGTTGCTGCAACAGCTGTGCAGTCGTGACAAAAAAAGCGATGATGGCGATCACTATGGCAGCCAATGAGGTATTATCTTGCGTCGACATCTTTCAAAGTCACTACTGCTCCGGAAGCCCTTCACTACCGTGGGGATGAATGTTGTGTCTTCTTTTCTGGGCCACCAACAATTTAAGCGTGAGATATGTAGAGTTCCCAGCCCTGTGAATAGTTGGCGATTCAGCGAAGTTGTGAGAATCTCTATGTTGTATTCGTTATTCGACGTTTAAGGTCTCAAAAACTACTGCATGTTATCGAAGTGCCCGCAAAGGCATGGAGTTTTGCAGTCTTCTGATCGTTGGACCACGTCGTGATCGCACCCACTGATAGCAACGAGCGATCCCAAAGGAAGGATAAACTCGATCACAATGCTTGAGAGGTTCTTACCAGGTCACGGCGTGTATGGTAGAGATACATCTCTATGATGATGAAAGAAGGCTGGTCAATTCAGGAGATACCCAAGATCCGCTACTGCAAGCCTTGCATTAGTGCTTACGTCGTTTTTTGCAAGGGTTTCTGCAACCTCTGCCAAGACTTGAAGACCAACTTGCACCAGAAAAGCAGCACCCAGTCGTCGCATCGTGGGAGTGGAACGCCTTACATGTACATTTGCCAGAGTCTAGAACATAAGCTTGAATTATATACCTCGCTCGAGGCCACAATTTCCCAAGCTGCGACAGTCCAAGTTCAGACCTCTGCAAATGCTTCTCTGACATACTGACATTGTAAACTCCCAATGGCTCCACCAAAAAATGGATCATTCTTGCATGGAAGAACTGGGAACCCATCACAAGCTAGTAGTGCAGAGCACGGCGGTCACCAGCCTCCCCACAGAGCTGGCCTATCGTTCGTCCATTCCCAACAACCGCCGCAGAGACCAGCAGTCGCCGCTCCAGTAGCCCACCGAGCAACCCCAAGTCAAGCAGCCAGCCATGGACAAGCGCCTCACGTACCACCAGCTGCGCAACCGCAAGCCCCCCAAAAGACTCATCCAGCAACAACCAACCCCACCAATCTCCCAGCTCACCCAAAATCGCCAGCATCCCCGGCAGCGCCAGCTCCGCAACCCCAACACCCCGCATCCACGCCCCTCCCAGCAGCGAAACCCCACCACAAAGTCCTCCACCACCACTAAAACAGCCACCAAATAATCCAAGGCATCAAAATCCCGGGGTTTGTAAAAACCGGCGCCGGAGCAGCCGGCACAGCACTCGTGGAGCAAGTACTGACCAAAGGCGGAGATCTCCTGGGAGAGAAGTTCGTAGATTGGTGGAAAGGCGACGACGATAGCAACAGCGATGACGAGTACAAGAAAGCTAAGGCCAGTGGTAAAGAGGGAACCGCTCAAGTTGGAGCGAACACTGCTGCTCCAGCAGCTGTGCCTGTGCAGCAACCACCGGCTCAAGCACCACTGGCTCAGACGTTACCACCAGCTCAGGTACCACCAGCGCCTCAGCCACCCATCCAAGAACAACAATCCGCCGCGCCAGGAGCTGCAGCCAGTGCCAGGCAGCCACAGAACGTCTCAAGTGTAGCAGCAACTGCTCCACCTCAATCAACTCCACAAGCCGCACCCACACAGCCGTTAATCGCGTCGCAATCCGCCACGTCTGGTAGTTCGCAGACTGGGGTTGCTGCTACGGACGGTCAGACGAATGTGCCGGCTCCGGCTGCGAGTTGAGGTTTGGTGTTGATGATGATGATGATGATGATGATGATGATTATGAACCACGTTGATGAATTAGCATGTGATTAAGTGTACTTGGAGAGAGAGAGGAGGGAAGGGGGAAAGTAGCGGGTCATGTAGAGCGCTGAGAACGTAGAGAAAGGTACTCGGTACATGTCAGTGCTAGAGGTCTTTGGTCTTTGTGATAAGAGTGATTTGGTGTAAGCAAGTGAATGTAAGAGAAAAGTGAGTGTGAAAGGGAGGACGGGAACCAAATTGGGACTCGATTGATGCATAACGAGACTCGGGCGAACAGACCAACATGATCTTTTTCATCTGTTGAGGAGGAACATGTTGGCTTTTTCCGTGCTGCCTGTGGTCTAGTATAAGCGTGTGCTGTCTCGCACTAATAGACCGCGTTATCAACTTGGTATTTGCATCGTCATATGAACCCTACGTTATCCAGAAGAATCATGAGACATAATAAAAATACCTCACCATATCACCACCCCCGTTCCCTCCCTTCAGATCCCAATCGGAATACTAGCTGTCTCCTCCTCCGTCGGCGTACAAGCCTGCCTCGGACTCCTAAACCCCTTCATATTCGCCACCCGCAAAAACTCATCCGTCTTCGCCTGATCACCATTACAAACCGGTCCACACCAATTGGGCCTACTATCATGCCCATACGGCTGCAGAATAAACTCTTTATTCTCGAGTTCCCCGGTGATAGCCCAGCTGACATCGCAGACGGGGATCGTGAAGGTGCCTTCCCAGGCGGGACCCTGGGCGCCCGGGTTGCTCCACTGGTCTTGGAGGGCGGATTCAGCGCGTTGCTTTGCGGTGTCGGCGGTGTAGGAGTAGGTTGCTACGTTGTAGGCGTCGAGGGAGGAGGAGATTATGTCCTGATGGGAGGAGAGGGTGGTTAATGCATGGTTTGGGGGAATTTGGAGGTATGAATAGGAGAGTTGATGCGGATTTACCTCTACTTTGACGCCGGCGTAGTCACCGGGCTGGCCGAGCAGGTACTGGCCTGGCGCTTGAGCTACCCATCCCCATTGGTGCGCGGTTGTTGAGATCACATCGTTTTCTTGCCTTCAAGGTCTTATTAGTTTCTAGCTTACGGTATGTGATTTGTGGTTAATTACCAGTAGTAGAGGTACCAGGCTTTGCCATCTCGGCAGTGAACGGCTTCTTGAGGACCACTCCCAATGCCATCCCCGTCTCCGCATTTTCCGCCTCCCATGATGAAGATTTTCTGTGACGACGGGTTAGACTACATGTAAAAAGCGGGGGTATATCTCTAGAAGCGCCTTACCTGAGTTCGATACAGGGCGTTCACCGCGATGCCGATTAGGAAGTTATTCATAAGATTAGTGGTTGCGACTTTGTCGACACCATCGAAGCTGAGGAACGCGCCGTCCTTCACGTATGTACGTATGTCGCCAGCGTTGTTGTAATTGTCGCCTTTCATGAGAGCGTTGTTGGCGGAGGTGAAGCTCTGCAACGATCCAACAACAATTCGGCCAAGTATGGCTCCAAGGTCAGCTGATTTTTGGAAAGTGTCATCTTGACTGGAGAAAGTCAGCAACTCCGCATATTGTTTACCAAAGACACGAGTTCAAAAGGGAAACTTGTCTTGCATGACATACTAGTCTCCTGAGGCCTCGAGCTGCAGTCTCGGGTAGACAAAAGTTGCTGGGGAAAGGCAATAACTGAATGAGATGTCCCTGTCAAAGGGCAATAGCAGGCTGATTGAGTCTTGTCTCAAGCTCGGAATATGAGAAGTTCGAGTCACGCATGTATTTATATGAGCAAAGCTATTGAATGAAAAGAATGCTTACTGTTGTCCAATCACTGGTGTAACAGCGCCAGCAGCACCAGTCATGATCGCACCTATCGCCCCACCGGCCGCACCGGCAGCAGCACCACCAAGACCGGCAAAGGCAGCTCCAATGCCCACAATGGAGACGACTAGGTTCAAGATCTCCCTTAGGATAGTAACGCTCTTAACGTCCTTGTCCTTGTAAAATTTGGTGGCCCATGAATCCTTGCTCAAAGCAGCACCAATAGCGCTGACTTCGAACGACTCGCCCAAGCCCCGGAAGTAATTTTGCAGGCGGTTGATCGATTCGAGCACATAATACGCTTGACGAATGTCAGGGCCTTTGTCGTTGAGGACGCGGTTGTCGCAGAGATTGAGTTCGCAATTGCTGTCAGAGCCATCATCACGACAAGACCAGTCGGGATTGCCGATCGCCCATTGTCCGAAAGCGCCAGCAAAACCGGTGGTTTTGGACTGGATTTCTGCACTGTGATTACTCCACCATGTGTCGAGCCAACCATTGAGGTTGTTTGCGTTCCAGTCTGAGGACTGCTGATTGTAAAAGCTGCTTACAGGTCCACACCGTTTGTGTAAGCCATAGCGTTCAGATAGCTCGAGCACTTCTGCAACTGGGAAGGCCAAGATGAATGAAGGCCACAAAGTGGTTGTTATCAATAAACAGATAAGCAACATGATAGCTAAGATTCAGCCGGTCAGATGCAGCATTTAATCGTAGTTACACACAGGAGACGCGCAGCAAGCATGCAATTGTTTATATCACATAAACGAGCAGAAATACAAAGACGGGGGAAAGCGAGATAAGATGGACTGAGATTCGGCAGCAGGACGCCCGTACAACTGTGCCGGATAATGTACCTTAGAACGACACATGATCATGAGGCTAATTCGTTCGAAACGGATCCGAGGCCACTTGGTTATTAGGGGCCATTGAACGAGCATTTCGTGGATCTCCAGACCCCAGGGCTAATGGTACAATTGCATGAGTCGACGAGAATGCTCACTGGACACTGCAGCATTCTTTCCGTCAGCTCTTACATTTGACCCAGGCAATTTAGGCTCCACAGTTCTGCACTTGATCATATCATGCTAAGAGTCACGGTTATGATTTCGTAAGAGGCGGACTGCACCTGCAAAACCGACTGTGAACACGGGGCTCAAAGGCTGCTGCCGAGAACCGACGGCCGTAAACGACAACCAGGCTGTTTCAAGATCAAGCTTTAGTAGGTCTGATTAATATGATTGGTGGCCTGGTGAAGCTTTCCGTGGTAGCAAAAATGTGAAACACACGGACTTGATTAGCTTTCGGTTCGATGACGCAAAGTTATACCTAGGAACGCGGGGAATTGAGCCTTCCCAGGGGTAATGAAACGTCTCTTTTGACCAATATGCAGGTTTCCTAAGGGTGTTTCCAGATGATGAGGGAATGTCTGTATTTCTTTGTCCGGCATCGCCCTATAGAGCTTTGTAGCTGCTTGCTGAAATAAGCAATCAGGATAGCAGGAAATACGCATCCTGATCTTGGGTTCAGCCGTAGAGCTACGAGAAGTATAATTTCGTACGAGAAGTCAAAGTACAAGGTAGTAATGACCTTGTGGTTGGGGCTTGAGGCAAGTGAGGCACAGGAGGAGAGGTGGTTTGGGGGCCAAGACCAGCCATCTTTTGCTTTGGTTTAAGTCATGTACGTTGGGCTCTCAGCTCTTAGAAACAATTATACGTCAAGTCGAGCCTCAAGCTTTGTAAATGTCTCGTGCAGCGAGGGAGAGATGGTGGCAATGGAAGTTATGATGGATGAAGAGTAGAAACGAGATATCGTTGACAAACTACATTGTATTACATAATCTAGCAAGCTAACGCTTTTAGGCTTAGCTTTAGATGCTCAAATAGCATCTATTGGCTGGCTATAAGACTTTGATGTTGGCTCTGGAATATAATTGTATAAGAAGATAAAGGTCCGCGAAGAGATTAACGTATATATTATACGGGCTATAAACCTTTTAGTATTTTTAGGATACTCAGGAGAGCTAATAGATTTTAATATAATAGTATTTAGATAGAAGTGTAACAGTCGTTTGCCTTGCAATGGCCGTGGAACGGTAGGGTTCGCTTGGCAAGTAGTGACGAGCTTTGTGCGTAATTGTAGCAAAGCGCGGTATATCGGCTTAGCTATAAAAGAAGTATATAACTTATTTTGAGGAGCTCTATTAGGGGTATTTAATAATAAATATATTAATTATTAAAAAGCGAATCTATTCTAAAATAAAAAAGAGCGACATTTATATACCTAATAAGTGCTTATAATACTTGCGTTGCTCGCGCTACTCACAGGTAATAACCTAGCAAGCACTGCGAAACTCATAAGCAAGCTATAGTTAGTTCGCTAATTAAATTAATCTAAGACCTGTCCTTTGTTGCTAAGCAGTTTTATATAGCCTAGGGCATAATAGTACCCCCCCTATATTACTTTTCTAAAAACTTTAAGTGCTCTTTAAATATTCTTTAAATTTTTTTAAGGCTTTTAAGTATTATTTTTATGTAGAAAGTTCTTCTATTTAATTAAGAAAGAGTTTTGGTCTTCCTTTAATATCTTCTTAACTTTTTATTTATCCTTAGTTATATAAGTCTACTTAGTTATTAATTTTATTATAAGTACGACTTTCTTTAGCATTAAAACATAGTACTTTAGAAAGGTTCTTGTTCCTAGTAGGTCTAATATTGTGATTATATCTTTGATATCTTTTATTAAGAAGGCCCTAATATATAGCTTTTCGAGTTTTCTGTTTATTAAGTTCTTAATACTTAGCAATATACAATTTCCTTTATAAATATTATAATCTTGTCTGCTTTTATCTTTTTATTTCTTTATTCTGTTTTATGCCTAGATTAGTTTATATTTCACTTTTATTTAAGCTTATTGCATGTTTTATGCAAAATCTTTAGCTGCTGGCATATTTATATCATTTACTTCAAATTAGATAGAAAATCCTGTTTCTATTTCTTGCAGGGTAGCTTTCATATTTTTATTAAATAAGGAATTAATTGTTATCTGCGCTGTCAGCAGAAGTTTAACTTAATTTTCTTATTTATCTGAATAAAAGACTTTTAAATAGCCTTTTAAGGTCTAGTTTATCTGCTTAGTCTATTTATCTAACTAAAAATAAAAAGCTATTAACATTCTATTTTGTATTCCTAGAGCCTCTTTTAGTCCTTTTATAAAATAAGACATAAAAAGCTTGTCTCTATTGTTTATTATTTTTCCTAGAATGCTTTTATCTGCGAATACTTTTTTCAACAAAAGCTTTATAAGTTATAAAGCATCTATTATAGTCTTATAGGGGATAAATTTTGCCTATTTAGAAAACTTATTTATTACTATAGCTATTATATCGTATAAAATACTTATATCTAAATTATATAATTCTGGTAACCCTATAATAAAGTCTATTGCTATAATAGTTTTCAGTCTTTCTGGTATTTTGACTGGCTTTAGTAGTTTTTTTAGCTTTTATTTATCTTTTTTAGTTCTCTAACAATCTTTATATTTTATAAATATTTCTTCTATATCTTATTTTAAGCTTTTTTAATTATTTTTTTCTTATATTCTCTTATAAGTCTTTAAGACTTTTTAGTATTTTACTATTTTAATTGCATAATTATTTCTTATAATATCCTTATACTCTTCTATTATATTAATATTTTTAAGTCCCTTTTCTGTTCTTTATAGTATTAGTTATACTTCTTGCTCTCTTTGCTCATAGTTAGGTTATCTGCTTAAGGCATCTGCTATTATATTATCTATTCTGGCAATATATTAAATAAAAAAATTGAATCTTAATATTGTCTTTATTTATTAGCTTTGTCTCTAATTTAATTCTTTGCTATTAAGCAATAAGACCAGATTCTTATAGTCCATAAGTATTTTAACTAAAATAGATATTCCTTCTGTATATATTCTTTAATGCTTTAATAATACTATAATAGCTAATATTTCCTTGTTTATTATAGTATAGTTTACTTCTGCTAATAATAACTTCCTTAAATAATAAGTGATAGGCCTTTTAGCTTATAATATATAAGCTTTTATTGCTTTATTTAATGCATTAGTATAAATCATAAATTCTTTCTCTAAATTAAACATTCTAAGAGCTTCTTCTGAAGCAAATGCATTTTTTAATTTGTTAAAAGCTAATTCCTTTTCTCTTATCTAGAGAAACTATTGTCCTTACTTTAATATATTAGATAATAGTATTATTGTTTTTGTGTAGTTTCTAATTATATTTTAATAAAACCTAATAAATCCTAAGAAAGTTTATAAGTCTTTGAGATTCTTTGGAGTTAGATACTATTATATTATATCTAATTTATCTATTTGTATTAATACTTTTCTTAAACTTATCATAAATCCTAAGAAGTTAACTTTTATTATATAAAATGTTGACTTTTTATACTTTACTCTGAGTTTCTTTTCCCTGAATATTTCTAGTATTTTTATAATATATTTCTTATATTCTTCTTATATTTCTAAGTATATTAATATATTATTTATGTATATAACTACAAATTTGTCTAGGAACTAGTATAATACTTTATTTATAACTTATTATAGTATAGAAAGTGCATTAGTAAGCCTAAAAGGCATTATATTATATTTAAATAAGCTGAACTTAGTTCGGAATACTATCTTTTATTCGTCATTTTCCTTTATTTGAATTAAATTAAAGGCATTTTTTAAATCTAGATGCATAAAGAATTTGGCTTTTCTGAATTTATTCCTAAGCTTATACAGCAGCAGCAAAGGATATTTGTCTTTTCTTATTAACTTATTAATTTGCCTATAATCTATATAAAGCCTGAGCGTTCTGTCTTTTTTCTTAATAAAAATAATTAGTTATCCGATTAATGATTTAGATTCAGAAATATACTTTTTCTTCAAATTCTTATCCAGGTATTCTTTTAATATCTTTGATTTTTTTTTAGTTAAGCTATAAATTAGATCTGCCTTTAATTCTCCAGGGTTATTAATCAAAATCTCATAATCATTTTCAATATAATCTGGTAATAGCAACCCTCTTTTAGGTTCCTCCAATACATCCTTGAAATTTCTATATTCTCTAGGTACAATTTCTATAGCTGTTACCTTTTTTTTAATATAAATCCAAAATTTTTGGGTAAAATTACTATTAATTTCCTTTACTCTGACTAAATTCTTAAACGTTTTAAGTAATTAGCTTTTTATATATACCTATATCAATTTTTAATTAATATATAAATTCCATTTTATAAACCATAGTGCACCAAGATAGATATCTCTTAACCCTAAATAGATATTAAATTTCATTCTCTTTTTATGTTTATTGCTTTTTATCTATATCTCTTTTGTTTCCTATTTAACTTTTAGTACTTTTCCTTATATAATTGATTTTATATTATAAAGATTTGTCTTTTTAATTAAAGGCATATTTATTTTTTCGGTATATTCTTATAATATTATATATAAGATAGCTCCTGAATTAAGCAAGGCTCTAGCAGGATTTCTATTAATGTTTAATAATATAAAAATCCGTTTTTCTGACATTGTAAGTGGTTAAAGTATAATAGTTATTTGCCTTATAATAGCCATAGAACAGTAAAGTTTGCTTGGCAAATAATAATAAGCTTTATACATAATTATAGCAGAGCGCGGTATATTGGCTTAGCTATAAAGGAAATATATAATTTATTTTGAAGAGCTTTATTAAAAGTATTTAATAATAAATATATTAATTATTAAAGAGCGGATTTATTCTAAAATAGAAAAGAGCAATATCTATATACTTAATAAGTGCTCGCGATGCTTATGCCGCTCGCGCTACTCGCAGATAATAACCTGGCGAGCACCGCAAAACTCGCGAGTAGGCTATAGTTAATTCGCCAACCGAACCAATCTAAGACCCATCCTTTGTCGCCGAGCAGCCCTGTGCAGCCTAGGGCGTAATAAGAAGCAAATACTAGGAAATAAATGAATATAAAAGGGATTTCTTAGACTTAAAGTCCTTTCTTATTCTTACTTTATTATTATATAAATTCTCTAGCTAAAAAAACCCTTTATAAATAATAAATAATATCTGCTCTACTATACTAATAGATATATCTTTAATAATTAATCTTAAAAGAAGAATAGCCTATTTATTAGACTAAAAGAGGTAAATAAATTAATAAAAAAAAGGGGGTTTATATGCATTATTATTACTAAATATAAAGGAGACAGATAAAGCATATTTAATAAGAAAACGCGTAGCTTTATAACTAGTATATACCGGTTCTATATTCTAAGAACTAATTAATCAATCAATCAATCAAGAAAGAAGATAAAGAGGAGCTTGAGAGTCATAGATACAGTTGAGTGAAAAGTTATGATTAGAACTTGTTTAAAGAAAGTCCGATAACGTACATTATCCTATCCCTATCACAACGTCGACGCCACGTCAGAGGGCAGCAGCCTAAAACCTTCTTACAGTCGAAACTTGAAGCGACAAGTTGTTAGTATTTTCTTTTCACTTTGTACACTCCTTCTTGTGTGTGAGCCAAGTAGCTTCCTGACATTTCACCATTTCAATAACGAGCGAGCCTGCATCTCGCACATGCTTTGTTGACTTCCTTTCATTGCGCACGACGAAGACTCTTAGATCTCAATGCTTTTAGAATCTTCATGTCGCCAGTCTAGCGTTCAGGCAACTATTAAATACCCCTGGCCTCCTACAGGCCGGTTTGCATGCTCGTGACTCTTGCTCTGAGCAGATGGGGTACCTGAAAATTTTTAGAGTCAGCGATGATTCAGAAAACTATTTGCCATATCCAATGCTTCAGGGGTAAGGAGACATCTTGCATCCGACGTTACGCAGGCGTAGAGTACTGCAAGGGAATAGAGAGTGTACTTACTGGGAAAATTGGTCGCAGGGCAATACGTGTTGCAGCTGTGCGGAATTGCGCCAGCTGACGGTCTCTTGGGAACCCAGTAACATCTTGTCCTTCCCCACAAGAGCAGATTGGACATGTTCCCGCAGCTGTTGATAAGGGGATTCGGCCCTGGGCACGGTATTCGCAGTCATCTCTATGTTGCCAGCCTCGGCGGCATCGCTCGACAAGGGATGGCAGAAAATGTTTCCACTATCGAAGAACCATATATTAGCACATCATCCGTCGACAAATTTTTATCCAAGCCAACCATTGCTAGATGAGAATAGCTTAGGTATCTTCATATACTAGATTATGCACCGCTTTTCAGGTCTGTGCTCCAGTCAAGGCTTGGGAGCTTTAAGACAAAGTCACTTACCACAGGAAGTTCTTCGTCGGATATTCTGACGGGCAGGAATCCTCGATTTAAGAGGGTCGTAAAGTCGAGATCGGTCTTCAGTATCCAAGCATCTAAGAAGAAGGAGCTGGTATTCGAGTCGTGATGGAGAGCGTTTGCGTGAAATAGTATTTCACAATTGCCATTCAAGATGAGAAAGAAGGTCCTAAACCGCATGTTGTTCAGCATGATATTACAACCAGTGAAGGCAGTAAAGATCAAGCTTAAGGTCTGCTTCAGATCCAATAAACCATTCTTGGGCCGTCCGTATGAGCCTCGGGGAAGGTTGTTAATAATTGAAACTTCACTATCAGTGTGTAGTAAAGTTAAATGTTTCATCAACCAATAAGGCTCCACATCCACCGGAAGGGTAGGCTGGACTTGGATGCTGACGCGAGAGTCATGCCATAAAGCTGGGTCAGTCCCTGCAAAGAGCATGGGAAAGGGTCTCTTTTCATAGCCTCCATGGCTCCCAGCAGGACTTAGAGGCACGCTTATCTCAACATAGGAGGATCTTCGCGCTATCCTTATGTTTGGAGCGGATCCTACGGTAAGTCATCCGTCAGCTTGAACGCTCGCAAAACCAATCACAGAGGATGTACGAGTGCACATGAAAATCAGTGATATAGACTCACCATCTATTGGAAATGGATAGGTCACGACTAGAGGGTCCAAATCCCCTATCGAAAGTGCCACTGTGCATGGTGAACGCTGCACAAATGCCACAGCAGCACCATTCGCCAATGCCAACGATTCGTTCGATCCCTTTGGGAGTGGTCTGTGAACCGTAAGACGTCGAATTGTCCCTTCAGCAGTCACTTGAGCGCATGTGTTCGAGACTTCTATTGTCACTGGGTCCAGCCATGCGGAAGAGCGGTCTGGCTCGAACGCGCCCCGCTGGCTGAAGGGTGGAGATGGTAGAAGCCAGAAACGCTCTGTATCGGTGAAATCGCAGCTGAATAATACCAAGTCTGAGCCGAAGACCATCTCAAGATTGTGCGTGAACCACGTTTTGCCGATAACTACCGATACTCTAATGTCTGCATTTGGCCGTTGCTGGGAGAACGATCCAGGGACAGCGCAGGTCACGACAAGATCGGATGTCCCACGCCATCCCGCCTGATCTTCTGCGACTTCGCACATGCCATCATTTTCAATTTGCCGGTTCAGAATACCAAAGAAATATTGCACGGCGAGGAAGTTGCGTTTTTGGCCTCTGACCGTATCCTCAAGAGAGACATATATTCCAGGATTGCCGAGCGATCCAGCGGCATTGAAGATAAGCTGCACTCTGTCACGGGGTACGAGTAGCGCTATGTGCGAAGGCTGTAACTGAGTTTCGTCCGGCGTCTCCAAATGCAAGTCTGCACGAGACTCGATGCCTGTGCGATCCTCGACGAAGGGCATCGCCTCAAGAAGATTCGGTTGCTCGGGTTCGGCGTATGTCGGGACATACAGTAAGAGCTCGTCGAGTTCGTGATTGATAGGTGAGGAAGGCCCAGACTGCTTGAGCTCCTCGGTCAGAAGACGAAAGCACTCCTTCCAATCTGAAGCCGTGTTCCGCATTACTACCCGTAATAATGCAACGAAGTTGAGACTATGGTAGAGTCTGGCATCTTTCCTTGAATTTGCCTGTGTATCAAAGCTCTGGGAATCTCCGACCGGCATCGCATCCGAGGTCAGACGCCCTTGTGCAAACATCTTCGTTATGATCCTGACTAGTAATTTTGCGAGCTCTGTAGCTTCAAAAGAAACCTTGTCAACTTGAGTTGCATCGGCCATACAGTCTCCTAAGATAGGATACTTCCATGAGTCGCGTATTCGGTAATAACGAAAAGACTTTTCATGCCCTTCTTGGACATTCAGTATCAACGTTTCGTGCGTAGTAGAATCTGCTGTTTCTCCAACAAGGTAGTTGTGAGGTGTTAGTCCAAGCAGAAGTGACATCGTAGACACGTCAGCGCAAAGACTTTCTTCTAACGCTGACGTAGGGTTTCCATAAGGAAGCATGAGTCTCTCGCTATGCAAGACAGCGAATGGCGATCGCCTCAACAATGGTGCAGTAGCAGCCAGCACGGTCAGAATGCCAACATAATCTGTAATATTGGAGGTGTCGATAACGTCATACAAGGACTCCCCAAGCGTCCATCCTAGACCATCCAGGTGTAAATGCTTCGAGGTACAGGCTGCGGAGTAAAGTGTGGTCGCCACTTGGGATTCTGTTTGATTGGGATGATGCCTCTGAAGTTGGTGACAAAGGGCGATAGCGTCGCCGCATTGCAAAGCAACCTTGACTCTTCCAGCTTCGACTATACTTTTGAAGGAACCGAGCCAAGAGCTGAATTGACTCTTAGCTACACGCACCACCTCTTCAATCGCATCAGATCCTGTTCGGCCTCCATCGAAAGCTTCTGCAAGATGGAAACCATTGATGGGATCACAACCCCAGTGAACCGCGTAATTTCCTTGAGGTGCCCGTGAAAGAGCGAACATTGGATTCGCCTGTCTCTCATTTTGGTTCCCAAAATTATGTGGGTCCTCGACGATGCCTCCAACTATCCCAGTTTCAAGATAGTTCAGCAATGTCAGTCGAACGGTTTCAATACCATTTTCAAAATGCGCACCAAGCGCTCGAAAAGCATTCAGAGAGCAGTCGCCCTCATTAAGGTCTGCTATTATACTCCGAGTTGCCTGTCTGTATTGCTGTTCCAGGCTGGTCCCCTCTGTGGGCAACATGGCTTGAGTGCTGGCGTAACGTAACCAGTGTTCATGCAACTGATTAAGAGTGTCTAGGCTTAAAAAAGACAGTAGACGGCTATACGTAGATGCGTTCCAAGCTTCAAGTGACTGAGAGGCGTCGGCAAGCTTTGAAGCATGTTCTTGTAGTTTTTCTAGATTGCTGCTGGGAATGAATAGGTGGTAAAAGATGTTCCAGATTGTTAGAGCCTCCATATCTGGCTCCATTGTCAAGGTGAACAGGATGACGTTGCGTGCTGAAACCATGTTAGCGGTCTGTCGCATACTGGGTGACGGTAGTCTAAAGCTCACCAAGGATAGCAGGCTCGATGTCGCAGCAAGTGATTTCATAGGATCTCATAGAGTCTAGCAAGTTCGGACAGTGTCAGAAGACCTCTTGTACAAGTGTGGAATGAGCCTCACCGAAAGCCTGTTCGCTGTGAAGAGTGTAAAGAATGTTACGAGGATCACCGCACGCGAGAGACAAGATCCTGACTGTCGTAGCATTACCATGTATGCTACCTCCCAGTAAATCCACCGCTGGAGTATTACCCATGGGAAACCAGCGGTATTGTACGTTGGGAAACAGTGGAGGATACATCGTCACGCCCTCTAGTGGTGATGGTCTTCAGATTGTCTTGCGTCCTACACCAGTCATGAGAGTGAGGGTGAACGGGATTCAAGAAGAATGTGAAGAGCTGTGGAGATTGGAGCTAGCGAAACATTGTTAATTAAAGTGATCAGTAGAAGTGGGGAAAAGTCTTACTTTCATCACCAAATGTCGATGATGGCAGAGTGAAAGTGAATTTATCTATGTTTAGTAGCGGGGTCGGGGTCTGTGCAGGAGACGGCACAACAGTGTAAGCAAGACCAAAGTAGTGCCGTAAAGATCGCTCTCCAGATCACGTCAAGACGTCCCCCAGAACTGCCGATTTCGCAGAGAATATTCATCTTCACACGTTCGGAATGTTCAAAATCTGCAGATCTCATGGTTCGTGAAGAGAGTATCATGCTCGCCGTACAATATGCATGAAGTGTACATTAAGCGAATGAATACTATACATGATGTCATGGAGTTGCTTGGTTGATCGTCTTACACTACCCACCCGAAGGTACATCCACGTAGCTGATTTAGGATGTCTGGATTTAGAGGGCGTAGGAATCAGGTCGAGTCCCTGATTGTTCATTGTCTTCTCCTTCTCAAGCTGCTCGTCTAAAGCCACAACATGCTTACGACCTTCTTCGCCACAAACAGGGAGAGGTCACCTTTGCATGATGGTCATTGCGCCTGCAATCCCAATAGTAATTCCAGGAATGTGGTTGCCATTGGACAATCACGTTTTGCGGCGCCTTCTGCACTGCATAGACGAGCGCCCAAATATGTGGTAAGACGCTTTACCTCTCTCTTTACATGACAGGTCCTCTACTTCCATTCGGTATGAGAATGTAGAAGTTGTCATTGAGGTAAAAGCAGAGACGCTATCCATAGCTGTGCATTCCAAGCTCCAAGAATCAATTGAGGAAGCAGCGTGGGAGCTAGAAGTTGTTGATTTGTCGCAAATAAATGCTGGCCAGATAAAGACACCCCTGGATATATGAGTTGGCTTGAATCAGTATAAGTCCATTCATGTATACTCCTCGTCCTAGTCATGATGCCGAAGTGGCTTGCGTTATATATCGTTGCTTTCGAAAGCCAAGATCATCATCGGTATCATCTCACAACCTGTCATGAGCCTTCTTCCGGTCTGGGACTCCTACTACGCGGTCTCTCTCGCCAATTCGTGCTAAGGTTCCGCTCGCTGTAAGGTGGGGGTGGGCTGTATCCCAGGCTTTGGCGCGACCCTGTATTGCCAGAGCCACTTCTCTGATGGTAAGGATGCGACCTTCCCAGCGAAGGCGGTCCTCGATACGGAAGGCCTTGCTGACTATGTTGACTACTGGAATTGTCGCTCGACCACGACCTAGGGGCCGTAGGTGCCCCGAGAGGTGGACGGCTCGAAGCTTCTCCTACAGAATGTGTACGACTCTGGAAATGAGTATTCCGGCGAATGTTTTTGAGTTGCCGAGATGCATCAAGTGTCTGACGGTGTTCTGGGCCAAGAACCCGTGTGCGGGCCTCAAGCACATACTCCTCGAGCTGCTCGGCATCAGAGTGGCGATGTTGTCCTGCAAATGTCCGAGATAGGCTTTCCATTGCTAGAAGTGTCTTGGGGTGGTCTGGTCCTAAAGCTTTCAAGCGTAGTTCCAAGACTTGTTCCTCTAATTGCTGAGCTTCTGGAAAACGCCTCTGTGCAATATACAGAATGGCGAGCTGTGCCATTATAGTCAGGGTATCTGGATGTTCGGGGCCCAGCACTTTGCTCCGTAGTCGAAGCACTTGTTGACCGAGGTCCTCCGCTTCATACCAACGTTTCAGCTTATTGAGCACAAACAAAAGATGGCTCATCTCAGTCATTGTATCGGGATGCTCCTCGCCCAGCGTCTGTTTCATATTTTCCAAAACTTGCAGGTGGAGCTTACGTGACTCCTCCAAACTGCTTTTGTCGTAGGCAAGCGCCAATCTTGATGAGGTCTTGAGCGTGATTTCGTGTGTTGGACCCAGCACTCGCTGACAAATGTCGAGCACGTGCTCCTGGGTCTCTCGAGCTTTGGGTGCAAAGTCCCTGCCTTGCATGCTGTAGCTTACTCCAAGAAGACCCATAGTCAGAAGCGTGTCTTCCTTCTCAGGGCCGAGAAACTTTTGGCGTATTTCGAGAGCCTCGATGAGATAGTCTTGGGCGACGCTCTCTTGGCCCTGTCTCATCACGTAGTGTGCATAGCAATGCAAGATATTTGCACGATGAAGCAGTGCCTGCTCGGCTGTGACTTTATACTCTAGTACAGCATGTATGTGTGACTTCAAGTCAACGAATGTCGGCCATGTCTCAAACTCTGCCTTCTCTGGGCAACAGGAGGAGACTGCAGCTAGGGCTCTTTCCTGCAAATCGAGAAGCAAACCTCGGTATTCTATCCATTGCTGTGTTGATAATTGTACCAACCGGTGCATGCTGTATTTGGATGATTGGCTGTCCTCTATAATAAAGGAGAAGGCTTTGAGTTTGGATATCGCAGCTTTGAAATGGACTAGCGATTTGTCGTCGCTTCGTAAAAGCACCTGGGGTATCTCTTGTCTGTCCAGCATAGCCATGAGTGCCAATATCTCGGCGGCTCTCGAATTTTGCTTGCGAATTTGGTCAAATGATAACCTCCAGGTTTGAAATATCGAGTTCGATGTCTCTCGGTCCCGAGTTGGGTCGTCAATGGATTCAGTCAACAGCTCAGGAACATCAGACGAGCCTGTCCTAAAATCGGACAAATACTCGGCAGCGGTCATTTCGATCTCATTGAGATATGCCGCGGCTTGGGTGATGGTCAATGGTAGATACTCCAAGGCAGCAGTGAGCTCATTCGCGTCTTCATTGTCAAGGCTATCGCCATCCGAGAGCTTAGCTCTAAGCAATCTGCATGCTTGATCTTGACCAAACCTGTCGATCTGGATTGGACTGTGCTTTGTTTCAGTCAACCTGAGGCCCAGCTGGCTATCTCGTGTAGTAATCAATATTCGACCGTGGTTACATCGGGGTAAATAATCGATCAGCATCCTCGAATCTCTATTCGACGAGGCACCCTTTTGAAGCCAGTAATCGCGGTTGTCAGCGTTGTCTAGGATCATTACAAATGGTTGGTCACTATTTTCGCATAGATGATCTCGTACGAGCTGCATAATGTCAAGATCCTTATCGTCTTGACCTGGTAGCTCCAGAAGTCTAGCTATCTTTTTGTAAGCCGCTTCAAATTTGGTGTGTGTGGCGCCGTGAACCCAAAAGATGTCTGCTTGGGTTTCCTGCCGCCGCTTCTGACAGCAGTACTCGAGTGCGATCCGAGATTTCCTGATTGATGAGGAATGTCAGATGCTACAAGAAGAGAGAACAGCAGAACGCCTACCCTACGCCACCCATTCCCACAACCGCCACACGTTTGGCATGAGTTTCGAACCGCTCCTCTATCTCTGTCATAACACCCTCACGACCGACAAAATCTTCATCGGGGTCATAGTCGAGCATCCAGATGGGCTTTCTGGGCAGGATCGGAATCGTAGGCTGTCTATCTAGCTTCTGCTCCTGCAGAGTCGTGATGAGCGTCTTGAATTGGCTGGTCTGGTGGTCAACTTGAAAAGCGCTCAGAGTGTCTCTATATTCCGAAATCGTTGTGGCATAACTCTCAACACTCTTCTGCGCCTTGACGCTCTTTGCAGCCTTGATCGCCTTTTCCCAGTTTGAGGCAAGCGCAGACGGTTGAAGCTTGCTCAGAAGGTCGTGCAACCCTTTGATGTCGCGGATGAGCGCCTGTACGATTCGCTCAATATCCTTCGCAGTCTGCTCTGCAAAGTCACCTTGCTCTGCTCTGTCGTGCAGGTTTTTGGCAATGCTCATCAAGAGTGGTAGCTGATTCGTCAAGCGCTGGAAACATTGTGGCACACCGTCCACGTCTCGCATGTACTCATTAAGTCTTTTGACTACTTTAATGCTGAACTCGGTCAGTTGAGCAACGCTCGATATTAGCCCGATGGCAGCTACTTCGGCCATGATGGTCAAAAGAACAGTTTTCCGCCATTGACGACGTAGGATTGTTGCTGCATCAATCAGATCACAGTGCCTTTGGGCTTAGCGTACACGAATATCAGAGAAGCACTATTCTTCTCTATAGGTTCTCTTGAAAAGGGATTTGTCAGTCTAAGACTCAGGTCAACAATGCTGACCTCATCCTGATTGCCTTGGATTACCTATCTGAAACATCTAACAGATTTAAAGTTCACACTACCACCATTAGCCTTCAATTGCTCTGGCATCTGATGTAGATACAATCAAGCTGGCAAGTGGACTTTTCCACCCTTGAGAAGACACAATAATGATGGCGAGCTATGCATGGTTGTGGAACTCGGTCTGGGACAGTGGGTAATAATCAGGATGCAGTCAATTGATCAGCTAGTCTAGCTACCCTGCTATTGAAGCAATGTGCAATGCTGAGCTGTATGGTTGCCTGCTTAGTGAACCTGCAAAGCCATATCCAGCCATGTTGAAGCACCACAGAAATCGGCATGATAGCAAGAATCAACGACCAACATCCGCCATTCTCCTCCAATTCCCCCTTGTGGCCCCCATTATTCCTCCCCTCACCCCTCCTAAAAGCCTGAAAGATAGATACAACCTCCTCTAAGATTCGGCAAAAGACAATGTACAAAGCGAAATTCGTTGTGTGGGGTGCGGCACCTTCTCCTCGCCTTGCGGCTGTCTTTGGTTGCCCAAGCGCTCTCCTGCGCCGTTCCTCTTCCTTTACATATTCCTTTTTGTGCCCACCCTGAGTGTATGCCCAGTAACGCCTGGCTATTTATTTTTTGTGCCCAAGGCCGTTGGATGTCGTTATGATTGTGCTGATGTAGTGCTAAAATGTTGAAGGTAATTCATTGTGCTGAAGGATCGTCGTCTTGACAAATGCCAATGCTATTCGGTAGAGATCGTTAGTCCGCCGTGAATGAATGTATTCCGACGTGATGGTTCGTAAGGAGTGTCCATGATAAGAGTGTGTAGTGTATTATGTGTATATATTTCGTGTTCATCATTGAAGTCGTGAAGTCGTTGTGGGTCCCCTAACGGTACACTGGGTCTTATGGAGGCTCTGTCAGTTTGCCTCTTGGCCTTTGCCAAACATTCGAACGCCGTTAAGCCAATCCTTTATGAAGTTACCCAGCTTTCGCTTTCGCTTCTCTTGTTGCTCACGCTGCTCGCGAGCTTGCTGTTCTTTGACTTCAACCCTAACGGGGCCAATCTCCATTGGACCCACAATGCCCCGGTCACCCACCTTGGGGAATTTGCCGTCACTGTTCGGACCGTAAAGGGAAGGTATCTTGACTAACGGCGGGGTTTTTGTCAGGTCACGCCCAACAGGTTCGCTTTGCTGCGGTGATACGGGGTCATCCTGTGGTGACTCATTGAGTTGATCGACACAAGCGTCGACTCTTTGCTTCCATTCCGCGTCGATCTCAGCCCACTTTTCTTGCGTGAGTTTGTATATCGCTGAAGTAGAGCCGGCGTTTTCACCGACGCGCATCAAGTGTGTGGTGTAATTGTGTCTCGCCATATTCCAATCTGCACGCACGGTCTTGCACGCTGTCAAGTCGATGTTGTCCGGCGTGTAAGGTTCTGGCTGAATTGTAAAATTGGCATGACCAAGCGCATCGGACCATTTGTCTGGCGGTGTCACATTTATTGCCATTGGAGGTATCTCCGATGTTGGAACGATTGGAGCGCCATACTGGCGACGATGGAAGGAGGCGATGGAGGGTTTGGTCGACAGGGGCGGTGATGGTAAGGCCGGGACTTGAGGTGTCTGAGGCGGATTCTGTGGGCTGTTGAGCACTGACGACGCACTTGGCTCTGCGACAGATGGTGATTGAAGTGGTGATTGCGGGGTTTCCTCTTGCTGTCGATTGAGATGTTCCGTGATCAAGGGAGGCAAGAGGGGAGTTGTCGGCTTAGCTTGGTCTTCACCCTCATCATTTTCGAATTCTTTGTTCTGATATTGACCGAAGGTAGCATCAAAGCTCTCATTCCTTGTGCTTGTTGCAGGTGTAGGCGGGGCTTGATTGAAATGCGCGCTAGCGACAGATGGGGCCCTGGTGGAATTTGCACGTGACACACTGGCCTCCCTTGACAAAGGCGGGATGGACACCGTTGGCGAAACTTGCCTCGACCTCCACTTTCGGGAGAAGGAAGGCATTCGAGAACTCATTTTCGAGGCCAGTTCGCTGAGCGAAGAGGGATCTGGTCGTGGTCGCTTGACGTGTGAATGCCGAAGATAGTCACTCTCCAAGGAGATGTCGTCTCGATGGTCGTCGATATCGCGCATGATTTGAGGATCGTCCAAGTTCCAGACTGGAGAGGAGGGTTTGGAGGCAGGATAAGCATCTGCAACTATTAGTGTTGCATTTTCAAGACCGTGCTGCGCTTGGGTAGAAGGAGACTGTATGCCTACCTCGAAGGTGCTCTTCCTCCCTGAAGCTGTCAACCATCTCAAGATCATCGTCCCTTTCCTGAGGCTCCTCCTTCACTTCTGTCAATGGGCGCTTGCCAGTGCTAAAGTCCGCTGAGTCGTGCATCGTCGGCGAAGACGGTAGTGAGGATGGGGTGCTGGGAAATCCGTATGGATTGCGGGAAAAAGTAGGTGAAGGCGCATCGGACATGATTGAGGATTGCGACAGCTGCTGGCTATGGCCCATGACTGGAGAGTCGACGGAAGATTGGCTTTCGCGTTTGCGCTGTTCCACCAGCTGGGGCAATTTCAGTTCCTTGAGTTCACGCATTGTAAAGAGTGATGGCGCGACGAAGAGGATTTTGAAGGTAGGTGAATGTTTATTGAGACGCGTCCATAGTGCTAAGTCTTAGGCAGAGATGAGTTGTCGATGCTGGTGCGGGCAGGTACGCCCGACTCTTTGCCTGAAAAGCTAGTCTTCCGTGCGGTGAATAGGTAAGTGTTGCTGAAACCGGGCAGACTACTACAACGCGACAGCATGTCAGTCTGGACCGCCCAACAGTTTTGGATGAAACACATGGCGATTTTCGTCCGAATCGCGTGATGTCTGTTTTAGGAGGGTAGCGAGAAGAGACTTACCAGATTCTGAGGAGGTCTGCTCTCTTCGAGATTCCAAATATCGTGATAAGTACTCTTTTGGGGTGATCTCACGTGTCGGACTGCTTATTGGGCCATCTGGCAGATGACTGGGCTCGGTTGCCAGCAGGTACACGAGATCGGGCGGAGAGAGTGAAGGCGGGTGGGCGAAGATGGGATCTATGAAGAACTATAATATGGACGGATATGGGACTTTTCAAGTTACGATCTTTTCATAGAGCACGGCAGCACTAGTAGTAGTAACTACTACAGGTCCCAACGGTGCTCCTTGTACCGGTCTTCTAGTGTTTTTCTTAGTGTTGACCTCGTCTCTCTCGCTGCGTAGGGCCGGACGCCAAGAGCAGCATGTCTACTTTCGATTGGCGTGGGGACTGACCTGCCCAAGGTTTCGGGGATGTGTGGGAGCACTAAGCAAGCCTAGAGGGGCTACTAAGGAGGACCGGCTTCTGGACCCAAATCTCAACTCATGCGCCATCTCGCCCTCTGCCGTGTCAACTTTCCCTGTTCCTGAAGAGCCTTCCAACCCTTTTCGCTCTGCCGTTGCCATTCCATGCAGTGTGACGAACATTTGGATCTCCGAATGATTGACGTTTTTCGATGAGCATAGGCAGTCACAGGTTGAAGGAAAAGACGGCATCGATCATGCTCACTACTCCCCTTAGGTCGCAGGGCAGAAAGAGTCCTGCTCTAGACACTGAGTTCGACAAGTTGGAAAAGCTGTCAGTGGCCCTGCGTTGCGTGGACTTCCAGCCCGTCAATACATGGCAGAAGCGAAGGAGAATTGGTACGATGGAAACAGAAGCATGCATTTGCGACGCATCAACGCGCTCCACGTAGAAAAATACCCGTCTTATTTTGCACCACCTTAGACCGGCCAGCACACCTCGTGAGTCTTGATTTGCTGCTTTTGTCTGTGAGTCTGGGGAAATACGAAGGATTTGCTGGCTGCGGAGAGCAAGGGAGCAAAGTTACTCCCCGTCGCAATCTGTCAGCTCTGCAGATTCTCACAGCAAGGAGCACCCTTTCCCGTCAGAAATGATTTCCTTGTGGGATGAAGGATTTTTGCAACGCAGTGAGACACACCGACGCCGGCGGTCCATCAGCCTGGAGACGAGCAGGGAGGGTCGGTCGGTAGACGGTTGCTGGGAGGACCGGCAATCCCCACCGTCTGCACGATTTTTCGGCAGATCACATCGCAGCAAATCAGGCTTCGATTTGAGCTGAGGAAGAATAGCCTAAATCAGCATCCTTGTCGTCTGAAAAGTCGGTGCGAAGCATTTTCGGCGGTCAAGCCACCGCTTTGTGGTTCGAGCTTGCGACCGCCGCCTTCTTTTCTTTTAGTTCCCCTGCAGCCATGCGAGTCTTACATGTGTCTCCCAGCTGGCGGATATGATGTGCAGTCTGGCGTGTACAACGCTGTGGTCGTGTTTTGTTTGTCTGTTTGCTCTTTCGACTCGTTTTTGAAGGACTGAAGCGACAGGATTGTCAAAGCATTCTACCTTTCCCCTTCGCGGTCCAATAAAATCCCTGCCACAGCCATGTGGAGCCGCATTTTGTACGCCTGGTGGAGAAGATGAAAGTGAAAATATGGGGTGCATACGCAGGGTCATGTCGCTACTGTGCACTTATGTATACTTATGCCCGGAATCTGTGGCTATTCGTGCATACGATCCAAGATCGGTACACTATACATAGGGTCGTCGTATCGCTCTAGACGAGTCTGCGCCTATCGTACGTGCTCGGAGTCGCGCGCTGGCCGTTGGGTTGTTGAGACGCGTAGTTGACATGTCAGGATAAACGGCTTCGAGAAAGGGGAGTGACCCCTCAGGACGCCATGAAGTGACCAAAGCGACCAACATCATCATACCTGAGCTCTTGATCTGACTGTTGTGCTCTGAGGTGACAACAACGAGCCCCAAAGCAGAAACATAGAGTTTCTTCAGGCGCTAGCTCACAGACCTCTGCATCTGCGAAGTTGGTGACGACAATGATGCCGGATGGAGAGGAGAAGGTGGTATTCCACTGATGCTGTGGTACCAGAACACTATGGCGTGCTGTATTCGCACGCGATGAGCATATGAGAAGTTCAGGGGCGACTTTGATCTGCACTGTCTAATGATATGCACACTTATCGAGTTGCGGGCAGATGATAGCTCAGTCGCATGCACCAGAACGCCAGATGCAGTGACCCTTCTCTGCAAATTGCTGTACATTGAGAAGGTTCTTCTCAATATTGATGTCGCAGAAGGCAGAACTTACCATTAGGAAGCACAACATATCTAAATCAGTGCGCATACGCAATGTCATAATCTCCGCTCTCCCATTTCAACATTGCTGTTGCCTCCGTAACAGGAGGCAGATTCCAACATCAATAAAGCATAACATATTCAAATCAGTGCGTATATGCGATGCCATAATCTCAGCACTTCATCAATACAATAATCGAACGTTGCCCAAGACCCTTACACCCAATACCTCCCCCAAACCTTCCTGGCCTCCTCGTCCCCTCTAAACACAAATTCCTCCTTCACAACATCCACAAACCCCTCCTCTACCCTCGGTGGCCTAAACCTATTCTTAAACCCCGCAAATGCACTATGCGGCAGAATCGTCCTCTTCTCCGGGTTGAAATAGCCCCCTTTCTCCCCCGCAAGCGCTCTGACCGTATCATTATGCTCGCATACCTTCGCACTCGCTGCGAACCATACACACCTGATGGGCAAGTCCTTGTCCCTCGCTAGCGCCACCCACACCGCCCTGACCTCCATGTCCGCGTTCGTGTTATCCACCGCCACACTCGTCCCTTCCCCCAGCATCTTCCGCGCCGCCGCAACACATTTATCTCGTGTCTTCAGCGTATCCTGATTGACCCGTCCATACCCCAGAGGCTTCAGCTTAGTAGCATAGAAAGTAGACTTCCCACTCCCAGGGCTGCCGCACATAACCACAATATCCAGGGGATGCTTCTTCTCGAAGACGATAGGGGTAGCATCTGTGTCCGTGCCACCCCCACCTTCTTCGAGCAGGAAGTTGGCGGGCTCGAAATGCCGCGTGAAGGGCCCGGGTTCTTCTTTGAGGAAGTGCTCTTCCGGGGTGAGAAATTTCATACCTATGTTAGAGGCGAAGTCCCTGTCTGAGCACGCGTGGTCGGCTTTGCGGTCCGCCGTCCCTGCTCGTCCCCCGGCATCGCCCACAAAGAAGCAGTCATCCAGCGAGACTACAATCCTTTGAGCACCGTGCTTGACGGTGCCGTCTAGGTCCAGTTCGTCGAGCAGCTCGTTCCACATACCGGTGCGGGGTTTACGGTAAGTGTCACGCGCTGTGGCGGCCAGAATCGTGATTGGGAAGTCGAAATGGGATAAAATGGCCGTGACTTTGGTCTTAAAGGTTGACAATAGGCGTTGGTCTGATTTGGCTGTCTTGGGTTCGGGGCGAAGGGAAAGGCGGCCTTGGTTGGTAATGATGGCGATGTGGTAGCTGATACATAGATGTTAGTAGGAATTGATCTAGGGTCCCCAAAAAAGGACCCTTACCCATCTGCATAGAGTTGCTTGAGATTGCTGGATACACTGATGTGCCACCATTTCCAATCATTGGCGTCTTTGGAGTAGATGTTGCCGGACGGGTTTGAGACGAGCGTAGAGTCCTGGACATTAGTCAACTACCATTGGGATCAACTCGAGATGCTTGCACATCATCTTACGAGGTCAAACAAAGCAATCTTCCGTCGCTTGTCGCTCCCTCCAACGGACTTGTCTCCGTCTGGCATTGGAGAATACTGGCCTATCAGCAGGCTGTCGTGAATGACGCGCCATGTCAAAGGTTCCGGCGCTTTCTTTGATATTGGTGTGAAGAATTTGTGTACAGCATTGTCTTATATGTTAATATCAGCTCTATCATTCTACATAGTAACAGGCTACGCACTTGTGGTCGTAGATTCTCGTTTTCGTTTCTTGAGTGGTGGCGGCGATGGAGATTCGCCTCTATGCTCCATGAGTGGCAGATTTTACTATGATCATACAAGAACGCCGCTTGATTCACTCAAATCTGATCAACAGAGCCATGAGGAGGGTACTGAAAACGGGGTTTCATGGCGGCAGCGTGTCGTGTCGAAAGTATGTGCTGAGGCAGCAATCCCAGATGTAGCACTTGGCTATCAGCACAAACCCTCTGTAGTGTTGTAGATGAAACGTATACATGCATACAGCAGTCCAGCCGTAACCAGGCCGTGTTTATATTTGTATTCATAGTGCTAATTGACTACAAATTATGCGGAAGCTTGTGTTCCCTAGCCGCTGTCTCTGACAGGACTGACTCGTTTTTGGTGTATCACAAATTCACATCAACACTAATAACTGCTATGTCCAATATTCACGATAGTTTCTCGATCCTCCCGGCCCTCTTCTTACCTATTCCCTGAGCCCGACTTTTCCTTAAGTCATCGATGATCATTACGCATCTCGAAGTTCCCCTAATTCCGTGTTTACTTCTCCTAGAACGCCTATCTCCTGATTTCTGCTTCCTTTCGTCATTTCTTCAACGACTGGTCATCATCGTCTGTATGGATATCCGTCGCTTCTGTCTTCCCGGAATTGCGACGACTGAGCTTGCCCAACCCTTGGACGTCGCGAGGGCTGTTGACTGGACTGTCCGCCGCGGCAAGTCCGCTAATACTCCTTGTGATGCTGTCATTACGACTGTGACCAATACGTCCGCTGCGAACGCTTCCGCCATCGCCTTGATTGACTTTCGTTGCGTAGTAGCTATTTCGCTCGCTTGTCAACGCAGGCGCTATTCCCGAAGACGAGTAAACGCTCGCTCGTTCTGCGTTCGCGAGGCTGACGCTGACTTGTCTGCCTTGATGGTGGCCAGTGATGCTGGCCTGATCGTTGACGTTGGTACTCAGTACACTCAGCGGCAGAGACTCCTTGCTTCCACCGTAGACTGAAGATGGAGCAAGCGCTCGCATAGAAGCGTTTGTATCGACTGAGTTGCGGCGCCGGCGCTTCGACGAAGAAGCAAGTGTCATAACCGACGCGTTGTCCGACAACAAATTGTTGGATGTCGCGGCACTGTATGTATTCGGATGACGTTCCGTAACATGTTGGTTTAGATATTGTGGGATAGCAGAAACAGGTGTGGTAGGAAACTGGTGTGTGAAATGAGAGGCTGCAGAGCCTTGATGGTTGTGGTTTGCTTGAGCAGACCCGAGTGCATGCTGCCCCTGGTTGGGTGCTGCGAGCAGTGTAGAAGGTGCTGCAGATTGCATAGTGGTCAAGGTTGTGGTCATCGAGCGCTCCGAAGGGGCAGGTGATGAGAAAGTGCTTCCTTCACCGCCACCAACACCACTAGAACTAACTCCACCCCCGATCGTTGCCGAAGTACCTGCCTTCGAAGGCGCAACATCGGAGTTGACAGTATCTGGGTTGGTAGATAAAGTCGGCGCTGTAGATTTATTGCCAATCGTTGGGGGAGGTTGACCATCGGCAGAAACTGGCAGCGAAGTCTTGCTTTGATTGGGAGATGTGTAGCTCACGCTTCGGCCAGAAGGGGGGGTGTGAAAGGAGAGATGACCATTCGTGCCAGGTGGTACTGGAGGATCTAAGAAAGGCTTTCCAGTGGTATCATATGGACTATTGTTTTCGCCTGCCGCTTTCTTGGTCTTGCTATATGGCGACTGGTGGCTTCTCTTGCTTGTTCCAGGGGTGCCTGAGTTCGACGAGCTTTTGAGGTTTGCAAGCCGCTTCATCCAATTGGCGAAAGGTCGACGACGAGAGTGTCTGTCTAAAGCTTCCATTAGCCCTCATTCAGTAGGCCAAACCACCAAATCGTTTCCCGCAACCTCTACTGATTTTATGCTGCAGCTGGGTCCAACGTACCATGTGGCCGGGTGGCAGTATCTGCAGTCGCCATAACAATAGCAGAGGGAGACGATCCGGCTGAACTATTCAAATCATATGTGATGCTTCAAGGGAGCCTTTTCGTGTCCTCGTAAAGGTCATTGATGAGTGAGGTGGTAGGTCTATAGATTTCGTTTGTGATGCTAGGTTACAGTCAGCCCTATGGAAGCTCCAGCCAATGAAGTCATCGGCAAACATTTGGCTTCTGCTTTCCTGCCATTAATACAAAACTTCTGTGACCATCATTCGACTGCTATAAGTGTTGAATCTAGACGAGATGTCTTGACTGTATTTCAAAAGCCTGGTCTCATGGCTTCATCTCCCTTGTCATTCATCCCGAATCGAGGAAAGTGGTACCCACCTTGAATACAGCTAGGGAAGAGCATCCCCCTACAAATATACAGCCCTACCTCCCAGAAGGCCAAACCGTCATTCAACGTGCCTATACCATGGAGCAACATGAGCGCAGACACTGCGAAGATCCTACCGCTTCCATCAGAGGTCGCAGCTCAGATCAAGTCCTCCACTACCATATCATCACTCACAGGCGTTGTGGTTGGCCTCATTGAGAATTCATTAGACGCTGGTGCGACGAAGCTTGTTGTCGACGTCAACTTTGGGCGTGGCTCCTGTGCCGTTGAAGATGATGGCTACGGTATCCCACCACAGGAGTTTATGGAAGAGGGCGGTTTAGGGAAGCCTTGCTGTAAAGAATATCTAGCTTCTTGGGTGCTAGAGTACTGATGCAAACCAGATACTTCCAAATATGAGCACGGCAAGGATGTGTATGGGGGAAATGGAATGTTCCTCTGTGCCGTCGGAGCTCTTTCGCTTGTCACCATTACCTCCCATCACAGGTCGTACCGTCCTCAATCCACGCTGATCCTACATCACTCTCGGCCAGCCGCAAGATTTGTCCCAGCACTTCAGCATCAACAGTTGTCTAGCAACGGACATGGCACAAGGGTGACGGTTCAAGACCTGTTTGGAAATATGCCCGTCAGGGTCAAACACCGAGCTGCTGGCTCTTCTGAGAACGTGCATCTCGAGGAAAGACAATTTGAAAGTTTGAAGAAAGAAGTTGTAGCTTTGCTATTGGGATACCACACTGCTGTCTCTGTACGTTTGACCGCCGGCGACTCTAAGAAACGCAAGGTTATCATTCGTCCAAAGAGCATAGTCACCATTGACGGAATCTCCAAGGCCCATAGCGTTTCAGGATCTCATCCACAAATAGATGCCCATCTAAGTTGCTGTATCGTATCGCAAGCTGGATACATCGAGCCCACTGGTTTTGACTCATGGATAAAAGCTTGCGCCCGCACGTCTTCTGTTAGGGTGGCAGGGGTTTTCTGTCTGACACCAGCTCCTTCGAAACAGGTCCAGTTCATTTCTCTCGGCATTAAACCCGTCGTAGGAGGCCAAAGCGGAAACATGCTATATGATGAAGTTAATAAGCTCTTCGCTAACTCCAGCTTTGGCAATCAAGAAGAATATGATGAGCTCGAGGGGTCCAGAAGGATGAGGGATCGTCGATATAAACAAGACGGTCTCACCAATAAGAAAGTGAGTGGTGGAGGCAAAGGGATTGATCGATGGCCAATGTTCTATATGCGAATCGACTTACAAGATGACAATAGCATGAACATGCTTGAGAGACAAAGTGCGTTACAAAAAGTACAAACAGTAGTAGAAGCAATGGTCACCGGCTTTCTGCGAAACAATCACTTCAGGCCACGGGCCAGAATCAAAAGATATCACACCCAGCCTGCCAAGTCCATCTCAAGTCCACGCCTGTCTTCCGCGCCTCCTGACGCTTTCAGTACCTGGAGCCGGATCAAGAGCAGCAGATTGTTTCACGCTACTGGCAAATCTATCGTGGGACCTACCCACGACGTCAAGCCCCAGAGTAGTGAAGATGAACACCAGGATGACGGCCGAAAGGCACAATCCCTTGACGAAGATATTGAAGACTCCGGCCCTGATTCTCATACTGCAGTAGAGCAAGATGAAGTCGTCGAATGGACGAACCCTGTTAGTAAGGTAAAAGTTCTTATCAACGCGCGGACGGGTCTAGTTCCGTCGAAACTTTACGCTGACCGAAGGCCTACAACTGCTCCAGCGGCTTTGCAATCATCATCAGACTGCACCCATAACCGCATCACTAGACGGCTTTCACTGCCCACAGAGCATCCGAAGCCAGGAAGCTGGGCAAAAACCCTTCTCACCAAATGGGAAAATCCTGTCTTTGCCCCCGCAGAAGACAGGATTTTCAAGATCACGAATGAGATCTCACTTGAAGATTCGAATAAGACCGCCGGCCACGAACAATGTCGCTCGAATAAACTAACCGCAATGGCGTTCAAAGACCTCTCAAATACCTCGTCCGCTAAGCTATCAAAAGGAGCTCTCGCCGCAGCCCGCATCATCTCCCAGGTCGACAAGAAGTTTATACTAGTAGATCTGGACGGTACGCTCGTGTTAATTGATCAGCATGCAGCTGACGAGCGTATACGCGTCGAAGGCCTTCTCGAAGATCTCTACACTATACCGCCCGTCACTCTGACAAAGCCTCTGACTTTCTCGATCTCCCCGCAAGAAAAGGCTCTTCTTGAGACGTACAGATACTATTTTGCGCGCTTCGGCATCCAATACCCTTTGTCATTCGACTTTGCCTCTCGTCCCAACACCACAACACCCAGCTCCACGGGTGGGGGTCTCTTCAAACCCGAACTCAGCATTACAGCCCTCCCAGCAGTTCTAGCGCAACGCCTCCTCACCACCCCCTCCTTAGCCCTCAACCTCATCCGCTCAACGGCCTGGTCACTGCACTCCGGCGAGATCACCACTCCTTCTGATCCCTCTCTTATCCGACCACATCCCCCAAAGCAAATCCTCGAGCTCCTCAACTCTCGCGCTTGCCGTTCGGCCATCATGTTCAATGACGTCCTCTCGCATGCCGAATGCGAGACCGTGGTCCAAAGGCTGGCAAAGACGAGGATGCCATTCGTCTGCGCGCATGGGAGAACTGGAGTTGTGCCTGTTGTGAGATTACCTCCGGTCATTGAAGAAGGTGCACTGGCCGGGGACACGGGGAAGAAATCGGAGAGAGCTAAAGATGAGGAAAGCTCAAGGAATCGAAGGGCGAACGATGAGGAGATATTGCGTGAGTTGGGCCCGAGATGGAGCGAGCATGGGGAAGAGGATTTCGTGGGTGCTTGGAAGCGGTGGCGAAGCAACGATAGGGACGACCAAGAATTAGAAGAGAATAGCAACTAGCCTAAAACCAACCTGACTATCTCCCTCACTGTTCAAGATCGGACACAATCCCCACGGCCCCCCCCCCCCCTCCCTCCATCCTTCTCATTTAGCAACCCATCCCCCCACCTCCTTACTCCAATACATCCCCACAAATACCAGGCACCCATCATTCAATTCCCATCCACCTCAACAATCCACCAGACGGTCCAGCCACCACCACCAACCCACTCACGGTCAAGGTATCCGCATAACGACACCCCTTCCCCCCCTCCTCTTCCATCAGAAAACCCTACGAGAAGTACATTTCTCCCCAGCACAATCTACCTCACAACCCCCTTTCTTTGATCAGATCTGCGGAGTCTGGTCCCTCCGACAGGATCCAAGAGGAAGTGTTTGAAATGGAGAGGGTAGGATGGGATGAAGGGTAAAGGGAAGGGAAGGGGGGGATGAAAGTGCGGCGAAAGGTAAAAAGGGGGGGGGGGGGGGTTATATGGTGGGACACGAGGAAGAATGATGGGTGGGTTGGGTGATGTAAGCAATGGAGAGAGAAAGGGGTTCGATGAAAGGGAAGGGAAAAGGGAAGGGAAAAGGAAGGGAAAAGGGAAGGGAGGGGGGTGGATGGAGGTGTAGATAGGGACAAAGAGGATGATGATGTAGGGGGTGGGGGCGGGTGGAGGAGCGTGGGTGAAAAGTAAGGGAGGGAAGAATGGGGGGGGGGATAACGTAATATTGGATGTGTGGTATAGAGAGAGAAGGAGGGGGGGCCGAGATGATAAATTTGGATTTGACGTGAGGAAATAGAGAACCTCACATGAATTTTGGGTTTCTTTAGTGCTGAAGCGTTACAGTCATGGCGTGGTTAGTTGGTGGGGAAGGGTGAACAGGTATCGCGCGTTCATTTGAAGCAAGGGGAACAAAGAGTACTAGAGCATAGTAAGATCATGACAGAAGAACATCTTGGCAGCAATTCGTTTCCATTCAAATGACTACCAGCCTCTTATCGAGGGCCTCCCTAACTTAAAGGGCGAGCAAGAATTGACGTACACAAGCGGCCGCCCATGCTTGTTATTTTGCTCTTTGCGTCCTTCCACATCAGCTCCATGATTTCATCCCTCTTTACTTGTGCAACAGAACGCCATGTCACACTTTTCCCTTCCTCTTCCCCTTCCTTTCCTTATCCCCTTCCTTTCCTTATCCCCTATCCGTAAATGCAGTGAAGAAACGCCGAGTCGTCTATGCATCTCTGTATGATGATACAAGTCACCACCCAGCAAGCTCTCAAGGCTGACCTGGGGTGGATGATCGGATGAGCTTCGCAGCTATGAAAACAAAGTCTGTCTAAAACTTTGATACAGCCGAATGTATATTATGTCCATGCGATGTATGGCAAAAGTGTGCTACAATTCCTGATACAGTCGAAGTGTAACTCAATGCTTTTGTCACCTCCTGTGGTGATGCATTAATTATGATGTGATGTGATAATCGATGTAAAGCGCGCAGCGTTGATCGTGAAATCGTAGAATCGAAGATATTTGGGTATCGCAGTGATGAAAATGAAATGCCATTTGCGCCAAATGCTATGATCATGAAAGCAATGTTGGTGATGGTGATGGGTGTGATCGTGACGTGGAGTCGTGTGATCATACTTTCGTGTGGTCGTGTGGGTGGGTAGTTTATGCGGAAATAGGGGCGTTTGCATTCGGGTGGTTCTTGTACTTGGTGTTGAGGAACGATAGCATCTCAAACTTGTCTTTGCCAGACGGAGCCTCAGTCTGCGGTACAGCTCGAGGCTCAAGCAGAAGAGAACGTCTATAATAATCCTTTGTCAAAGTGGTCTGGTCAACACCCCGGACCCGGACGAGCTGATCCTGCAACCAAGTCTGTAGCTCGGCCACTTCATTGAGGCGATAGGGTACTTGAAAACGTTGAAGCTCGCTAATGATCCTCGCAGTCTTCATGTGCTTATCAAAATTGATAAGCATCGTGGAGTCTTCGCCTGCCAACCCCAGCAATTGGCGAGTAGTTGTATTTCCAGCGTCAACAAACACCAGATCTGTGAGGTACATTGCCACCCAAGGCACACAAGGCGGAGTCTGGTTCTGGAAGATTTGTCGCATCAGAGCATAGTTGCGCTCATGATTGATGATCCCCTTCAATCGATCGAGCCTAGCCTTCGTCTTGCTCGATACTTGCTCCCAAGTCTTCTTGAGACGCAAGATGGTCGACTGAGTAAGTGAGCAAATGATTGCGGTCAAAGAGTGATAGTTCTTCAGCTCTAGAAGCTTTTCAGCGATCTTTGTCCATTGCTTGATCATCGTTGCTCGCTTCTTGGGATCTTCTACCTGAAGGATATTGTCGGTAACGAGATTTCCCAAATCATTAGATAGACGTGACATAGCACGGACGTTAACGGCCAAGGACCCAGACTGCTTAGTCCATTCGCTAGCCAGAAGCTCCTCAGGCAGGATCGAGCAGAAGATCTGGGACTCTTTGATCGTCAATTGGCGAGCCATCTCCAGAGGGTCAAAGTCAAGAATGCTGATGGTGCCGGACCCGAGCTTCCACGCTTTCAATGCATTCATCTGGCTTTTCGAGATGACTGGCACTGGCATTGGCGTATCCGGAGGAATGTATTGTGCTATTGACGTGTTGGTCTTCCCAATCGAGGAAATCAGTCGAGGCACCAAGGGACTGTTGGTACTCGCAACCTGCTCGGCAAGACTTGCCAGTCGTTTACCAGCAGTCGGAAGCACAATCTGCAGCTCTCGAGTCGCAAAGGCCTTAATCAGCTCCAATGCTGGTTTGTCGCAATCATTCCGCCAGTGCGACTCAAGCCATCCTTTGAATATGTTGGAAACCCTCAACCTTACTTGCGAAGAAATCCGAGGATGGTCGCCAACGTAATTGAATCGATCGATCAGAGCCTCAGCAAACTCTACAGCCGTAGCAAAGAGACGAAAGGTGAGATAGAACGTAGAGACAAAAGTCGCGTCAGGTGTTGAGTCAGGAGTAGTCAAACGTTCGATTAAGGCTGGTAGGGTTCCTCCAATAACCTGACCAGCCTTGTTAAGTGCCAACTCATGAGCATACGTCCTTTCCAGAAGCTCACACTCCATCTCATCTGAATCTTTGTCGCCGGAGCGTTGGCTGTCAGTGCAACTCGTGAAGGATTCATTTCGGTTACTGCTAGCAAAGGTTACATCTGGAGAGGTTGCGCGCGTTGACGTCTGAGACATTGCTGTTTCCGAGTTCCTCAAATCTGCGAGGCAAGCACTACTCCCGCCGGCGCTTGAGAAGCCAAAGCTCTCCTCTCGTGAACGCATGTCGCGATTGGGTTGCATCTCATCGCTGTTGCTGCCCTGAATCAGCGCCTGTTGCTGTTCCGACTGCGAGAGCAGTTGTGGCGCAAACACGGGCAGGGGCGGTAATAATTCAGCGGATGAGACTCGCCATGACTGTTGTCTATTCGACTCGTTGGGGGATGAGAAAAGTTGTGCATCGTTTGGTGTTGGTGTTGTTGATTGATCGGGAAAATCTGGCTGGGCCGTATGAAGGGGCGGAGCGGGAAATTGTTCTGACATCTCCGATGATGATGGAGAAGTCTCCCAGTCTGAGCTAGCTCGTTCTTCGTGCACTGAGGTCAATGGCTCAGTCGATGATGACATATTGTGAGTAGCATCGAGTTTCGAAACCGCCGACCCAGGCTCCGAGTACTCAAAGTCTCCAATACGTTCTATGATGAAGCGGCATTCAGCAGCGCACTCCCCAGCAGCCCGGACACAGGCGGTAGCGGCATCCATGAGAGGCTGTCCGTCCGGAGGTGCATGGATGTCATCCTCGTCAGATCGCAAAGGTCGAAAAGCATCGCGGGCAGCATGAGCAAGCTCGCCAATCCTCACAAACATTTCGTCGCGTGCCTGTTGCAGAACATCAGATCGCCGGAAGTCACGCTCCCAAATCTCAGAGACGAGATCCAGTAGATCTCGGCAGGCTATAACAGCTTGCTTGGTTGTGAAGAGTGATTCGGTGGACGAGCGTGATTGGATTTGGAGACCTGCGAAATAGCCAAGATGAGTGAGGTAGGTATTGTGAAGAGCATCGAGCTTGGTAGACGCAAGATGCTGGGAGGCGGCATGGAAAGCGCAGGACGCGCGGTGAGCTACAGGAGCATGTCCCTGTTTAGACAACGGCCTTGTAGGATGGGTGCATGAACTTGCGCTGCCTGGTCGCATGAAAGTTTGCGATGCTCGATTGTAGCGGGGACGTGCATGAGCGTCTGTCTGCTCCTTAGTAACAATGGCGCTGTTAGTGTGCTGATGGTGACCGGTCGCTTTTGCACAGAGATTGCCAAAAGCATCCTGGTCTGCAGGAGGGGTGGGTGGCACGGTCCCATGATTGGAGTGCATGGCCAAGGCCTGCATATGCGCTTCCCAGGTATCCAAAAATTTGACAGCACGGGTAACTGTTCTGAATGCCTTAAGAACAAGCTCTGTCACATCAGTGCCTGGCGTCTCAAATTCATCAGAACACTTTAATGATTTACTGGCCTTCACAAAGCCCGAGAGATCTGATAATACGGCCCTGCGGTTCCTGGAAAGACGGGGGTTCGATGCGACGTTCTCGCTCTCCCTGCTGAAGCACTCAGTACGCTCCTGCCTTTGGATCAGCCTATACATATTCAACAGCGAGGAATCACCATCTTACCAAAAATATCCGAACACCACCTAGGAGTCCGCGAACAAAGTCTTGATTGTTGATGACATTGTGATCACCAGCTTCAAAATTCTTTGACAGATCCCAAAACACCGTCAAGGCCTTGAGAAGAGGATTGATAGGATCACTGGAGTAGCCTTGGCAGTGATTGGTGGGAAGCCAACCACGTTCCCCAGTGGACAGAAGTGTGCCGTCGGCCCAGCCGTTGGAGTGAATTGAGTGGATCAAAATCACCTCACCAACATTTAGGGGTAAGATAACGGATGAAGGGTCCTCACATCCCGTCTGCGGGTGGTATGGGAACACTGCGCGGAGAAAGGTGTAGAAGTCGACCTGCTGAGCGAAGCTAACCCCGTCGTCATCTGGAGTGAGTGGCGGTGTCAGTTCTCCTGATGGTCGCTGTGGTTCCGAAGATGCGAGTCGGCTCGCTGATCTTGACTGATCCTTTGTGATCTGTAGTGGAGCCACATAGATGCTATTGTGGTTTGTGGCTTCCATTTTGCCTTGTTCTTTATTTCATGCCCGCGTGGCAGTCCTGCACCATTGGTCTCAGAATTGCTTTTCCAATATTCCTTTATTCCTCCCAGTCGTCGCAGCACGCGACGTGAATATTGCCTTTCAATTGAGTGCCATGGATATCGAATGTGGGATCGCAGGAGTGGTAAGGTTGCTGAAGGGGTGCTGTTAGCGAGTGTGGGGTACGAAGAATGAAAACATTCCAATGGAATGTTCTACGAACCGTGAGTTGGTATGTAACCCCCACAAGCTCCTAGCAACTGTCTCGCGTGTAGTGATGAATGCAATGTACCTTGCTATGACTGAATCGAAGATCGAGCCTACGAACGGCAGTGCAGGAGAATTGCAGATTTTGATGTTCCCTCGTGTACGTGAACAGTTGCGGCAAGGGCAATGGCGTTGTTGCTTGCGGAAAAGGAAGGAGCGATGGTGGTGGTGGTGTACGGCAGGGAGGAATGCAAGAAAATATCTGATCAAGAGATCTCTGGTTCCCGAGGGGTTCTGGCTCGCAGAAGCGGAGGAGCTAGAAAAAGGTCAAGGGTGTCGATGATCGATCCCTTTGAGAGCTGCCATCAAGTCGCCCCCCAACTAGTAGAACTACTGCTACAGTACGTTAAAGGTAAAAGTTAACCATGGTCGAGGGTCTAACGTCTAGTTCCCGGCAGTTTGGTGGGAAACGGGGCCTGGGATGGCGGGTTTCAGCACCACGCTGCGATGATGTTGGTGGCTCCGCAAACAGCAGTGCTCCTCGAAATCGAAAGCGTTCGCGAGTGTATGCACCACTACACTATCACACCCCGAAGTCATACAGAGAGCCAGCCAAAGACGAAAGCGAGATGCACCGGATCTTTTGCTGCGTCGATTAGGCGAGCATGCTGCACAAATCAGTCATGGGTGAGAGTGCAGGATCTTGCATCGAATCGTGGTGGTGCACATCTTTCCCAGAGAACTCCTTAGTCTCTGTATTCCCTCTAGATGCCGGCACTAAGGTAGTCTTCCCCGTCGACTCGGGGCTGCCTCTACACCAGATAGAGCTAGAGGTCATCACTGTTAATTTCAATCCCCCGGGCGAGGTGCGAATGAGATCAGGAAGCTCTCGGCATCATCTCGCAGCATCATCATTCGTCGGAATGCCCCTTATGATCGCTATGCATTTCTGCATCTAGCTACAGCATAATGCACCTTAAGACAAGCTTATGCAGAACCATAAGTCGTATATGCAGGACACACGCAACGCCAACGGTCTGGTCCAGCGCTCCCCTTACACGTGTGTGTACGTCCTGCAGGTTTGACAGCTGGAGTGCATGGCACCGCCACCAGCTTTGACCCTATGCTGTCGCTCTCACCTCTCGGCCTTCTTGTGCAAATTGGAGATCTGCAGCACCGAGACAGATCGCAAGGATCAAAGCGTTCTGGATTTCGTGGGGCAAATTGCTCGGTAGGAGAAAAGTCGGGTCCATCAGCGCGGCAGCAAGGTTCTGAAAGCCAAATCATGCACTGTTTTGTGCTCGCCTATGCATCTTACGGCATAATTCGGTCTCTTGAGTCTTCACCCCAGCAGCAATCGATAACCCAAGCAGAAAATGACCAATCACGACTGCAGCCGAGGAGGAAATTCTCCGAGATTTCAACAGAAATCAATCGCAATTGCGGCGTGGGCGAACAAGGTGGGACTCGCCCATCCAGGGTTGTTTGCTTGGCAAAAGATCCCCCTCCCATCCTCATCTCCACCAGCTCTCATCAAGCCGGCCTGGCGACTCGTCGAGTTCCATTTTTGTAAGTGGCTTGAAGCCTATCGCGTCTCTACACGCGAACAACGAGATATCGTGCCGTAGTTCACGCAAAACACGCAAGAAACGGCGGGGTCTCGCGTGGACAAGCCAGTAGGGCTTGCTGAACGAGAAATCTGCATGCCCTGCATATAGCTATGCACATGCATAAATGCCCAACGACCGTCAGCGCTTAGTCGACGCTCTTCACAGGCAACAAACATCTCTCTCTCTCTCTCTCTCTCTCTCTCAGAACTCCACCACCCATCAATTTCACTTTGGCTGCTAGATCTCAACGCACAATGACATCTCGCACAAATTCACATTTTGTGATATCCTCCTGCAAGATGTTGATCGACCCTGAGAGAGCGGGTCCTTGCACTCCCCCAAGTTTCCCGTGCCGAAGGTCCGGCACTTCGAATGTCACATCTTCCTCGGAACCAATCACAGTAAAGCCAATTATACCAGCCTATGAATGCCATGTGACAGAGATTGCATGCTGCCAGGGTCCGTAGCTACATCTGGAGGACAAATTGTGACGGGAATCGATCTGCCACCGATTGCGACCGTCGACAAGCTGGGCAGATGTGCATGCTCGCAAAGATCATCCACCACAACAGAGTCCGTGGTGAACTCGTGAAACTGAAACGATGACAGGCAACGGTTGACATCTTTCCAACCCACCCCAACGGAAACTTCTATAACGATGATCATCCAGCTGACCTCACTTACCAAACGGTCAATCAACCCCCACCAGCCACCCGTTTTCTGCCTTAGACATCCAAAAACGAACAAGCTCCAAAGGCAAGCTCGCGATCAACATCAAGTTCTTCCGCTTTCGTCAGCTGGAAGGCTGAATGCGGAAACGGCAATTTTGCATGAGCATTTATGCCTCTTAGTGCATCGTCACTTTGATTGGTCTCCGAGGCTTTCATGTCCAAGGTTTCTGACTTGCATGCAGATCTTACTTCTCTTTTTCTATCCGCTGTTTTGGGATATCTACTCTGCTGTACGGTGGAGATGAAAGGCTTGAAAGCTTCTCTCTTTGGATTGCCAAATTGCATCATTCAAGCTGACGACCACCGATATAGCTAAGTCTATCAGCAAGTCTCCATACGAGGCGGCTTCCTCGAGAAGAGAACTCTTAATTTGGAAGTCTGCAAAGCTCAACGTCTCCAGCTCTTATGTTGATTGAAACGTAAAAGCAATTCGTATAGCGTTTTCCAGCCATCCAACGAATTCTCAAACTTTCATCAAGATTTTGCCTTACCGCTCATCCTAGTACACTGAAAACTTCACGTAAATGTGGATGTCAGTGTAGCTCAACATCGCGACACCCTGCATTACCCTCAAGTCTACACTGCATGTCTTTGTTCCGTCGGCCGGCGTTCTGACAACAGCCTCAGAACGTCGCGAGAGTCAACCGAAAACAGCATAAGCTGCAGTATACTTCAGAGCTGGTGATTCATCATCCCAGACTTCCGTGAGACTGTCCAGGTGCGCTTTCTTCCAGGCAACATACCGCGGAGTCTCTATCTCTCATGCAGTCGAGAATGCCACTCTCTGCTCCCTCGAAGCATCAAGCTTCCGCGATATCCATCGCGATCCCAATCGTGGCTTCCACTCCGTTCATTTACCTCCCCATCACCTATCCATCACCTTCCTTATCACCGCTTTCAGGTGGAAGCAACGCTACAGTGCCAACTTGGCCATGTCACACCAACCAGCTCTCCAGTCATCGGTCGCTCTTCGCAGTGTGCAGACTCGATTTTTCCAAGTCCTGTCTCCCTTCCAAACCCCCCTTCAGGCCCGCTCCAGTTGCTTCTCGGATGTGCGAGTACAAGCCGCCATAGAGCACACACTGCAAGCTCCCGAGCTTCAATGTTCGCAATGGATCACTCACTGCTCCTCACAATCGTATCGAGACCATACTACTCCCCGAGTTCTGACACTTCGTTTTGCGGTTTTGCGAACTGGAGTATGGATGAGATTGTTTGGGATTAAGCAGGTAGGGTTGTTTTTCGCTGCGTTTCTAAGTCGATGGAAGGTGAGCGGTAAGCACGATGGCAAAAAAATCAGTTTGAGGGATCGGCTTCAGAAGTAGGTGGGAGCCGGGTATTGTGGTAGTATGAGACTTAAGAAAGGCTTGGGTACATTTTTCATTTGGGACTGACGTTGTGGGAAATGAGGTTCGTTTGTGGTGTTTTTTGCAAGGAGAACCATCCATGCCGTAACATACGGCCTTGTAGGCGGTTTGCGAGAGATGTGGATCGCTGAGCCATTAGTAACCTATCCAGGGAATATGCCATATTTTCTTCCGCTGGTATCAACAGGACATTGTTCTATTTACTGCCATCTTATGTATAGATACACCAACACCTAGCGCTTTTCCAATTTTTTCTGTCCAAACCCAGCCTGTACCCCCAAATCCAGGAATCATTCCACCTCGTCCTCTTCATCCTCCCCTTCCTCCTCCCCATCACCACCCTCTCCATCATCCCCACTACTCTCGCTGCCCTCACCCTCACTCTCCCCTTCAGACCCTGGATCGAAATTCTCATCTTCCTCAGAATCTTCGTCCTCATCCACGCCACGCCCGCCCTGCGCCTCTGCCTCTCGGGCTGCTTTCTGTAGTTCGCCTTCCCCATCGGCGTCGTCTTCATCGCCACCCTCTTGTCCGTTATTGGTCCGCCCAACCCCATTGACATTCAACTTCTTCGCGCGTCGCTGCTCCGCCATACTCTTATCTTGCAGTCTGTGCCTCTTGACATATGCATCGATGCCCGCGAAATCGGCTTGGTCTATCATTGAGAACTCGAATTCTTGTTCCACTTCCCCGCCTTCCCCATTCCCACCCGCCCCTTCCCCACCTCTCCTCACAGTAACATTCAAATTAAACGTCCTCTGCAGCACGCTCGTATAAGACGTTGACTCAACACACTCGAACGGGAAGAACTCGAGCGGTTTCTTGAACCCCCAGATGATCCCCGTGGAGAGGAGGAAGAGATATCCTTCTTTCGCGCCACGGAACGCTTTGATGTGGTAGGCGGCCGCGCCTTTCCGCGTCGCTTGCGGCATTTGCGATGAGAATTCCGTGGTGCTGGGTTCTGTGACGGAGAGGCGGTAAGGTTTCAGGCCTGAGTTGAAGTGGGAGAGGAGGAGGGTTTTGTAGGTCGTGTCATCTTGCGGGGGGGAGGGGAGGCCATCGATGGTGGAGGGTTTAGGTGGGGCGGAGGGGACTGTGAAGAGGATTTGCTCGCCGGTTGCCACGTTGTTGCTGGGATCTTTGGGAGGGGTTGTGAAGATGCAGAAGTTGTATTGCGCGGTGGCTTTTTCGGGGACGGGGAGGCAGGCGATTTCGGTGATGGAGGACCAGGAGATGGTGGTTTCGATGTCGTTGGTGGTGGGGTTGCGGATGCGGATGCCAGCACTGCTGGAGGAGGTTGGGGCGAGGTCTAGATGGAGCTTTTTGCGTTGGGGGATGGAGAAGGAGAGGTCGCGGAAGGATATGTATTTTGCGTCATTCGAAGAGGTTTCGATTTTGCGCTTTTTGGAGGGATGGGGAGACGTGAGAGGCTTGGTAGGTATAGGCGATTGAAGGGTGTTGATATGCTGGGCTATAGATTCGAAGAGGGAGGTGAGTTTGGGACTTTGGGCTGGAGGACGTGGTGGGTTAGCAATACAATAAATGGGATGGTTGTGGGAGATCCGTACTTTGGGCTTTGTAGATCTGTTGCTTCAGGTCTTGTCGCGAAGCAAACGCTTGCTCGATGGCAGGTGAGTGCATCATGGCTGATAAGCTGTAGAGTGGAGTCTGTCTCTTTCAGGGATGTTACCTAGTAAAGGTCACAGAAATGTAGCAACAATCTTGATAATAGTTTGATGTGCTGAGAGCGGAGCGGACCGCGCAGTCACCCAATGAATCCTGAAACATGGTGACGGCCTTCCAGTGAAGACCTCATTTCTTCTTGCATCAATGATTACATACACCTATCACTCTTACACTTTGTTCGTGACGATCAGTAGAGCTGAATCATTGATGCCAGGCCATCTCACGTCTTCCGCCACTTCCAGTGATTCCAGAAAATGGCATTGTTGTCCTTACCGGAATGTGCGCCGGTCACAGTCTCAACAGCGGTATGCACGTATATCTTGCCTCTGGGCTTCACATACTGGTCCATAGCAACAACAGCTCCCATCTTTTCCATCTGCCTGATCCAACGCAGCATGGTATCGATGCCATCAACCCTTATCGCCAATTCGTGTCGTAGCGGATTATCGCCGCTGCCAGTTGCATAACCTTCATCATAACAGGACTGTCTGTGGCGTACTGATTGATTTGCTCGATACGCTTCAAGGTGCCATCATGCGAGACTCGATATACAGTGTTGATGCAATGTCGATTCTGAATACCATCTCGGATTGACCCTCTTTCTGCGACAGTAATGTACAGCAGCAACCTATCTTTTGCTAGATATACGATACGGAGGTGAAGTGAGGGCCCATCATGCCATTAATTTGGAATACAGCCCACGTAAAGGGCAGCTCGTGCGGCCAGTACAGATTTCTCAGTCAGCACATATGATCACATCAGGTCAGTCTCCCTCCGCGTCTCAGGCGATTGTCAAGCCAGCCACCTCGACAGCGAGACTTTACCTCAATCCCATGCCCTGAGTTCCTCGCAACATTGGGACCATTGGTCACACTTGAAGCTGGGTTCATCTTATAAAGACGTTGCATGTGCCTCGAGTTGGCATCTCGAGTTGAATCTAAGGTCATCTTGGTGCCGAGGACCAGTCTCCCAAAGGTTCCCTCAACAACTTCCTTGCAGCGTGCCACCCGACAATCATCCCCGTTGTATATCTAACACGCACTCTCACAAGCTGTTTCGTCGGCTGCTACCATGGCGGTGTTGGGCTAAAGAATTACTAAGTGCCACGTGAGGCGCTTTCCGCTTACGGTTCATGCGTTTATCCCACCAAGCCGGTGCTTTCTAGCTCCCATATTTACCAGTCTATTGCTAGTTCCATGTCCTTTACTATCATTAATCTCCTTGACTACGACCAGCCTAATTATCCCCGCTTCTCATGTGTAAGAATCCCACATCCATGTCTGTGGTAGCGTCTTAGCAACGCTAATCCGTACTTACACTTGTCCGATCTTCTGACGCCTTCGTCACTGCACCTCAAGCTGGAATGATACATTCCCACATTCCATAGGTGACAACAGTGACCTCTTTCTCATACCTCAATGCATTGATTGCTATCCACGATGGGAGAACATCTTACCCCTTTCATCGGGGAGCTCATCCCTCTGCACTACAACCCAGGTTACATCACACTTTCTGCCATCGTAAGCTTTGCAGGATGCTGGACTGCAGTTGAGCTTCTGCATAGAAGAACTGGGCCGAATGGAGCACATAATTGGTGAGTCAACTCCTTTCACACGGTCGGATATCAATTGACCAAACCCTCGTATCCAGGTATCTGCTTCTAGGTGCTGCCACAGCGATGGCAGCTGTAGCCATCTGGTGCATGCATTACATCGGCAACAGAGCCATCATGATGCTTGACGCTTCGGCCGGTATGCGTATCATGTACTCACCAGGCTACACCGCTGGCTCTGCCTTCCTAGCACTCTGTGGCGTCGGAACAGCTTTCTACTTCTTCAGCATGGCAGAGGCCGTCACTCCTTTCACTACCATGGGCGGTGGCGTCTTCATGGGCGGAGCCATCTGCGGCATGCACTATGTAGGCCAAGTCGGCATCTCCAACTACGAATGCACATATGCATGGCCTTACGTCCTAGGCTCTGCCATCATAGCAGGGACTGCCAGCACCATCGCTCTTGGGATTTTCTTCTATCTCAAGTCCGTCTGGACGAATACCTGGGTTAAGCGAGCTGGAGTTGCCTTGTTGTTGGCCACTGGTGTCTCTGGCATGCATTGGTGTGCTACCATCGGAACAGAGTACCGGCTCCTACACTTTGCCGTCAATACCATGTCACCGCAACACGTAATAAATGCTGTTACTGTTCTGGCAAGTGAAAGATCCTTTCTTTGGGGATCATCGCTAATCCTCCTAAAGGCAATCTGTTCGTGTCTCATTCTACTAGCAATCGCCATCATCAGTCAACGTTCTAGAAAGCGTTCCGCAGACAGGGCCAAGCAGGTGGTACTTGCGTGCATCGTCTTCGATTCCAGTGGTAGACTTATGGTAAACTCTGAAGGGCTCTTTCCATGTCGCAAGATTACCAATACATTTCTCGAGCGGGTCTGTCATACCCTTCCCACTTATTATTCACGACTGACCATATGTACAGTCTTTCGATGAAGTCTTCGACGTCGATCACCCTGTGTTCTCTTGGATCTTCAGAGCTTCCCGTTGCTGGCAAAGTCTGGATGAGCTCATACCAGGTTCGTGGCACTCGTATGACCTATCATCTCCTAGGCTGCAGTCACTGATCTTGTGTCATTCCTAACGCTGACACGCTTGAAGGAGTCCGTTCTCACTTGCGCAAGATCGATACAGCTCGAACATTCGGGGATGCTGGATTCTCTGCACACATCAGCTGTTGCAACGCGTGTCTGAATGACTACGAGACGCTGTTCAAAGAACTCTTCTGCGTCACAGCTAGTGATTTGGCCGCTACGATACAAGAGCCTCTTACGAATCTAGGTGTTCTCTTTGACGATGTTATGAGTACTGGCACGTGGAGGCCTAAACCCTGTCTCAAGTCTCTACTGTTTCGACCACGTCCGAAGAGTCCAAGCGATCTCGAGGCTGGCAACAATGAGTGGTTTTCGGCGTTTGGACAGGGAAAGCTGCTATTCACGGTCCGCCAAGTCTCTAAACCAGAATATAGCCATTTGCAAGCATCTGGTTTCAGCTTCACAAACGCCACAAATGTCATTGACCACCTTGCTCGGAGCATGCAGGTACCTCGTGATGAGTTCGAAACGAGATTGACAAGAATGCGCGAGTACGCCAATTGTGAGCGTGTACTAGAGCCCGGTGTCCACCTAGCTTGCTTTGCTCTGAGACCGTTCATACAGCGTGGGTTCGATGTTCTGGTCAGGAAAGACGCTCGAAACTTACTCCCAACCGTGAAATTACCGGTTCCTAAGCTTGAATCATCCTACCTCAATCTACTCACCCAGATGGATGGCATGACAGTCGCAAAGTGCTGTGAGCGGATCCGTAGCCAGGCCGCCCTCAGCGATGAATGTGATCACCAATTCCTCTATCACCTTCTGAAAGGTATTGTTGATCTGCCGAAGAGTGTTGGTAGTGAATATTTAGAAGAAGCCCGACTTGTTGCAAAGCCATTCAAAGCTCCAGGGCCTGTGTGGGGCTCTTCCGGCGATGCAACAGTCATAGCATTCAGGACCATTACGGACATACACGAATTTTCGAAGGCTACAGATGACTACGAATTCAAGCCACTGAAGTTCTTTATGACTCAACAGCATACATATCCAGGCTCACCTGACACTGAAATCTTTGCTCGCCGCATTCTCCACGAGTTTGAGCACATCCTCAAGGAACGTCGGACACGCCAAAATAGCGTCGTTAGCCACCACTCCTCGCACCACAATGTTCGCAGCCTTGGTCCACGGAAGTCATACTCCCCTCCCCTCGCTCATAGCCGCCTATCTCGACTACAGTCTCTAAGTTGCGCAACCTTGAATGAGGAGGCTGCTTCAGAGAAGCACTTAGCTCTAGGTACACCTATCCGTCGCCCTCACAGCGTGCACGGTTCCCATGAGCCAAGTGTCAGGGTCAGGAAGGTAAGCGACGCCGATACAGCAGATACCATAGAGTTGAGAAGCATCGAAATCCGCGACGACACTGTGTTGGAGGAAGAGGAAGAGTCATTTGCTGAGACGCTTGTTGCACTTACAATTGATGAGAGGAAGCGCCACCGTTGAACACGGACTGCTTGCATGAATGATAAATGAGAAAATATGAAAAAGCCGAAAAGAGTAGACATGCTTTGGGCTAGGAGTTGCTGTATAGGTGCTGGCTGCAAATTAGTACAGGGACATTCCTATTTGCTAGATATTGATACCTCTTTGCTCCTGACTTCATGCATGTACTTTAACACTGAGAAAGGATTCTTTTAATACAACACTTGATACATAGTAACACCCAAATATGCTCTCACAATGTAGGCAGTTGATAGTGGCTTTTAGTTACGACTTGAAACATCTTCGTCCTTTTCCCAGGGCAGACAAAACTTTTCTAATACATCCAACAAACGAGAAAGCTCAATTAACAACATGAACTTAGCTTCATTGCTAATCTTCTATATCCAGCATCAGCCGTGGCCAAGACAAAAGCACTTGGATGTCGGAGCTGGCAGCAGAACACATATCGATAATCTCCCTTATGCCAGCTCTCCCCATATCGCCGATCCACCAAAGACCCTCGGCTAACATTACCATCATCAACCAATGTGAATACACCGCGAGTGCAGGATGACATCCACTCGTTAGCATATCGACAAACCCTCTTGGAACCTTACTAGGCCAGCTGCAAACTGCGCGATACAAGCTATGTAGCTCTGGGGAACACATATGCTCTGCGATTTCATCTAAATGATCAATTGCAGCGCCCAGATCTCTGATTTCCTGGTCGTCGAGAGAACAGTTCCAACTTCTCTGGAGTGTAGTCCGTAAAGCGTCAATACGTTCTCGCCGGGATTGCTGAAAGAAATGAAAACACTCTGAACGGCCTGACCCAATGTGTGAGACCACCGACTGCAAGGGACGACAAGCTACCGTAGGCGGTAATATTTCGGGTATCATATCCTTCGAAATGATCGCATCGATGCTCTGGCCAGAGTCAACGATGGCATCATAAGTAACCTTCACGCCCCGCAGCAAATGCAGCCACGTCCACGCCGCACCATCAGCAAGCCTAACACCGTTCCGGCGATGCGTGCGGTAGAATGCAAGACCGAGTACACATAGCAACCTGGAGCAAGCCAATATGGTGTCATTATTATCGGACTGCTGCCAATCCTGCAACTTCTGGCGGCTCTCACGAACGAAGATCTTGCCGTGTCCTTCAGCCGTGTCGAGATATTTCGAAAGGCTGTCGGGATCAGAAGCGGTGGAGTCGTAATGCAGGCACATCGCGGCCAGGGTGAGCATGCCGTGACGGACTACTGGCGATGTGAGCGCCACGGCGGGGATGAAGATGCGCCAGAAATCTATTTGTGAGGTGCGGATGCTCGTTTCGGATAGGGTTTGGATCGTGTGGGTTAGGTAGTGTTGTGCTAGCTCGGTGTCGGGGACGCCGGCTAGGTCTACGGACTGCTCGATCCATGATGAGCGTTGGACAGGGGACTCCTGCTGGGGGCTGCTTGACCCTTCGGCGATTGATTCCTGCGACAGAGAAGAGGGTCTTTCTTCTGCGTAACTACATTTGTATTTCCGGACGTAGCATCTGTTGCAGCTAGGCCGTCTTTCGTCGCACTGGGGCCAATGGTAAGTTGGTCGTTCTCGTTTGGACAAGCTATCGATATATACGCACCTTGACTCGTCTACGTTTGCAGGTGATGCAGCCTAATCTAGACTTCTTATGATATCGTTTAAACCGCAAATTTGGCAACTCGACATCGTCAAGGTTGTGTTCGTCCATTACTCTCTCGGCAATCCCAAAGTGAAGTTAATAAGCTTGAATGGTCAATCATGTAATGGTGTTGAGGCAGAAGTTCTTCCTTTTGTCCTATGGTCCCAAGCACAACACGGCAGGCTCCCAGGGCTTGGCTCATAGTAATCGTGATGCAGACTGTTAGCGCTGACTTGGGTACAAAGTGACATGTCGAGGGTCTCTCCGGCTACAAGCCTACAAATAAGCATAAAGATTGATTCTAGGAAAAGTTGCGCATAAGTTCCCTTTCGTATTGGCGCAAGGCTGAGTAATAAGGGCCCGGAGGACGGCGGACGCTGAACGAGGTCAAAAACCAGCTCCGCTCCACAACCTGCAATGAATCATCAAATCTTCGAAGCCAAGGAGACTTTGATCAAGAGCCGCGACAGTGGCAGCTGACGACCTCGTTTCCAAATGGCGGTGCGAACAGTTGCGCAAAGGCAACATGCAACTCAATTGACTAATACTGTGATGGCGAAAGTCTTCGGGAGCTGGCGATGGAGCTGTATAAAAGAAGGCAGAACCTCTGTCTTCTTGTCTGGTCACCAAAGACAATTTCCAGCAATATCCACCTTATTAAAAGATGGCTGTTGCTACCATTATCGCGCTCGCCGTGCTGTTCAAGCATCTTGGAGCGGCACCACTTAATTCCAACACTACCGTGGACAGGCCATGCGTCAATTTCATGCTTCCGGTACCGGCAACAGCGCAAAATGCTGAGTACGACATCATACAGGTCAATAACAACATCGATGCGACTGCTTACTCGGTGGACTTCGACACCTGGTCTTCCCCTGACGCAAGCCATCGAATTCTCCGAAACTACACAGTGTCCGACACGTTCAATATCAGTGTCCAGTTGTGCATTCCGCCGTCAAGTAGTAACAAGAGAGAGCATCTCCAGATTGCGACCCATGGTGGCGCCTTTGATAAGCGATACTGGGATGCTACCGTCAACCCGTCAGAATACTCCTACGTCGATGCCGCTCTTGCGGCGGGCTACAGTATCCTGACCTACGACCGTCTAGGCACTGGCTTGTCCGATCATCCAGATGCATACACTGTCGTATCAGCACCACTTCAGCTTGAAATCTTGCGCGGTATTACGCAGATGGCTCGTAGTGGAGAACTTCTGAAGCAGGTTACTGGTCAGACGACACATACAACTACCTTTGACGGGTCTGGCGTGTCCTTCGACAAAATCATTCATGTCGGTCACAGCTTCGGTAGTATTCTGACATCCGCTCTGCTCACTACCTACGGTAACCTATCTGACTGCGCGGTGATCACCGGCTACATTCTAAACAGCCATTTAAAACTCAGGTTAAATGACCTCGGCCCCGAGTACGCACCCCAGAACGACGCTACACTGTTTGGCAATCTATCAGCTGGGTACTTAGTCACTGGAACACGTCCTGCGTTGCAGACGGGATTCTTCTCAACTCGAGCCAACACTAGTACTGGCGTCGGAGGATTTGAGCCCAGCATGTTAGATTACGCGTTCTCTATCCGGCAAACCTCCCCGGTAACCGAATTTGTGTCCAATACTCAGTTGAACACGGGCGCTGCGCCGGATTTTGAGGGACCTGTGCAGTTTGTGGTAGCTGAATTCGACTTTTTGGTTTGTAGTGGTGATTGCAAGAATTCCTATGACCCGGCTATGGTTGAGGCGATGTATCCAAAGGCTAAGGATGTCGATATTCATGTCCAAGAGGGTACCGGACACGGACTGACGTTGCATCGGAAGGCCAACCTTGGGTTCAAGGCCACGTTGGACTGGTTGGAAAAGAATGGGTTGTAAGAAAACTTTCCCGGAGATGCAAAAGCATTCGTGATGAAGATTTTGCTTTGCTTGTGAATGTGAAGAGATCAGTTCAATAGAGGAGGGTCTGGAACGGCATATACATAGATGCTTAGGTATAACAGCAGATTGACCGTAATTGAAGAGGAACACGTACAAGAATACTGCGTGATTTATATAGACTGATCTTAGAATTAGACCCCACGACACGAGATAACAGATAAATAGATAAAGGGCTTTGTAATGTCACTCGAAAAAGTCTTTTCGTGAAAAGAATCTTGCAGTCACTAGGCCATACCCCAATATCAAACTCGATGCACCTGTCCTTGGAGCATCCATTATCGTTCAAATTGGTCGATCTCAGCTGAGTGCGATTCTAAAGTCCAGTAGATAGACATGTGGCATCGCGACAATTCAATTGATTCGAATGCTTTTTGGACGCGTTTTCCAAGGAGTAGAATTCTAAAAGCCCAAAAGGGGGCGAGGTTCCCGCGATCCGTGACATCATTTCAAGATCCACAGTCCCTCGAAATCACCAACCTCACAACTCACCACATACACACGCAATCAACATGATATCCCCATAACCCCTCCTCAACCAATCGCTCCATCCCACCACCCCTTCAACCACCGCCATGCCTTCCTCCCCGCCTTCCTCCCCCACACCCACCTTAAAACCCACCACTCCCACCGCAAAACCCATCCTCCTCGCAACCCTCACCCCCCCAAACCCGACCCGCGCCTGGCAAACATCACCACATCCCACCCTCCCCCTCATCGCAACATGCTACACTGACCGCACCGTGCGCATCTACTCCCTGCAGAACTTCACGCTACACTCCACAATCACTGGGGGCCATAAACGGAGTATCCGGAGCGTGGCGTGGAAGCCACAAACACCTAAGAATGAGTTGGTTGTGGCTACGGGCGGGTTTGATGCTAGTGTGGGGTTGTGGCGGTATTTTCTTGATCCGGAGGGTGAGGGTGATGATGCAACGGAACAAGACTTTACGTCGCGCGGACCCACTGGGAAGGGGGGTGGTGAGGAGGGGGAGGAGGAGGAGGATGAATGGCATTTTTCGATCATCTTGGATGGGCATGATAGCGAGATTAAGTCTGTGGCGTTCTCTACGGCGGGGAACTTCTTGGCTACGTGTTCAAGGGATAAGAGTGTGTGGATTTGGGAAGAAGTGGCGGAGGATGAGTGGGAGACTGTTGCTGTGTTGAGTGAGCATGAGGGGGATGTTAAAGCTGTGCAGTGGCATCCTGAAGAGGAGGTTGTGGGTAGCGCGAGTTATGATGATGAGGTTAGGTTGTGGAGGGATGAGGGTGATGATTGGGGGTGTGTGTGGAGGAGTGGGATTGCGAAGGTTGAGGGCGATGGTGGAAAGGGAACGGGTGAGGAGGCGGGGCATAAGGCGACGGTTTGGGGGTTTTCTTGGGAAGGGGTCAAGAGCGTGGTTTATGGGAAGGACCGTGAGGGAAGTGTGGAGTGGAGGGAACGAAGGGAGAAAGCGGGGCCGAGATTCGCTACTTGTTCGGATGATTTGAGTGTGAAGATTTGGAGGAGGGTGCCGAAGGAGAGGCAGCAGCAGAGTCGGCTGAGTATTATTAAGAGTAGGGACTCGGGAGAGGAGTGGGTTTTGGAGGGAGAGTTGCCGAAGGCACATTCGAGGAGTATCTATGCGGTTGCGTGGAGTGCGAAGACGGGAAGGATTGTGACGTGCGGTGGTGATGGGCTGGTGGTTGTGTATCAAGAGGACTGGTTTGATGAGGAGAAAGCGCCGGCTGTGAACGGGGAGAAACCTCATGGAGAGCAGGGTGAAGAGGGAGGAGAAGAATCGAAGGATAATGGTAAAGCTGACAAACTGGAAACAAAGCCTCTCGGACGAATGACGGGATGGAAGGTAGTTGCTCAGATCGATGCAGCTCACGGTGTTTTCGAGATCAACCACGTCACTTGGTGCAATAAGCCGAAGTCTCGACAGCAGGCCAGCGCTGGCGAGGAGTGGATCCTCACGACTGGAGATGACGGCTCGGTCAAAGTGTGGGATTTGGAAATATGATTCACGGTCATATGTGACGTGTCACCTGATGAATATATCTTGAGCGTCCGCTATCCAAATTCAGAGGCCTCAGAGGTATTGCAATTATTTTGAGGCCAGATTCAGCAGGACGAAGGTATTACATCAGCTACGACTGCTCGATGCCTTCGAATCGTCCCGTGGAGGATGGCTCTATCTTGATGATATGAGGTCTTATGTTGCCGACAGACTGTCGTCTATTTGAGCGAAACTCTACTGACCTCCAAGACAGCAAGTGCACAGGAGATGAGGCGCCGAGAGCGCCGAGGATGAATCCAAAGGCTCCGGAGGGGTCCATGGAGGTCTTTGCGGTTATCTGCAACGGAAGAGAAAACGGAAACGAGCAGTCCTGCGGCTCTCCGGCTTGATGATGTCCGCCAAAATGGACAGTGTTTCTTCGCGTTGGGCTTTCCGTGTCCTAAATTTTTAAGTCAGCTGGCAGGGCTTGCTACAATAATTCTGACTTGTTAGAAACAACCACGCCTTGGATGAAAGTTGAACCAAGTCTTGCTTCGAAACGTGTTCAATGTTGCAGAGATGGGTATATTGCTAATGCTATTACTGCGTTCTCGTCGAAAGTGCCTGAGCCTCCACTTCCGGTAGAACTTCTTCTGGTACTTTCTTACCATCCCTCCTCTGCTTCTCTTTCCACCCTTTCAAGGGCCAGTAGAGCCTCGCTCCTTCTCTGTTCTTCCTCCTCTCATCCTTCAATCTCTTGTCCCACTCCGCAGCAGCCACAGGCAGAGGCTTGCCTTTTCTCTCAGCTTGGGCTACTACCCCCTCTTTTGTTTCCGCCGGCAGCTTCACAACTCCCCTCTCCACCATCTTCCGTCCAATAAGTTCCATCAGCTCCGGACTCGGCACATCCGCCCTCGTGCTCGCTTCTCCCCTCTGCTCCGCTTCCATCTTCTCCTTAATCTTCAGCTCCTTCAGAGGACTAGCCAACATGCCCCCTCCCTCCTTCAAAAACGCCTCTTTCTCCACCTTCAGCCTCTCCTCTTCCTCCTTCTTAGCCACAAACTCCGGATCGTGATTGTTCCTAAACCTGCTGTACTTTCCTCTCAACTCATCAATAACGCCTCCCGGGAATGGCTGTCTAATCAACGACGGCGTCCACGTTTTCGCCTCCACATCAACCCTCAGCGTGTCAATCTCATGCTCGTTATCCTGGCTCTCTTCCGGACCTAGCCACTTTGGACGGTACTGAGACTTCAGGCGTTCCCTTTGCTCTTCCTCTTCTTTTGCTTCTACGGCGGCACGTTCTTCGGCGCGCTCCTCCTCAGCGCGTTGTGTGGCTGCCTCTGTCGATGCTTCGGAGAAAGGGGACTTGGGGTCTGCGGCGCGGGAGGGTTCTAAGGCGTAGGTGTCTGTGTCAAGGCCAAGGATGATGTCTTCGGGGCGTTTGATTAGGGGGTTGTAGATTGTTTTGACGGGGCGGAGGGCGGACATGGGGATTGGTTGGGGTTCGTCGGTTTCGAGGGGTTCTTCTTCGAAACTGTCGGAGGGCTGCGGTGATTGGATGTGTAAGCCATAGACATTCTGGGAGATGTGCATGGGACATACGTCGCTCAAGTCTTGGACTAAACAAGCTTTCTCCTTCCTTCTCACTTCTGTGACCACAGATATCCTTCCCTTGTCCGGGTTGTCTGGATCTGTAGGGGCAACGAGGCATACTCTGTCCCCGACCTTGAACTGCCTTTGGAAATGCTCGACAGCCTCCCGCTGTTTTCGTCTGGCGAGCTTCTTTTCTTGTTCCTGCTCTCTTGTTTGTGCCCGTTTCTTGAAGAACTCTGGGTCTATGCGCGTCATTATACTATTGGGGAGCTTTCGGCGTTTGGCTTTGATTTCTGCTTGGCGCGCTGCATGCTTGACGGCATTTTGGGAGCGCTGCTGCAGGCGTTGCATATTTGGAAACGGAACACTGGGCGTAGAATGCGTAGAACCTGCGGTCAATTGACGCTTTTTGACGAATTGTAAATTCAGCCCTACAATATTTGATAGTTCTCTTTTCGGCTAGCTTACTCGTAGGTGTGTCCACCAGTAGGACCCCATCATCTCAGAACAAGTTTCCCTCTCACAAGTCGTACATTCACATGCTACTATAAGAAAACTCATCGATACAATATCAATGGCACTATTCAAAGCATTGGCCCTTTCCTTCATGGGAGTGACGAAGTGTGCTCTTGGGAGAGAGCTGCCAACAAGCTATCATACGTTCTTTCTATGTCGCTAAGAGAGCGCTGCAAAAATACACTATGTATCGACTGAGTGGTGAAGCAAGACTAGGGCTCCTCATACCCGATGATGACAGCCTCTTCCCCACAGACCGTTGTCGATGATCAGGCACTGCAGCTAGCTATGGGATCCAATATGTCATTCTGAACCGTACTAAGATGCAGTCGCAGCTTATCCTGTGCATCGCCCCCCGAGTCCTCCCAGAGGACGTCCAATCGTTGGCTCAAGCACGTTATCACAGCGTCTCGGTAGCGGGCGCCCATATATCGCTTCAAGTCTTTGACCGATCCACCCAATATCACTGTCTCAATGTACTTTGGATTGCTCGGATGGGAAGGGTGCGACTCTATCGCCGGACGTGGTGAGGCTGGCCCTGGCATACGGTGGCGGCTTTGTGAAGCCACAGTACGCCACATGCCAATCTCAAAGAGGATGATGCCAATACTGTACATGTCGAAAGAAGGAAGAAAGCTTCGTGGATTATCACCTTTGTAAGCTGGGTGCCGATACAATTCATCCTCCATCGACGATGTTGGCTTTTCGGAAATTTCGTCGGGCCGGTTCAAGCGTGCCACATCGAAGCCGACGATATACGGCTTGTTAAGGTCCTGTTCATCGTCTGTGCTGCTTCTTGGCCAGAAGAGAATATTCTTGGAATTGAGATTCTTATGCAGCCAGCCCAGGTTGTGAAGCTCGAACAAGGTCGATATCAATGCTTGTGCAAGCTTGAAACGCTCCCCTAGGTCTGGAATGAGTTCCGGCTTCCTCGCCTTCAATAGAATCTCGTACAGTGACATTGGCTTCTGGCCAACTGTTGTTCCTGGTGGTGGCCGAAAAGCGTAACCGGTGACGTGAGAGCCTTGATCAAGATATCCAACACAATGCAGAACACTCAAATTCAGAGGACGGAGGTCGCTGTTCAATATCTTCGCAAGATTCTCGGTTCGCAATCGAAACGCCGCCGGATTTTCCTTCCGCCAGGTATCATCACGACAGCTACGCCAGTCGACGATGACCCATTCGCCTTTGTAGATTGCCGTCGCGCGATTTTGTTCAGTCCTGTAGGGAATGCCTTGCCATGCGAAATCATTCATTTCCAGCAGATATTGAGATGCCGGTCTTGCTAACGATTGTCCATTTGGTGGCATCTCCTCTTCGCTTTGACCTTGCTGTATCATGTGTCTACCAGTTGCCATGCTTTCAATGTCATGGTGCTCCAAGAAAGCAGCAGCGACCACCAGCTGCTCCAGCCGCCATGAGTGGTTTGTGGCGAGATGGGTCCTCAGCTGCCGGCGCAGTGACTCCTGCGCTAGGTGTGGTGTCATTTTGACCAAGCTGTCATTCCAGTGGCAAAGCTTTTTGAGAAGCTTTTCCATTCGCTCTCGGTCCCTGAGCACAAACTTCGCAGACCTCGCCAAGCTTTTAAGGCCGGATTTGGCACGAGGCTTGACGTCTATTGACAGATCTTCGATAGTGTCCCAACCTTTCATAAGCCATACAGTCAGCTTCAGAAAGATGGGTGGACAAGGAGAGCTCACTTGCGGTGTCGTCCTGATGGGATATGCCCGTGGCTTCCCCCACTGTACTCATCGTACGATCAGCGTCCTGAAAGGCCTCAATAATCTTCTTGAATATGGAGTGGAACAACTGCCAAAGCTTTACGTCCATCCGAGATGTCTGCGCCTGTTCTTTCTGCCGATCCGAGAGCATCTGACTGCCCCATTGCTCCAGTCTGTAGCGCTCTATCTGCAGGCAAATGCGAAGCTCTTCGTAAGTCGACGGAAAGTCTTTGACTCCTAGATACAAGTCATATGCGCCCTCAACCACTTTGTATATCTCCACAACTGCAGCGACAACACCCAGAGCAAGACCTCCAGCTTCCATTTTGAAGAATCAAAGAGGCTCGGCTCTCATTCTGCTGTGACGTCTTTAACAGTAAAAGCATGTATTGTAAGTAAAAGCGCCAGCGTCGACGGCTGGCATGTTCAAAATCGGCTGTCGTTCCATTAAAAGCATCAGAGGATGGCTATTTGGACTAGCATCGAAGATGAAACATTATGTGAGGGCTGCGCGGTCACAGACTTAAGCTTGTCACGACCCTGATCCCTGGAAAACTAAAGACACTCCATCGAGACTGCGTCAGGCTGAGTATGCTGGAAGTTTTTCATGCACGTATCGAGGTACAACAATCACAGAAGGCAGGTCTTAAATTGCTCGTGATTCTTGCTTCCTTGAAGATTAGTCCACTTCCCTGCTCATGGAATACTCTCGCTCGACCCAGGTATCCTTTCCTTTGAGCAAAGTTCTCCGCTTACAGATCTGTGGTTCTGAGGGGACGCCGCAAGAGTGCTACAAGGCTGTGAAGTTGTGCAGATTCTTGCCCGGGCCGAACTTGTGTCTTAGCTAAAGCACGTAAGCATCCTATCGCGAGGTTAGTGTGTCCAGCTAATGCAGCTTAGATGCACAAACCCCACATGTATCCCCTACATTAATTAGTATTAGGAACTCAAGAGGCCCGTTGGGCAGTGCTCTGCGGGAAACGCCAGAAGTTCGGCCTACGCCAGGGATTCAACTGCTCGTGGGCTGTGCAGACTGTGATCGCCTGCGATCTAGGCCGTTTCCGCTCACCACGATCTCGCCTGGCCTTTGCCCCTCCTCTGGCGTGTATCCAGGGCCGCCTCAACATTTGAAGCTCACCGTCGACACCGGCCTCAATAAGTGGTCTGTTTTTGCATTACGGGCGCTATCGGAACCGCTCTGCAAAAACTGCATATTGGTCAATCACTGGCGTTGACGCCTAACACGACGCTGTTGTGCCGGCAAGGTTTTCGTGCTGCGTTCCTTTCTCTTGTGAATGGCGAATTGATTCAGTCCACAGCTCCCTTCTATGAGCAGGTAACCGGGGCCCCTGTCCAGTAAACGGGCCTTTTCACCTAAGAGCTTGGCTCTGCAGTGCTATTAGTCGGGTGTGTGCTGTACTACATAGGTTCCATCATACAAATCAACTTCGAGCCCTTGCACATCTTCAAAAATTGTCGGCCGCAACCACCCATCATGGACAATTTTGAGACTTACACCACGACACTCCCAGGCCGCTCGCACCAGAGGAGCTCTGAAGTCGCAGGAGCTACGTTACACCCTGCTATCTATCCCACTGTCACGACGCCTGTCCACGATACCTTGATCTCGTTCCTGTCGTTCATCAAAACGAAAGGGATACCAGTCCTTCCGGTCGCAAAACCAGATATTAGGTCGGGACTCGGTCAGGGCGCCTCCTTCATCGTCAATGGCGCAGAGATGCCAGAGGACTATGATGATCACATCACGGGTGTAGCAATCCCAAAGGGAACCATTGTGGCGTTCAAGCGAGCCATCTTACATGCCGATATGGAAGACCCTACAGCTGACAGAATTCGAGTCATTTTCAATGAGCTGATCACGATGCACCATCCGCCACTAATGGCACATCCAAATATCGTAAGGCTACTCGGTGTAGCGTTTGAGACTGAGGGTCCAAGTGACTCCCAAAATGCCATGCCCGTACTAGTTCCTGAATGTGCAGAGCCAGGGAATCTGGCAGAAGTGCTTGAGAATGCCCGGAAGGAAGGTCGTGCTTTGAGCTTTGATGATAAAATATCGATGTGTTTGGATGTGGCTTATGGCTTGGAGATCCTGCATGCTTGCGGTCAGTATCCCTTGTGCTAGCGCTTATGTTTGCCACGACATGCTGTCAACCTGTGATTTTCTATCTTGCTTCCAGCTGTGGAAGCTCCAGCTTGGGGTCAATTTTGAGAATTGATGCTAATATTTGTGTCTAAAGATGTCGTACATGGCGATGTTAAATGTGAAAATATTCTAGTTTTCGATAGGGAAAAGGGCCTTCAGGGCGAGCATGAACCATGTAAGTAGCCATCTCTTTTCTCATTCATTGTGCTCATGAGCCACCTAGCTAGCGATCTCATCTGCAAGTTGACCGACTTCGGCGTTTTCAGGCTTCCAGGTAATCAAGTTATGCTTGGTGGCAGCAGACCATGGCAAGCTCCGGAATGTTCTCGCGGAGCTTTCTTCAAGGTTGAAGAGGCCAAAAGAACTGACATCTACAGTTTTGGAATGCTTGTATGGAGAGTGGCCCTTGACGGAGACCCTTTCAAACTTCTAGGCGAGTTTGGCGGGAAAACGTCCAAAGAAAGGAGGGACAAGAGGAATGAGGCAGTGGCTGCCCTGAAAACCAATGACCAGCTCGTGCAACATGCCTGTCAATCTCTTGCCATGTCTGAAGCTTTGACACGCCCTCAGCTCGATATGCTTTGCGAAGTAATCAGCGTTACACTTGTGCAAGACTCTTCTCGACGCGAGCTTGATGTTACTAGGTTGATACGGCTCCTGAGTAAGAATCAATGGTATGAAGCACGTCATCCGATGGCACCTGCCAGGATTCCTCTGGACATTGATGCCCATTTCCTTGACATGGAGAAGTGGTATCATGAATTCGCCAGAATCAGTCCGGTGGTACACTCCTTAATTGTTGATGGCTTCCGCGAGAGTGTCCATTATTCTCCTACTGGTGATGAAAAAAGCTCAGAGCATCGAAAGCAATCTGCAAGCTACCAGTTGGCAGTATGTTATGCGAATGGAGTAGGAACCTCTTTCTCTCCTGGGGATTGCTTGGGATGGCTGGCCTTTGCAACCAACCTTGGGTCCGAAAAGGCTTACAGAGCCCACTGCAAAATCGCGGAGGCCTTCTCGTTTCCTCCCATACCATTCACTGATCCTTGGAGTGACTCTCACGAACCTGTAAAGCTTGATCAGTCATTCAGAACGGACTCCTACGATAGTCTCCATGAAAGACTTGCCAGAGCACCAACTGGGGAAGCTCCCCAGATTAGTCGTATTGACTCTGATATCTTCCCAACTGAAGCTTCTTTCCTTGCGGCAGCAGAGGGATGTCACTACGGGAAGCTGGCTACGCTGCTTTCAGCCAACGTTAAACCCACAACCTCCAAGGAAGGTGTCTCTACACTTCACTTTACTTCGCTTTGGGACATAGCAGAAGCCAGAGCTTTGGTACCCAAGTTGATGAAAGCTGGTGCGGATATCAATGCAGTCGCTGAACGTGGTTCTACAGTTGGTGGAACGCCACTCATGTGGGCCATCCATGGAGATCATCATATTGAGCACACTAAGCTTCTGATCGAAAATGGTGCTGACCCTTTCGTTTCGCTCGAGGATGGGGAAAACGCATTCACTTTAGCAGCCAGAACGCATGCGACGCTTCACTTACGAATCCTGCTCATAAATGTCAGGCCTATTCAATTAGTCCCCCAATTCGCCAAATTGATGGAAGAGGCTCTTGGAGCGAGCAGTCGTTTTGCTCGTTTGGTCAGGCACGGCAAACAATGGAAAGAAGCCTCGAAGCAGACTCTACAGCTTCTAGAAGACTGGGACATACTATATTCAGGAGCAGATCATTTCATGTCTGTGCTAATATCTTCGCTTGAGAAGGCGGCGAAGTCAACATTCGCTAGAATGAACACCGACATATTGATGACTTCAGTACGTCTTAACGAGCTGCAACCGACGCACTTGGAACCAGTGCTCCGAACCAGTGTACTCAATTATGACAAAGCACTCTTTGATGCACTGCTCGGTTACGCTGTTTCAGCGACAAGCACGTTCGAACATAAGAAATCCCTTCTCCATCTGTGTGCCAAGATACCAGATCACAGCGTAGCAGCGTCTGATTTCGCCCCTCAAATCATTGCTCTAGGCGGTGATATCCATGCACGTGACGATTATGGCCTTACGCCCTGGATGGACGCTATTCTAGAGCGGAAATGGGACCTCGCAGACCTACTGATGAAGGAAGGGGCCGATCCTCTGGCAACAGACAATGAAGGCTTCAATGTGTTGGGACTTTGCATCAAGGCTATCAACATAGGATCGATCAAGTATCTCCTCAAATACTGCGCCAAAGCCACAATCATCCAAGACCAATCTTTCATCGTCAACGAGAAAAGTCAAATCAGTGCAATCCAACTAGCCTCAACTCTACCACTTCCGCGATCTCATGGCATGAAAAACGAGGTCGTGGGTACGTTTCACAATATCTTCGCCTATTATGGTCTTCGACCGGCGCAGATCCATCATCGCTCGAAAGGCATTATGCCAGAACTACTCGGTGACGCGACAGCTCTCGATATTGCCTCAGCGCTGGGGCACGTCTACGCGGTCAAAAGCCTCGTCAAGAGATTGGCCCATCACGAAGGCGACGGTTCTCGAGCAATTGGACATGCCAGGGCAGCACTAAAGAAGCTTGACGAGTCAGACACGTCCTTGAAGAGGCAAAACCTCCAGAGATGTATTTTCATTATCGAGAACTGGGACAGCGATGCCAAGGGGGTGAGGAAAATTGCTGATGATTGGACCAATATGAAGACGATTGATGAGTCAAATATTCCACTCAGCTGGGAGATGGTTGTGTTTGACTATAAATCTAGAAAAGGCATTTAGCTAGATAGTACCACATGAGATTGCTCCCTCGACTACTCGATAGGGTCTGGTAATAGACCCAAGCTGGAAGTGGATTAGCAACTCTGATTATACTGAGCTAAGATCAATGGTAGATCTTAAGCTTCGGTGATCTCCTTTTTTGCGTAGTAACTAGGTCCCAACGAGCACCTCATGCATGAAGGCTTAGACTGCCCTAACGCTCGGCCCTACGTTGTATGCAAATTAATCCGGCCACACCTCGCGTCTCCCTTTCCGCCCTGCGACTGCCATCTATTCCATTGCCAGTCTATCAAATGAACAAGCTAAGCTATCGTGCTAGCTCACACATTTGTCAAGCGGATCTAATACCTCATGGCTCTCACTGCTGGAAGATAAGAAAGAGAAAGTACATGCGCTAAATGGAGAAGGCTGCAAGATCCCGGAGAAGAGCCACACCTGGTCGATTTTCGTAAAGATTTCGAGAGGGTCTGTGACCTGCACAATGTCGATGGGGCCCAAAAATTGCAGGCAGAATTGTTCTATACGTACAAGAATATCTTGGGCTTAGCCGATGCGATACATGAATCAGCGCCAGACCTAAAGGGTCGGCCAGCGCATGATTCCTTCAAATGCGTCATATGGATGCTGTCCATCGCGGAACTCGAGGTGAGTGAGTATCCATACGACTGTCGCTTCGCTCATTGGTCGGCAGTACGGCTATTATAAGAAAGCAAAGCTTGGACCTATTGTCAAGGCGATTGCACAACTGAATAAGAAGGTACCAAGCCTAGGAAATAATGCTGGCGTCTTCCCAGATGTCGAAACAGTACAGCGACCACTGCAAGATATATTTACACTGTATTTCGATTTGAAGTTTAAGATTGTGTCTACACTTGCGCAACGTTAGCCTCCTTTGCGCCGTCAGATGCAAATGCTGATATTCTAAAGCCGCCAGTTCTGACCTCATGCAAAGTCAGCCTCTGATGAATGAGCTCGATGAAGCTGGCGCTAAGTTCGAGAGACTATGAGGTGATCACAATCTCACGGTGAATCATGCAGCGCAAGACGAAGCTCGAGAGGCTGCTGAGTCTGAAAAGCCAGACCTACAAAGGCAGAGTAGCATGGCCAGTAACATTCATCCAGAAATGACTCGGGAAGTGACTGTGAAATTTGTCTCACAGAAACGGCTGGGTAGAGGTTCGTTCGCGGATGTGGAAGAGGTCAAGGAGTTGTCCACAGGAATGGCATATGCTCGTAAGCATATCCACATCGAGGCGGGACGGCATCGAGACGATGTAGGAAATGATGTTCGAAAGGAAGTTGTGAACATGCAGAAACTTCATCATCCACACGTTGCTACTGTTTTGTTCTATTTTCAAGAAACCAAAGCTATTAGCATCATCATGCTGCCTGTAGCAGACTATGATCTACTGGAATTCTTCGATAAATGCACAGAGCGAGGATTTCATGCTGATGATACGAAATTGATATACCCTTGGTTTCGTTGCTGACTGGATGCTTTAAACTACGCACACAAATCAAAAATCGAACATCGCGACCTCAAGCCATCAAACATTCTTATAAAGAGCGATCAGCCTTGCATTAGCGACTTTGGGCTTGCAAAAGACATCAGTGAGCAGAGCACAAGCCTATCTTGGGGTCCCAAGCCGGCTGGCACTCCTACCTACCGTGCTCCCGAAACTATACCGAACAATCCACGTGGCCGCCCCGCAGACGTCTTCTCACTTGGCTGTGTCTTCACAGAGATGTAGACGGTCGCCAGAGGCAGATCTTTGCAGGACTTTCGAGAGGAACGTCAACGAGAGGATGGCTCGATTGCATTCCGTGATTGCCTAAAGAAGGTCGGAGAATGGATCCACCGACTTGAAAAGAATAACATAAGCGACTTGTTGTTAGGTACGATCGAGGGTATGATAAGAGAGCCCAACGATAGGAGATATACATGTGAAAAGGCCCTGATTCACATAAAGCCTGAACGGGCATTGTTTTGTGTTGAATAACAGGAGCAAGGGTACGGAAGGAACGGGATGACATTAGCGTAGAGTTTGGTGTTATTTATGGCAATGAAAACCACCTGACAAGTTCTACACATCTTGGAAGTTGTATAACTTTAAAGCCTCAGCCAGACCCTCGAAGTTATTGTATATTCGCATCATCTGCCCAAGGAATGGCATCCAAACAACCTTGTTGTTCAACAGTGCGTGCAGCCGCTTGGCATCCGTAGATCACTGCTCTTCGAATGTCCCACTCGTTGAGCCGTTTCTGTCTAACGTAGTCAACAGCGTATGCGCCTATGAATGTATCCCTGTGTCAAGAAGTCAGGAGACCCATGTCGTCCGAGCATTGTATTGCACCAGGGTTTACATACCCCGCGCCTAAGGTGTCGACAAGCATGCACTCTTTCTCTGCCTCAACGGTACCCTGACCGGACTCATTGGCATAATAGGCGCCTTGCCAGCCTAATGTGATCACAAAGTTCTTCACACCCTGATCCAGAAAATACCCAGCAACAGGTGCCCAGTCAGTGGCATTATCGGGATCTAAAGGGCTATGTTCTGACAACGCAGTCGCTTCGCTTTTGCTCATGATCAAAGGTGTAATCATAGCCTGGTATTGAGGTAAGATGCTGAGAGCAGGCGCTGGGTTAAGGAGATTGTCCACGTTTGCCTCGTTTGCTGATTCAATGACCTGCTCGACTGTATCGCGGTGCAGCTCGAGCTGTGTGATAAGCAAAACAGGCACCGGACCATCAGTCAATTCTTCAACGATTTAAAATCTTCCGGTCGAAGGCAATGATTAGCACCAGGCTGGTACAGGACTCTATTCTCTTTAGACTTATCCTCTACGATAATAACAGTACGGCCAGATGACACATCTTCTATCTTTCGAACCTAGTTGATATTCACACCGTTATCTTCCAATTTCCGAAGTAATTTTGGACCGTACTCATCTGCACCTATGGCCCCAACAAAGCGTACCGCAATGTCGGCAATATGTGGCTCACTATTTGATCGAAGTTGGCTCTCAGCTCGCTTTTGATGGTTAAGTCGATATGCAGCAACCGCGACTGAGACGCCCTTGCCCCGGAGATGCTCATCGAAAGACTTAGAAATGAAAGTCTCGCCTCGTTCAGGCAGACGCTTAGTGAAAATTTCAAGGCACCTTACTAGGCCCCCCACAACGACTATCTCCTGATTAGGCATCGGAACGGGATCATGCACGACAAGAAATGCAAGGATTATAAATTACTCAATCTTCCTGTCAAAGTCCCGAGATTTATGTACCCTCTTGCGCAAGGACGATATCGAACCGGTAGGCGTTGTAGCCCGCAGATCCGCCATCAGAGGCTAGTCCATAGGGGCTTTCTAGGCGTTCAATTCTCGTCAGGCGCTCGGAAAGATATCCGAATACATGCGGAGCCTGAAGATGCTAGCCAAGTTCATTAAGAAGTAAGTCTGTCTCAACATTTTTGCTACGGTACTTAGAGTACAGATTCAGCCATCGCATCACTTCTGAGAAACTTTGTCTCAAGCATTCACAGGTTTCCTCATGTCATGGGTAGCAACTTTGTAGGGGAGGTGATTTCCATCCTCTTCGACCTTGTAAAGTCATGTAAATTGTTTCTCGAGTCTCGAGAGGAAACATGGGATTGTTACCTTGTACTGAGGACTGTCTTCGCTGGTACCAAGCTTGTCTTTCACCTCGTCCTTCCTCCATTTACCTGGTATGGTAAACATTGCTTCCCGCTAAATCAGTTGACAAAACTTACTCACCATCGCTATAAAAGTAAACTCTATCTTTCACGGAATATTTTGCGACTTCAATACAGTTTTGCGGTGTCACTGGTCGGGGAGGCATCGTTTTCAGGTTCGCGGTACTGGCTCATGCAATTGAAGACTGCGGGGGAACAAGAAGATGACGGCCTAGATACAAGGCTCAAGAATGGCAGAAAGATTTATCCATGTGTCGCCTTGCTTCACTAAAATTACCTCTCAGTGAAGCAAAAGCCTTACATTTGCCTACCAGCGCAATTTACGAATCACCAGAACGAGGACTTAGCCATAGTCAACGGGAGCTATGCATGTGGTCAGGCCATCCGTGAGGCAAGTGGGGAGTTGGCACCTACACAAAATGGAGCTTGCCTAGTGATCAGACCGCAGTATCGGCTACATGTGGCCCTCCCTTTTTGGGCGTGAGTCCAAGCTCTAGGTGCATGGGGATTATTTTATGCCCAGACTATCATGCGCAATCATGCATCCAATATCGTGCGTTTACTACCATATGCACCTAACGTCACCGTGCTTGTTCCAATGATCACCCCTTACAGATGAATTTTCGAGATGAAATGACTCCTGTAACACTCTAAGTAAAACAAATCTTGTTACGAATATAACCAGTACTTAGTTTCTGCATCACTGACATAAGAGCAAAGGCTTAGACGAGAGCCGTAGCATACAATGTGTGATCCACTATCAGCCACTGGAAGTATTCTAGCAGTCATTGGACTTGCGCTGCAATCCTGTGAGCATGTCTGCAAATATTTTAGATCATTCTCCGAAACGTCGATCGAATTACGCCATCATATACTTAATATACAAGCACTCAAGACGACATTGGAAAGCATTAAACTTCTGCAAAGTAGTAACTCAAGAGGCTTTACGCTACTATCGAATGTAAGTCCTCGATTGCAAGAATGTACAAAGGAGCTAGCATACATGGAGAGTATGGTAACCTCACCTTATGCACTTTTACAAGATGGCAAGGTGCGAAGAACATGGGCAAAGGTGATGTGGGCATCTCCAGACCAGCGACAGAAACTGCAATCCTCACTTGGTCGAATCGAGATGTATCAAAGGATGTTTGCTCTGGATCTATTGATGCTCAATGTGTAAGTCTAGACAGATTCAGTAGCTTCATCAGTCGACATGTCTCACCACCAGCTAGTCATCTCGGACTACATTCTGCTCCTAAAAGCAGCTGCAGTGGGATAGGGGTGAAGAGTCCTACGACCAAAGGGATTGCTCAAAACAGGACTGCCATCGCTGCATCAGAGGTGGCTTCTACCAACCCCCCTCGAATAGCAACCGCCTCACCAGTGTTGTTCGAAGTCGTTGGATGTAATATGTTGGCATCTTGCACTGCTCCCTCTTACAAGGAGACAATCACCATTCGAGCTACCAGCATTCAGTATTTTCAGCACAGGCTGTTTCGAATACTTACGTGGGTTGGTCCACTCGACGTGCACATAGAGGATGAATGCATACACAAAAATTCCGGGATGAGTACAGGTCATCGACAAGCCAGTCATTCAAACCGAGGCTGTGGTCTGGCCATTGCATTCAACCCATGTTTCTTTGCTCAATATATATATCAAGTTGAGATCTACCTTCTGCGGAGGCAAAACGGCCTCTCCAGAAATAGTTCCATTCAGTGGATGTTTTCATACTCAAGAATTGTTGCCTGGGACAGCGTCATATTTGCAGTAGTGCGAAACGGAGAGGTTGATCGTGCAAAGGCTTTGTTCAGCGCTCGAATAGCATCGCCTTCAGATGTACTACCAGACGGCTCGACACTATTGCATGTGAGTCCACCAAAATCGCGGTGCACCCTTGACTGACTATTGCCTAAGGTTGCCTCGATCGAGGGTCATACCGAGATGTTGAGTCTTCTCGTAAATGAGGGTCTCAATGTTAATGCAGTGAATGACTCTGGAGAGTATGAACCGCTATCAAAAAATGGTGATAGATTTGCTAAGATCTTTCCAAGGAATCCTCTTCACTATGCAATGCGTTTCGCTTCAAATTATGAGTTATGTCGCATTTTGATTGATCACGGGGCTGACCTAGGCACCCAAAACATAGTGGGGAAGTCGCCTTATCATGCCTTCTTCAGTCCAACGGTAGAGCAGGTCATAGGTCGCCATGGGGATTCTGCAGACCTTACTGCCCGAGATGAGCGAGGGATGACCTTACTCCATCACTGGGCTTGGTCCAGCAAAAGCTCAGTGGTTCTGTTCGAAAGACTGTTCCTCGAATGCAAGATAGACATCAACGCTGTCGATCATGATGGTAGATCAATGTTACACTTAGCCGCTCAGAGGGGCAATGTAGATCTAATCGAGTACCTTATACGCACAGGCTCAGGCTCCTACCTCAACCTCCGCGACTGCAAAGGCAAGACGGCCCTTCACTACGCGACAGAAAGCAAGCGAAGCCCCAGAGCTATCAAAAGTCTCGTCGATCGCGGCGCTGATATATGGGTAAAAGATCACGAGGGTCACTCCTTGATGTGGGCTGCAGCAAAAGCAAACAGTATTAAATCAATGAGCTTACTAGCCGATATGGGCTTGACATGCGATGCGAACGAACGAGATAACAACGGCGTGACCATTGTGCAATACGCTTCTTGTGTGTTGCAAGACAGAGCTGTCAACGTTCTCACCTACATCGAATGCAAGACAGAAATGGTGAACAATTGCAAAAGAATGGAGCATCCAGTGATATTACAAAGTCTGTTGACTTCTGATGGGGATGGAAGACACGGCCATGTCTTCAAGCAGACACTATCCAGCATTGCTGAGCGCCGCTGGCAAAGATGTTATTCAAATGCTTGCATCGTTCTCACATGGATGGGATACTGTCCTCGTGGCAAGGTTTCGAGGCGTGAGAGATGGCAACTTACTATGGTGCTATGTTGGCAATAGTGCTGGCTTGGGTTCTTCTATGCTAATCGATGAAACCTCGATAACACTGTTGAGATGAGAGCTTCTCTTAAGCCAGCATCTCCTCCTACACTCAGTCACGCTTGATGATATCGGCCGCTTTCTCCGCAACTGCATACACTGGAGCCTGAATGTTACCCGAAACAGACAACGGGAATATGCTAGCATCCACTACTCTCAGTCCATCCACCCCAAAGACCCTAAGCCGCTCATCTACGACACGTCCTAGACCTGCTGTGCCTATCGGATGATATTCAGTCCTGGTGTGCCCGCGTACATATTCCTCTCGCTTATTACGATCCTCGATCGCAAAGCTTTCAGGTGGAAAAAGCCTCCCTCTGATCTTCTCTTTCAATGGAGAGGTTTGAAAGACCGCATCTGCTGATTGTACGCCATGTGAGAGCATCTCTACATCAAGGGGGCTCTCCAGATAGTGGGGATCTATTAGAGGCTGTCCGTCAAGATCAGCACCGTTGATGTGAATGGAACCTCTGGAGAAAGGATGAGCTAGGGCAATCAGAACGGATATCCCATTATTTATTTTGCCTGCTACGGGTTCTGGCCTTGACCCATCAACCCGATCAGCAGGGAACGAGGCGGGTAGGATGAAGAGTTGGAGGCTTGCAGATTTCTGATCCTGGAGACGTGCTGCGAGCGTTTCATATTCCGTACGCAGTACACGATCCTCAATCTGAGAAACGCCGTGGTCGGCTAGGTGAGTGAAATGGCCTAGTTGCTGTTGATCTGCGCTTTGTGCCAAGGAGATGAAACCGGTGCATGTCAAAGCACTACTAGATAAAGGGCCGCCTTCTCCGTTGGTGTACTGGCCCATGGCTTGTTTGGCTGCGTCCTCAGATGCCAAGCTATCGAGTGAGAACTCTTCGTCGGCAAGATCGTATGACAGACCAGTCATCATATGATCTTCGAAATGCTCACCAACTGCCTGATTATCCACGACGCAGTCGATACCGCAGCTTTCAAGGAGTTCTCTGTTGCCAATGCCTGAACGTTCAAGGATTTGTGGCGTATGTACTGTTCCGGCAGAAAGGATGATCTCTCTTCTTGCATGGGCCACGAACCTCTTCCCATCTCTCTCGCCCTCGATGCCTGTAGCTTTTGGTTTGTCGCTGGCCTTGTCAATCAGGATTCTCTTCACTGTGACTTCCGTCAAGACGAAAAGATTTGGTCTCTGTGCATTCGGTTTCAGGTACGCGGAGGCAGCATAGCTTCTCGAGCCTGAACCACTACTACGATCTATAGTACTGAGATGATTAAAGCCACCGAGGTGATTCCCACTCCAAGCATCCTGTGGCGTTGTCCATTTCAACCCTGCATTCCTACTTGCCTCGTGCCAAAATTCCGTTACAGGAGCGACCCAGTTCGCGAAAGTCGTCTTCACGGGTCCAGTCTTGCCATGATTCGTCACCTCAAAGACTGGAGGCGTGGTGTACTTGCTTCCTCCAGCTGCCGAACCATCATTATTGCTTTGTGATGCAGGCACTGTGATCGGAGGGGGCTCAACAAACCCCTCGTGCTTGAGAAAATACGGCTTCAAGCCTTCCCATCCCCAGTCCTTGTAGCCTGTCAATTTCGCCCAGTCGTCATACTCGGCCGCTTGTCCTCGAATGTACACCATGAGGTTGATAGCACTAGATCCTCCCAGAACCTTGCCACGATTGAATGCATGACTAGAGCCACTGGTACCAGCCTGAAATTGATGTCAGCAATGGGAAGACATGTGAACCACTGCGACCGGAAGTATCAAGTACTGACCTGAGGCACAGTCTCCATCATCCAATCATACTCAGGGTTGCCAATGACTTTCGCAAACGCGCCTGGAACGGATATATTCGGGTCATCTAAACTTGCATGTCCAGCTTCAATAACACCAACAGTGCCATCTGCGTTCTCCGAAAGTCGAGCAGCGATAGCGAGACCGGCTGTGCCTCCGCCAATGATAATGTAATCAAATGATGCATCAGCAAACTCGTCGATCGTTTTTAGACATGGATAGGTAGGAGATGCCATCTTGAAGATGAATGCCCTTTTCAGGCGACGACAAAGCTGTCTACAATTGACTAACGGGTGTCCAATCTCAAGTAGAACAGGCCTGGTCTGCCCAAGATGTTTCAATTTTTAGGCATGTAGCAGCCAGCAGTGTGCGCCCCCCGCTTCATGCATAGTAAGCACTTACATGCAGGAGCAGTTTCGGGGACACCGGAAATAGAGCAAAAGAATCCATCGCTTAGGTAGGTCAGCAGGAAGGCTTGGACAGACCAGTGGTCGATTGGCTAGGAGTTGCATAAAGAAGGAGCACTTCTTGAAGTTTATGTTGATGTGCGATTTCGGCTACTATTCTTCAGTCGAGCTAGACTCAAAGACATAAGACCACCCAAGTTCGTCGTCTATCACTTTTTCATCCAAGTTCAATACAGTCATTCCCCAATTCAATGAGCTTGACCAGAGCCCCATTCATACACCAATGTATGCTAAAACGTATCGAGTCCGGCTAGTCTTTTGTTGTCACAACTTCTCCATGCTCACGTCAAACTCCAAGAGTGACACGAAAGTCTTGAAGCACGTTCGCTAGAGTTCTAGTTATCTCTCGTTTGTCTTATGGCCACTACGTTTCAAGAAGCAGCTGCACCTGCAGGAACCCCATTTGTGGCAGCGCCACTGATGATTCGCTGCTCGGTGGCGACTTGGTGTATTGGAGGGACGAAAGTAGGCGCATAAATTTGATGGTTCAAGAAGAAGATAGTCCCCAACGAAGCCTGGTTGGCGCTACTCCTGTCAAAAGACACCTTTATTGAAATTGTAAGATTTGAAATTGCGGGCTTTTAGGGAGTGGAGGTCAGCGATTTGATATATCCATTGAAAAGGGCTTTATAGTCGTCTCCAAATATGCTTGACGTGCTGATAGCAGTGTAGTATTCCTTCTCTGCAAGCTTTTGACGAAAGGTGAGGCTTCCTGGACCAGTGTCAATCAAGATATCATGCGCGTTTCCACCCTCACTGAGCGCAAGGATAGTGTAGCGGGGATATCGAACTTCAACATTGATCTCGTCAATGGACGTGTTGCCTGTGCCCTCATAAGCAAACCCTTTCTGGAGACTTAACACCATGATGATTGCCCGCTGGCTGCAAAATCAACCACACGGTGCAGCTTTCTCCGCGTTGTTCACTTTCTGCTGCGCAGTTCGCATTCACGTTGTCTGCCAACAGGGGCGAACCTGAGAGATTCCTGGACTGAGTTCCAAGACTGAGTCTGCCTCTTTGACTTAGGATTTGGGAAGAACGCCGAGGAGTGACCATAGGCCATTTTGTCAAAGGAGTGACAGCACATCTGCTTTGCTTCAGCTGACCTCCAGCAAGCCACGTGTCAAAGCGATCGTAACATTGCATCGCACAATTGAAACCCCAACATTCCTGAAGCGGATATGAGCTCATGTCGTCGTCGCTTTTGATTATGCAGACTTATGCAAGTTGGCAAGACTCAAAGCACCGGGGAAGCTTGGCAAGACCAAATCGGGGTAGGAGTCTGCAAGATTTGATACAATGGAAAAGCGCTTATAAGTGGCCTGCAGATGGCGGTGGTCTAGACTACACGAAGCGACATGCATGAAAAACACTGACTGCCCCATGCAGACGGGCTCACTCACCGTCAGTGTCAGGCAGCCTTGATCCAGCTACCGAGATCTCTTCTCCATCGCTTCTTTCTTTGACTCAGCAATCATCGCGCGCTATGGAGGCCATACGAACCATGTGCCGCTAATAAATCTCTCGGTCGGTCATTTACTAATGGGACGTTGTCTTGACTAGCTTCAGCGAGTCCACGTGATAGCTTGCCACGCAAAGGGGCCTCTGGGACACTGAAGGCTTCGCGCACTCCATCTCCTGCTTTCCACGTTGATGCCTTTGGGGAGGCTTTTCCTGTGTTCAACGTATTGTTCCATGTCTTCATCGGCCGCAGCCCGACTTCCAACCTGAATGGTGGCAAGTCACTCTGAGTAGTGGCGTGTAAAGGAAGTTTCTCTCTTGCAGACTAGGCGCTAGTCTCAGATCGTGAATTGACGTGGGCTCTAGAGCCAACGACTAGCAGCCAGCAGGGCAATCACGTATCGTTACGGTGTGGCTGCGGTCCTGAATCCGGGCTCGTGGTATCCCCAATTGGTCCAACTGCGTCTGACTCCAGAAAACATAGCCCACTTTCCTGAGCTCTCTGTTTTCCTCGAGGAAGTATGGGTTTTTGTGGCTCTCTGTCCAACCCAATGCGGCATTGGGTCGCTTCCGAGCGTCCCTTAAAAAGGGCTTTTTGAAGTATTTTCGGTACTTATATTCCTCGTCATAGTGACTGATTCGCGCTTCAAAGGCCTCAGAAAGAAATGTGGCGTCGGACTTTACTTCATGCTGAAGCAGTGCTAGCTGTTCATTTGCAGGAGTATGCGAGAATCTGTGCAGCCAAGCGAAGCCGCAACTTGAGTGATACCGCACATATGCCTCGAAGTCTAAACCATCGTCTTTCCATTCACATCTTCTGCAGCTTGAATTGACCAGCTTCTCAAGATGGTTGGATATATTTGCAGTCCATCTCTGTACCATGTAATCGTGCACGCACGCCAACTCTTCTACCTGCCACGGTTCTACTTCGAAGAGGAATGCTTGTGACAACTCATCATGGTTTGGCCCTCCCCAACGTCTGTCGCCATTGTCGGATCATTTGATATGTCGCAAGCCATGTGGTAGAGGTACAAGGCTCTGTAGATGCGCAGCCGTTCTAATTTTGACAATTGTTCAAATTCTGGCAGTACCTTCCCACGGGCAGTCAGATTCGAGGCATGCCACCGATGTAAGGCTCTAGCGATCCACCAGATGTACTGAAATTGCCGTGCTAAGTGAACTGTCTTTAGGTCGTGGATGTACTGATCTACCCTTCTATTGAAGTCGCGTTCCACGTATGCCGTCATGAAGTCTTGAATGCAGTCGAATTGAGTGTTCATTCCAGAATAGTCTCGTTGAGCACCGCATGCCTGCGGACAACCCAACGCCATGCATGCGTAGTTCATTATGTAGTCACCGAGTTCTGCCTGCAGTACAGCCTTCAAAATCGAACTTCGATCCATCCTATACACAGCATGCAATGATGGCGAGGCTCTTACGAGCGATGAGAGGTCATGAATCGATTCGACGTGAAAGAGTATAGCAGATTTGAGCTCCATAGGCAAGGATTCTACCCCAGATAGAGGCATTCTCGGCTCTGTAGCCTTATGAAGTCGGCAGTGTTGCGCTCTTACCAAAATGTGTAACCAGATAGTTAGCACAATTGCATAAAATGACCCCTCAAACAAAGATCTGAAAAGCAATGAAGCAATAGCTGTAAAAGCCATCATCGAGAGAGCCCACCCGAGATGAAGATGAGATCAAGAGAAGGAAGATTTTTTTTTAAATAGTAATGTCGAGGCACAAACAAATAGGGCCAAAAAGGAAATGTCCTCTCTTGCAGTAGGTAATGCTGGGAGAAAGCGAAACACAAAACTTGTGAGGTTCCGAGTCACAATAGGTAGGAGCCGTTATACAACCTTCTCGGTTTCCGAAAGCATGTTATTGAACCAATGTGGAATAGCAAGCTAAGCAACGCCATCACTCCCATTGACATATTATAGACTAACGCTCACGCGAAAGCTTGAGCTCAATTGTCATTAAGGATAGGAAGACTTAGCGCAAGCAGAGCATCAGCCAGCAAACGGGATATCCAAGGCAAAGAGGACATATACCAAGTGTTACGAACCTAGGACAGCAAGTCTATTTAGGCATATGGATAGAGCGGTCAGTGAAAGTGCTACAATACCACCGTTCACCTTATAAGATCTCCTTTGTATTCTCCCCATCCAGCGTCTGCTAAAGGTCGATGCTGAACCAACACACGATCGCACAGATGCAACCAGCGTATGATCCTAAGACTCATACTCGGTGTCTTGACACGAGCCCAGGACTCCACATAGATTGTCTTCATATGCTCGCTCGTTCCGCTCAGACACTCTGGCTTCAAGCGAAGACTCCTGTTTTCCGCTCTGATACTTCTGCCGTGGTCGTGGAACGATGAAAGAGCGAAATACTTTAAAATCCACGCAGCCAAGATCATGATCAATGCGGTAGCGGGCCCATTTGTCAATATCAGATCCGGCAAGCCAGCCGGTTGTGAAATCAACACACGTAGACATGCTATTAGGCACTTGAAGCACGTAAATGGTGTTGTGAGCAGAGGTTGGTGTACCCTTCTAGCACGAGGAACGGTGTTGAAGCTTGTGGTTTCCGTGTCACCCTTTTCAGACAATGGTAACGCGTCTTCGAAAGCTCGAGCTTTCTCAGCACTGAATGCGTCCCCTTCGCTGATAAGATATGACCTGTATAAGTAGCACTTAGGATCAAGATCTTCCAGCATAGCGAGCATTTCAGCGGTATGTCCTCCACTGCCAAGGACAACGAGGAGATGTGCAGGCTCTTTGCGAGGTGCATTCGAAGACGGCGAGGGGCGGAGCATCCACAATAGCCGGAACTGAATATGGGTCAGTCAATGGGTTCAAGACACGATTTGACCCACTTACTGTAGCTGACACGAGTACAACACTGAGTATAATTAGAACTTCCATCATTGTAGTGAATGTTGACCGTCATGCTCTTCACAAGAGTAACGTTGGGACAGGTGTTGTCAACGCCATCATGATGAGGGTCAAGAAGACAATAGGATCACAACACAATATCATTTGACATGTCTGCGGTGGCTGGCATAAATACCAAATACCAAATACTTAAGTATCACGCTGTTCGGCATACTCCTCAGCCACCAATCTTTTCTGCATTTCCACCTTGCGGAGAGGCTCAAACTTCATACAGGCAAAAGTCACTCCACAGATTGTTATCGCCGTCACCCAAGGCTTAACTCCGTCAATACCCAGAACATTACAAAATTCGCAGTGAAGAAGATCTTACAAGCATGCCGTCCTTGTTTGGACGCAAACTGTTCTGTTTTTACTGTGGCAGTCGATCGACCCAGCAATATAGCCCCGGTCTGCGCCGCTGGGAATGCAGGAAATGTGAGGCGGAGAACTGGCTTGACCAAGTATATTTACTTTTAGCATGTTCCAGGAAATCACTGACATTCGATGTAGAATGGCGAGATCACAGAACCTCCTGCCAACGCGTCAACTTCGACCCAAACCCGCTATGTCCAAGCTAAGCTCACCACTGACCCTGTCACATACCTCGACCCTGTCACTCCAACTGTAGACAAGCCACTATTCTGTCCGACATGTCTGAAGAATCAACACCTCTACACCGAATCGCTTGCATCCTTCTACCCCTCAGCGACTCAGAACAGGATCGAAGAGTTCGAGAGAGTGGAACGCGAGTATCGTCAGGGTCTTGAAGAGCGCTATCCTCTCATCTGCGAAGCATGTGCGCCCCGCGTGGAGGATCGGCTTAGAAGAGTCAATTATGATGCGAAAGCAGATCATATGGGGAGGGTCATGCGGAACCTTCGAGAAGGCAGGACAAAGAACGCGAAGGGGCCAGCAGCATGGTTGGTCTGGACAGGTGGGTGGGCGTGGACCTTAAGCTGGGCTGTCGACTTAACATGGCACATTATGAGCCTGCTACCCACTTCTGACCCATACGTCGTGTATGGGAAGTCTACCTTCAACGGCTGCATAAGGCATTCAATTGCAGCTTGTGAGGTGATGCCGACCTGCCTCAACAGATTCGGTCACGGCCCGGTTTACTACGGACTTCTCGTAGGGTTTGCGACAATATGGTGGCATCCAAGGAGGATGGAAGTGATCAACAAACGATACGGAAGAGTCATGGGCTCTTCAGAGTACTACAAGCTTCAGATCCTCGCTCTTGGAACTCGGATGGCAACCTGGTACTTCATGACCCGCGAAAGCCAGGGAGACTTGCAAGCTCAGCAGCCCATTCATCTCTTCATGATCGCATTCAGTCTCATCATTATCGCTGTCTCCTACAAGGCAGTCTCTGTCGACTACACGCCTAAAGTGTCTTTCACGGCATCACCAGAGCCTCTGGTCAAGCGCAAGCCAACTAGCATCCATGACCAACCACAACCCCCTCTGCAACGTGGCACTGATCCCATCAACCGATCCCATCCATTTTCGATCAACGACCTCGCACCACCGTCACAACAAACAGCTAAGAGCACACGCCTTCCCACTCCCCCTCCAGAAGCCGACTACGACGACGCAGCAACAGCAATGGACTGGACACCCTCCACCACTACATCCAGCAATTTCAGCCCCATGAACTCCAACCGTTACCCAGCTTCCTACCATAACACCAAAACCACCACCCAAGCACAACCTTCTCCTTTCCGCGGCCACCTTCCCGCGGATGTCGTATCACCAGCTCATCGCCTCCGCAATCCCCCAAACAAACCCACATTCCGCGCCGCCAGCGAGGCAAAGAAAGCGCAACTCTTCCCCAAGAATCAACAGTCAAACCAAAGCTACCAGTCTCGCCTTCGCACCAGGCCAACGGGCCATCCTCTCGACCTAACATCGCTCTCCCAAACGCTGGACCACCGACCCTCGTTCCTCAGGGACGATGCCTCGGACATCTCAGACTTCTCGACTGCTTCCGCATTCGATGATCTATCGCCCACCAAAGGGTTTGCGCAGCCGAAGTTCTTTCCCAAAGGGCAAGCTGGGGGAGGGGATGATCAAACGGGATTGGAGACTATCATGGAGCATGCGTTTCGCATTGATGAAACTCCAAGGGAGGTTTTGGAGACAAAGGAGAGGGAGCTGCAAGTGCAAGGCATGAGGGAGCGGAGGAGGAATGCTATTGTATGGCGGGCTATAGTTGGTATTGTGGCACTGGTAGGTGTCATGATTGCGGTGGTCTTCTACCAAGGCTTCGCTGGAGATGACGATCGCATTAATGATGAGCTGGCGGGATGGAAGGGCAATGTGAAGAGGGGCGTGCGCTGGTTCTTAGACGTGTGAGGATTTTCTACGATCTCTCTTACCATATAGAATGCCTGGTAGGATATTTGAAGCATTAAATAGCGGCATAACAAAGCATAGCAGGATCACGTGTCACGGCAATATACCTATTCACTTTATCGCAAGCATCACGACCACAGCTTTCCACAGGCCACCACAACCAAGTTAATGCATCCTCACATCCAAACAAGCTCAACCTCAACTGTATTCAAACCTCGACCTCTCCAATCGAAAACCCATAGGCCACCACTGATCCCTCTACATATGAAAGCTCTGCGCACTTGTCAACCTCTCCACTATAGCATCTATCCCATAGATCCCACTCTAACAACAAACCTCCCAACGCCCAGCACGTCCTCCCCCTTCCCCAGGTGCCCAGCAACGACCCACCTCCTCACCAACCCCTATCAATCACCCCAACGCCGGGTATCAATCAGTGTCACTCTGTCACACGCGCAACATCTTGCGCCACCATCTTCGCACATGGCACCAACATTATCACAAATCCACACGGAGGTGTTGGTGGCACGCTTCAGACCGAGTCAACCAGCGCGGCAAAAGACGTGGAAAGGGCGGGGGGTGGGGAAGAGAGGTGGTTTCGGAGTGCTTCACCAACAACTCTGCAGGGCGGAAGGGGCGCGGTAAGATGTGGAGAGTGGGCGTAGGCGCGGTAGATGCGTGAGTTTCAGATCAGATCAATACGATGGGTAGGGTGGTTGGGGCCTTGACGCGATGCTGCGTGAGAGGGGGAGTGCTTCAGGGTGAGTCAAGCTGTCGCAGACGCGAGCGGTAAGATGGCTGTGGCGTTGAGTCGGTGGCCGGAATCTGTGCTGAGAGATGAATGCGTTGCGTGAGCAGCAGAGGCATGGTGGGCGGGTTTGTGGGATGCTGATGGCGAGGAGCTGTTAGTGTGCTGATGCCAGCAGATAGATGGGCGTTGATAGTGGACCTCGACCTGGAGCTTTGAGGGATGTGTGAGTGGGTACCCACCGATGCGAGGCGCTTCTCTCGATTTACTCAGCAGCTGTCATCAACAATGTTGGTGATAGTCGTGCATCAGCAGCCGCAATCAGTGATTAGCGTTCCACAGCAGCAATAATGGATATGGAGAGCATTATCGCACAAGATGACCGAGCAAAGCTGTGAGGTTTTCCAGGCACTAGATCTCATGCGCTCGCACGCACGCCTAGCACGCATGTAACGACGGGTCGGAGAATACATGTGCGCACAGCGTCCGCTAGCTAGATCAAAAAATGATGGGCCGATCTCGAAAGGCGATCCGTCTCTTCGGTCGACGCATGCAAGAGTGGTGATCCGGAATCCTTCTGATCTGCCAGTATAGCCGCGTGTGAGGGTGCGGGAGAGCGTGTGATAGGCGTTGAGTGATGAATCATCATTACTTGTGAGCTCCATCGGGATATTTGAGATTGTTAGTGCGAACTTGGCACACTGTTGCTATCAGCCTTCAGGCGGTCATCTTGATGCGCTGGGGCATGGAGAGGGCGCGCTTATGGGGTCTGTGGATAGTGGATGTCCGAGTACGGACGCTGGCTCTGTTTGCGGTCAGAGAATGTCAGCAATGTGCTGGAACGAGAGCGGGAACGACTATTGCGAGAATTTGCGCACATCTAAGCACCTTATTTCTGAGAAGCGAAGAGGATTGCTTGTGTGGGGTGCGATGTGCTGGCGTGAGACGTGGGATGGCCATCAGCGAGAGAACAGAACGAGAAGCATATGCGAAAGTACAGGATACGGCTGTGATCAGGAGTGTTCTTTGAGCAGCAAAATCTGTAAGTGGTATTTTTCGTCAAAATCATCAAGACCCCGAAGATATGTACAAATAAAGATCGCTCATTGCCCGTGGTATCTGATTATTACCAATGCAAATGCTGCGACTATCGCATCATTTTTTTGATGCAACTGGGGAGGGCTTCCCGTGCATGCTATGCTTGCTGAAAATCAAATCTCGTTCACATGTCGTCAAAGAATAGAAGGCGGGTTGTCTCTTATTTCACTCGAAATGTGACTTTGTGAGAAGTCGGTAAGAGGTGAGAGTGAGCGCTGGTAAAGTAGTCATTAAGACATAGTCATTGATAAGGCGTCTCATACGAGACATCCGCATTATGAGAAGTGAAGTCGTCAACTGGATCGGTGTTCGCCGCGCATGCTTGTACCAGACCTTTTCTTCCATCCTAACATCTTCTTCCACGTATTATCCGGCCTGCTCTTCGGACTTGAACCTCCAAAATCAGAGGATGGCGGAGTATCTGGAGGAGTCATAGGTTCATGGAAAGGACTGTTGGTACTGCCAGAGTCATCGGTCAAAGGATCGGGCTCTCCGTTTGTGCTCAAAGTAGCGCTTCGTGCCCTGCTACCTTTGCCAGAAGCGAAAGCGGGCGTCAAACGGCCTGTCGGATCTGACGAAGAGAAGGGAGATTCTGCGACTGGAGATCCTCTTCGTTTTGATTTGCTTCTCCCTGTCCTCTTCTCCTGAGAGCTGTCTGACCCTCCCCGTTTCCGGCGGGCGGCCTCTTGTGTACTTGATTGTTTGATTTTGATGGCTTTCGATGAAGGTGGCGCCTCGTTCAAGAATGGGATGAGTACAGACTCTTCCATAAGGTTGTATATTATCTTCACTGCTGGTCTCAGAGCCTCCGGGTTTGGTGGTACTGCATGGTATGGGAGAGACAGTAGCGTTTCCCGGACTTCACTAGCTATGTTGATTTCTCGGGCACAATCCGGCACAATGTAAGCGTCCATTATCCGCTTCCATAGCATCCTCAGATGTTTACAATCTTCTGAGTTCGTTGAGGGTACTCCGCCTTTTGTTTTGGCTATCAACATCTCGTATTTGTCCCTGTACCGATCGGCATCCAAGGTGAACTCGAGATTCTCCAAGCAGTGATTTTGAGAGAGGTAAGCGGTAAAGGCGCTCAGTGTCCAAGGTGGTGGGGCTGAATTAGATAGGACGTCGGGTAGGGTAGGTCTGGGAGGGTGGTAAGGGCCATATCCTCTGAAGGACGATTTGGACTCATCGACCGCCATACTTAATGGAGGCGATGGTCTTACGTCCTCCATGGACATGGTGTCTTCGTCGTCGGCGTCGCAGTCTGAGGATGCAAATGATGGTGATGGAGACCAAGGTTCTGGTGATGGAGTTCGCAGATAACTTGTTGGCGGCGACTTCTGTTTCCGACGGATCATGGCTCTTTTCCAATTCCTGAAGCGGGCAGAAGTACGTTCGATGACTCCAGCTCTGCGTCTAGGAGGGCGTCGATAGCTTGGTAAGTCTGGTCGAGCCAGATCGCCTAAGGCAGGTAAAAGGTGAGGTCTACACCCTTGTCCACCTCATGGGTTACGCTGTCCAACTCCTTGGCTGAACAACGCACCGGTCTGGCAAAGATAGACCAAGTCGGAGAGGAGGCAGGGAGAACAGAGTGAAGTGTGACCGGAATGGCAGGGTGGTCACGTCAAAGTTTGAGTGAATCAGGCGCTTGCCTTCGACTCCTTCTCAACGATCAATCCGTGTTTGGCTTGCGTTCACCTGTCTGGCCCGATATGAGTTTTCCCCTCCACTCAGCGACTTGCAGATTCAGAGCGGTCGGTAAGCCACAGAATTTATGCAGCAAACAGATGTTCAGGTAGCGTTGGGGGTGGCGAGCGAGACTGCGATGGTCGCAATGACGGTAGCCAAGGTTTGCTTTAGCAAGGCTGCCTAGGTACGGCAATTGTGACTGCCGGTGATCGTCTGAGGATAGTTGAATTGGCGGGTACAATCAATTGAATGGGGATTGCTGCTGAACAATGGACGAGTGAGTGTGTAAATGAGTAAATAGTGGTTGTTGGCGGTAGTGATGGGAGAGAGGGGAGTCTTTGGAGTAGTAATAGTAGTAGCAGCAGGTAAGATTAATAAGAAGAGGCGAAGCGGAGAAGCGGCGAGTGGATGATTATTATTTAGACTTGAGGCGATGGAACAATGATGGAAGCTACAGAAGCAAAAGCTTCCTTGCAACGCATGACGCTAGAAGCCTTCTAGCGCTTCGTCGGGGATAAATGGCTAAATGGCTTCACTGGCTTAGAGAGAGGGGGGCCCAGAGAGAAATCAGAGATTGCACCTAATCCGCCTAGTCCACCTAAATGTTAAATCCCTTATCCCTTATTCCACCCCCAAACTATCTCCCTCTTCCACGAATCACCGCGACTCAGAGCCGCTTGGAATCCGCTAGATCAAAGGGAGTGACTCGCTCTCAGCGTCTGCTCAAATTCTATTCTATTGTTTGTCTTCGTCTGTCCAGGCTGCTTTCGGCATACCTCCCTGGCTTTGACCTCAAAGACCAATGCACTCCGCTTTCCCCCACCCCGCTTGCTTTGCTGGTAGCCCCGTGAACCGGGAACTACATGCTTGTGGAATGTGAAGTATCACATGCAGCCCTTCACCGCATAATTGGCAGATGTGACAGGTCGCCGCCCAATATCCTTCTCAGGTCTCATCCCCTGCGCGGCAAAGATGTTTGATGGGCCCATCTCTTTGTTCCTCTACCAGACTCATATGAGACGCCAGGGGCTCAGTCGGCGAAATTGCAGCAGCCTGGCACCTTATCCGCCAATGGTGGTCAGGGAAGTCGCACGTAGTGGGCCGGGCGGTGCGGGCATGAGCCACTCCTGAGAGTCCTGATGACGAGATGCTTTCCCCACTGCCGCAAACCGCACAGATGCCTAATCCGAAGCAGAAAGAAGCATTTCTACATACTGGCGACAAACGCTGGCGATATGAGTCGCTCCCGCGTCTCTCGTTGCAGCTTCTTCTTCAGATGTCAGTCAATCTGCGATCTCCCTCGGAGAATTTACATCCAATGGCGCGTATGCTAAGAGAAGACCAAGACTCCACTCCAGCCCCGAGTCATGAGACAAACGGGCACCAACAGACATGCCTAACGACGGTGCCAGTGCTAGCTCAAGTCGGACACGGTCTTGATTGGCTACCTTCGGCGTACCAGAGTCTGCCGCTTTGCCAGATACTTGCAAGTCCAAGGCAAATCTGATGAAATTGTCGATAGTATCATGATCCATTTAGCGGTGGAGCAGAGAAAAAGCAAACGCAGCGCGCTGCGTCGGCTGATCAGCAGCAGCAAGCACACCTTATTTGTTGCGCATAAATCCACTTCACACTTCAGAAACTTCATTGCGTTTTATGCGACCCTCTCAGAAGTGACCACTCGGAAAAATTTGCCAGAGAAAATGCCGTCGCCTGTGAGTGTTCCCGCACTTACATCACTTCCCAAGCAATTTGCACGCAAGCCTCATGCACTCATTGCCGTTAGTCCCCCGAGACATCGAGGATGCGGCTTGCCTACCACAAGCCACCAAACTCTGAATGGAGCTTCGATATATTCTGGAAGCTTTCCTAGAATGGACTGATTCAAACCACTAAGTAATTCATTACTCCGAGACGTTGTAGACTGTCACATCTTGTATCCCAACCGTGGAGGCTGTTTAGTTGGCTCGGAGTATGCTACCGGCCTCTTTTAATCCACGCGCGGCCCATCGACCAGGTGCCTAAAAAGCGGTTATTGCACGGTATTGCTTGGGCAGTCTTGATGCCGAAAGTATCTTTCTATGATACATTTGAGTATGAAAGCAGTCCCTTGGACGGAAGACCAGATTGATCGCGCCATCGCGACTGCAAGAGAACCCCACAAAACAACCATCCAAAACCCCCATCATGTCGGCCCAATGTAGACTCTGATCCCGGACGTTGTCTCAATATTTTCGGAGTTGAAGTTCCAGCCAGCAGCCTCGAATACGGTCGTAGCATCATCCCATTTGTCATGCAATTCTGTCCCCGTCTCCTTGAGCAAGCGCAGGATTGTTTCAGGGGTTGCGCTTGTCGCGATATGCTGTAATTGAAGGCCGTAAGCGACTAATAGAGCGTGGGCCCACGCCTTTATCTGATCCGGTGGAAAAGCTTGACCTTTCAGGACAATTGTGGCCGTCCTACCGGCCACATGGTACCAAAGGAGATAAGGCTCATCACGGAAAGTCTCCACAATCTGTGACAAAAGGTCATTGTCGCGTACGGCGCCTGTTGAGGTCGTCGCTTGTGCCAAAGGCCTTAGCAAATCCATTAATGAAGCGCCATGCCGAGCCTTTCCAATCGGACTGTTCCCTTGCCACCTGAGGGCGCCGTCCCACTCGAAGATTCGTTCCTGGACCGATACCTCTTTCGGAGTTAGCACCTTCCTGTTTGTGAGATATTCCGAGAAGACGATGTTGGCTCTCTGCCGATTCAGAGTACGCATGCTGACTGAACGGACTGCCGCATAGTTCGTCCCAAGATGAACGGAGAGGAGCAGAATAAGACATGACCATGTCGCAAGAGGAGTTGACACAAGCGAAACCACGAAGCTACCTGCCTAAGTAAGGTGAGAATGAATTGAAGTGGAGAACCGACACGAGCACATACAAGCATACCAAGCAGTGTTATGACTGTCTCTTGACTGGAATCTTTCTGTGGCACAGTCAGGATTCCTGATGCCCGACCCCCGGCTTCGGGGAGCGAGAGGATACTCACAGCATTCAACTCCCCTAGATTATCCCCTTTGGCAAAGTGCGCACTCAGACTAGCTTTAGAACTCCCAGCAGCCACCCCACATAGAGCTCTCAAGACACTGGAGAAGCCCAGGAGAAACACCCTCGGTGTCTTTGGCAACGCTGGCGAGAAACAGTCCAAGATCATGGCTGAGTCATTGAAGACGTCCGCTGCGAGACGATACATCTTGCACTCAGGCTCTAGAGCTGTTCCTAGCTTGTGCGCGAAGAGAATGGTGGCGACTCGGCCCATGCTGTCTTGAATGATGGAAAGCAGCAAAGCCGCCGTCGGTGAAGCTGAGGCATCGCCGACACCCACGCCTACAGCGCGTGTCACTCAAGAACATTTCTGACTGGTCAAATAGAAGGTGCATACCCTGAAGCACCGCTCTTGAAGCCAATAGACTAGCTATCGAACTTGAAAATGCTTGTAGAGAATCCTAATATAGTTGGGCATGAAGATTGGCGACGAGCAAATGGAGCAGGTAGACATTCAAGCATCACCTACGTAGATTTGATACCTTCATAAGAGAATCAACGGAAGCACACTTGTCATTCTCCTGAATTTTGCCTACCACATGTAATCCTCAGTCACACTATGAGGGTACCCGACAGGTAGAAAGACAGCCAGTAGCCTCTGCCACAGACTCCGGGTCTCCCTCGGCCTCTAACCACGGCCGCAAGATCAGCCATGCGTTCCTCTTTGTCCATTGTTGAATCTAGAACATGCATACAATGACATCCACCCTACTTGCGCCATCGCCAGCCTTAGAACAGACGTAAGTAGCGACGACCTGGCCCGATTCATTCTTCTCCGTAATCTCCAGTGCAGCCATCAGGATGATCTGGGCCAGCAGAGATCCTATGAAATCACAGGATCTGGATTCAAGGTTTTGACCCTGACAGCTGTTGTGGCTTGCGACTGAACGAGCTGAACGACTAGAAGGGTTGGGGGAAGTTCGGCCGAGAAACGAGTACGTGATAACAACGTTGAAAAGCGAGGCCTAGAGACCCTGAACAAGCTAGACAAGGCCTTGGTAAGCTAGTCGACCATCCTCATTTCCCAAACCATATCGGCGGCGTACGATTGAGGGGTTGGAAGAAGCGAAAAAGGGGAAAACCTCTGGCCTAAAGACTAAGTAGCGCATTTCCACCCCCTGCACACGGGCTGCTAACCCCCGTAGAGTGGTGGGATAAGGGATAAGCTGACCGTTATGATTATTGATTGGACTCCAGGGGATCGCTCATCTCCAGATGCCCCAGGATGCACCAGATCTCCCGCCTTACAAGTGAGAGGATGATGCACCTCCCTGCCCGTAAGATGAGATCCGGGCGATCATGCAAGCAAACCTCCTGCACCTCCTGCACCTCGTGGCTCTTGAGTTTTTTAATCTTTTAATCTCCCGACTCACCGCTACGCACGGCATGCTAACTTGGCGCATGGCACAGTTGATTTGTGTTACTCAAAGCAAATCGATCCCCAGCGTTTTCCTACAAAGGGCAAGAGCGATGCCCAACACGTACAAGCCATGCTAGCACGACCATCCTGCCGTTCGCCAATTGGGAAGACTGACACCATATATGCAAACATCATCTAGCACCCCCGTCCCAGATCTGTGCAAGACCCTCACTACTGAATCTCGTTTCGTCACCATACCGCCCGTGTCTTCCAACATGCCACCTTGGCGATCTCTTGTTTAGGCTTTGTTTCGCTCTAAACAAGAGCTATCGTGGCACGTGTGCTTCATTCTCTTCCTCTGTGCTTTGCATGCTGTGAGACCCATACGTGACAATTGACAAAAACATGTGCAGCAAGTACTCCTTTGCAGCAACACTGTCTCACTACGAGAGGCAAGGTCTTACCGAGTTCAACGACTATCAACGTGGACGTACCTCGAAGCCACGCAATGCAAGGCCTGTGAAAGCTAGCAAACCGAAGCCAATCGCTGTCCCAGTGCCCACCAGCTCAGCCCCACAAGAACGATTGCGTCTGCAAGAGTCCCGAAATAATTTGAGGCCAGAATCCTCCCTCATCTATTACAATGAGCCAATAATCCTCCAGTACCAAGACCACCAAGATATAGATTATGACGCCTTGGAGCAATCAAGAAGAGAATTCTTGGAGGGCGATGATTTCTACAACCTCTATCAGCCTTCCTTCCCTCCCCTCCCGACACACGACAATGAAGTTCGAGTACCTCAGACTCGAGAAAGGAAAGAAGCAGAGGCTGCTCCCTGCGAAAGTTGTGCAGGAAAGCGGCTAGTTCTGGCATCAGATCAATCTCAAACACCAGGTTACGTACAAGAAAAGAAAGAAAGATTCCACTCACCGTCACTTTCGTCGATACATCAGAGAAGACTTAGCAACGAGACAGCGATTTGGGATCCAAAGTCACCTTCACCTACACCTGACAACACAAGTGCTCCACAATCCACAGCAGAACAGCATCTACGGATGCCCCAACATCCATTAACACCACCTCTCACCCCTAAGACGCAAGCCGCATTCGATGAGTTCTCACTCGAGCCATATCTTGCTGAGCTTCCTCAGCCACCACCTATACCAGCTCAGTATGCTGAGCAGACACCTCCAAGCTCTATTTCCAATGGCTCTCAACCACCTCCATCAATAAGCTCTCGCAAGACAGACCCTTCACGTCCAAGAAAGCTCTCTTTGGAACGAGCTGGGCCAATTCCCAAGCGAAGCTCCTCTCTAACACGAACATCGTCTAAGCACATCCAGAAGACTTCGCAGCGCTCAGATACATTCACAGCGCCCTCCAAGCACACACCAAATGTTTCACAACACTTAAACAACTTTGATACATTCTCCAAACAAATTCCCAATGTCTCTCAGCATTCTAAGACATTCACGGCTGGCACACTTCCAGACTACTCAGACAATGACCTTTTCGACTTAGAAGCAGACCTCGACCCGCTTCCCCCAGATCTGGCAAACGATCCAGATTTCGCACCTTGGCTCGATCATCCAGTGCTCCCTATCAATGCCCGTGTTCATCATCTCGACTCGGCTCCCGTCTCACGAGACTCTTCATTCGATTCGGCAGCTCCACCTCCCATCTCCATTGGCCGAAGAGACAACAAAGAGCGTCACCCCCCATCCTTCCTACACGAGACACCCTTACCAAAAGCGTCGAAGCCTAAGTCCTCGATTCCTTTCCTCAAGAAGAAGCTATCAACCGAAAAAACAAAGGGTATACCCTACCTCTGTACCGTCCCCGGCGACCATCCCACACACATCGGGTTGAGTTCAAGCGAGCTACATAGCATACCTGGGCTCTCAATCGCAAATCAGACCGCACTATCTGCAAATAGGCCCAAGACGAGTGGGAGTGTTGATAGCACAATGACGAGACTACAAAAAAAGGGTTCATGGACCAGAAGCTTCTCTAAGTCGCGGAACGCCAAGGATGTGAAGACCAGTAGTGAGGCACTTACACCCTCCGCATCGAGACCTTCGCTTTCGCGGCCTCCATCTTCGCGGCGATCCAGCTGGTTTGGTAAGTCCAAAGAAAACAGCTATCAACATGCAGATTTTTGAGAGAACAGTCACGACTGAATTACAAACTTAAGGACACAGAAACAGTCGACGTGGGATCATGCTACAGCGCTCTTGCCTTGCTATCGTGCGAAAACAAACGAATGCTAGAAGTGGACATTGCTATTACACATCATCGAGCTACATTTTGGCGGCTACACTTAGCTTTGCAGCTTCAGATACATCGATTATCAGGTATTGTGCACTAGCGGTGGAAAACAAAAAGGAGGCTTGCGAATTGATTTACATGCATGATACCATTGCTTCACATTAGATACATATCTGAAAACAAGCCAGAAAGAAAGTAGAAAACAATTCAAATCATCACACACATACACATATATACTCCACTTTGCATGGTTTCCTGGATGTTTATTACACGCTTTCAAAACAACTATATATTCCCATTCACATCCCATTTATGGTCTCTCCCCCTCCCCTCCCCTTCCCTTTCAAAGGAATCCCAAGTTTTCCCAGTGGTTCCCCAACATTTATTTACCCAACTGTCTCCCCCTTCAACGCCACTTGAATTCAAGGCAAACCACGGCATAGATAGACAACTTGCACGCCATACCGTTGGCCAAATGCTTTTCAGTAGACATCTGTGACAAGAAAGCAGAGTTCGGATATAGATGAGGTCAGGCATGCGTTGCTGAGCGTTGTTATTTCGTTGATATTGAGTTTATGGTAGGGGGGGGGACCCAACGATTTTGTGTGTCCTCACATGGAGACAGATATTTTGCTACTCTTTCTTCTGGGCTCTTGAGTTCCCTGATTCTTTTGAAAGGGGCGGGGGGAGTGAGAGGCAGATTGTCCCATTCTGTTGGACTATGTTTTACACAGATAGTTGAAGTGGCGCTTTGAGGTAGGGGTTTGTCATTAATTAAGTAAGTAAAGGGGTCTTTCTGGTGGAAGCGCGATGGGGTGTGAGGTAGACTGGATTGATTTGCTCAATTCAAAGGGCTGTGGTCGGTTGGAAGGTTCAGGGATGCGTTGGGAAGCTGGACGATTATTGTATTTTTTGAGGAGGGGCCGATGGCGATCTGTGAAGCGGTAGGAGGATGTCAAGGCTTGTATGATTCAGAAACGAGTGGGAATGAAAGTTGGCAAGGCAGATAGGTGCGGTGATAAGCATTGGAGGGAAAGAAAGAGTTGCAGAAACAGGAGCACCAACGATAAAGGGGGAGTGGATCAGAAGCTTCATATTGTGAACCTTCCTATGTTCATACAAACATTCCAGAAAAAAGAAGAAAAGGGCCCGTCACGCTTTCATTGACAAGAAGTATTCATCACCTCCTTTAACAGTCCGCTCAAGTAAATCTCTAGAAACGCTTTGAAGAATCAAAGTAGAAGAAATCGCCCCTCCCTCTTCACATGCCAGCTTCCGTCTTCCTCTTGTTTTTGCTCCGCTGTTTTCCAAACCCCCAATGTTTCCTTCCCATGTATCGAAGAATCTGAGTCGAGTGCGTGGAGTATGATCAACGCAAGTGAAAGCAAGAGGGCCGCCCCGTTGTAAAATCGAAGTCTATTGTTTTTAATGACCATGAAGTCCACGGAGGATAAGGCATGAAAGTCCTCCACGTTGGTCAAATGGTAAAGGAAAAGGTACTTGAAACAAACAAAATGAGAACGCCTGTCCCCAGCTTTTCCCCCTAGGAGATTGGAGTGGATATGGTATCACTTTCCCGTCCGCCAGCGCCGGTGCCTAGATGATCGTGTTTATCGTTGCGTATGACTATCGTTATGTGTTCAGATTATAAACGTTCGAGTCGGTATTCACCTTGCCGGTGTCACAGGTACGATCCAACAATGATATGTGTTTGTGTCTTCTTCTGGTCCATCATGCCATTGACAGGCCCTCATCATCGCTGTCGCTATCTTGATCATCGCCTCCATTATAGCCTGCTTCTTCTTCTTGTTGAACTCTGGCGCTCTCAAGGGCAGGCGTAGCCCCGAAGAATTGCTTCTCAGCCGCTTGCAGTTGAGGGGTGTCACCACTCCTCAACTCTGCCGTAGATGAAGAGTTTGACTTTTCCATAGGGATTGACAGGTCCTTCAGATCGACTGGCGGCGCTGAGACTGAAGAAGCACCACTCACCACAGACGGAATCCTCGAATGAGCGGCCGATTCACCGGAGACAATTTGATCAGATGATGAGGAGATCGCAAAGGAGGACTCAGCCGCTGAAGCGGGTCGTTGCTGGTTCCAAGAAGATCGGGCATCTGGAGAGGGTGGGGATATAATTCCAGGATGATAGGAGACAGACCGCCTGTGTTTCGAAGGATGCTTGATATACTCCAGTTGATGCCGCCGTTGATTCGCATCTTGTGCTCGCCGGAACGAGTCGGCGGATGATTGTGTCGGGAGACTGTACTCTTCAGCCTCTTCTCTCAAGGAAGGAGGCAAATCGACATGCCCAGCTGCATATGCCGAAGAGAAGCCAAGAGATGGTGAGGCATGATAATCCTCAGTGGCATGGGTACTCGTATCAACAGACGATGAGCGAGAGGACTGCGCAGGAGACTGGCGGTTCAGTCCACCTTCGCGGCTACGGAAGCTGTTGGCAAGTCGTCGACCCGCTCCCCCTAAGATGCCACCCAAGCTAGAAGTCGAGGAATGTTGATCTGACAGTGCTGTTGCTGAAGCGAGGTCATCTGCTGACGCATACTGTGGAGGAGCTAGTACAGTGGCCCGAGGAGGTGGATCCCGAGCAGTAATAGTCTTCATAGAATCGGCCGTTGACATCGAGCGGTCAGTGATGCTGGGTCTGGTAACCTCTAACGCGCTCTGTGGCCTCTCCGCAATGTCCGGAAAGTAGGCCTGACGGGTTTTGATATCTGGACTAGCTGCAACGCTATGAGCCAAAGGGTGCTCTGCCCCCTCTCTCGACTGTTTCAAGGCCGCAAAGATTTGCTCGTCGCCTCGAAGGCTAGACCTGCGATCTTCACCATTCCTCGTGGTTGCTGTGGAAATTGAAGTTTGAAAGTCCTTCGAGCTACTTGTAGTTCGCTTCCTGGACCGTCCACCGCGCACAACTGAACCGAGTCTCTGTAATCCTTTGAAGAATCTGTCCACAAGGCTAATCTCTGCGATGGCATCTTGGATCTCCTCATTCGAGACCTCGATCTTCTTGTTCTCATTCTGTCGCGAGGGATCTGTCTCGTCGAGCCAGCTGTCTTTGTTCTCGATCCCACTTACCACCCACGGATGATGCTTGACCTCTCTCAACGTAATTCGTTGTGAGGGATGCTTGGCCAATAATCGCCTTAGAAGATCCTGAAGCGTATCATCGACTTCTTCATACTCAAGCACGTCGTCCAAACGCTTGTTGTGGTTCGACGGGGTTTTGTCAGTATGGGAAACTCCTTTAAGGCGAACGCTTGGTATGAACGCATCTTCGTGAGCAATCTTCTCATACATCCTATACTCGTTATGGTCGAAGAAAGGGAGGCGTCCGAAAACCATGCCATACAAAGTCACGCCAAGTGCCCATACATCAATCTGTTGAGTAATCGGAGGTCGCTGAACATTTTTCTCGGGATTATAATAATCAGCATTACACAACTCCGGTGCGTAAAAGGCCGGAGTTCCCACAGTCTTAGCAAGCTCAAGTGTTTCGTCAACATCATGCTCATCGTTTTCGGTATCTTCACGTATAGGTTTGCCGAGATAAGAAACGCCAAAGTCCGAAATCTTGACGCGGTAATCTCTAGTCCATAGCAGATTCGCCGGCTTGATGTCGCGATGTATGATGCCGTGGTAATGAAGATATTCAATACCAAGCACAGTATCTCGAAAAGCCTCTAAGGCTTGGGATAGTGTGAGACAGGGCACGTATTCATATTCGGCGTTCTCAGGAGACCAGTCTTCGACTTGCTCATCCATAATCTGTTTCAAGACCCGCTGAAAATCATCATCTGATTTCGACTTTTCCTCCACATACGCGCCGTACATGGTCCCTTCTAGTGATGGTGAATCCGGTCGAGACGGCGTTTGTGAGGCTGGCTGGGAGGCTGGCTGAGACGGCGGAACAGAAGAAGGCGCAGACGTCGGCTGTGAAGACATTTGAGACATTGAGAAGTCCGTGTTGAAAGCATGAGATATGGAGGAGAATTCGGTGTTGTAGACTGGGGTAGCACTTTGGGGTGATTCTCCAGCAGTCTCCGCAGCGTGAACATCGGCTCGCGACATTCGTACATCATCTCGAGCAAAGTCACGCCGATCAGGCACCGCAGCTTCACTTTCAGATTCGCCGCCATATTCGAGGCTCCAGAGAGAGTCGGAGCGTGAATGGTCTAGGCCAGAAGTGACCCGCTCACGGGCATCGCGCTTTTGCTCTTCAAGAAGTTGTTGTCTCTGTATTCTTCTGGAGGGGACTTCGTCATTGAATTCATTGACAGCATCTCGCTCATCAGAAATATTATAGTTGCCATTCAGTTCACGAGCCATTCGTTCCCTCTCAAATTTTGCAATGCCCTGCTCTGTCTTTTTCCTCCAGACAATCTCGCCTCGCTCAACGAATTCAAGCACAAGATAGACCTTGTCATACTCCGGGTCATCAATCACCTCGTAGAGGCTCACTACGTGTGGATGACGAGCTCTCTTGAGGATGGCAACTTCCTTCTTGATCATGTCGTTCGGATCGCCACCTTTGCCCAGACGCATTTTCTTGGAGAATCGGCGAACGATCTTGACTGCGACAGGGTCTCCAGTATTCAAATTCCTTCCTCGTTTGACGGTACCATGCTGTCCACTTCCAAGCTTTTCAATCAGCTCGTAGTGATTTAGAACCTTTCTACCAGAGATGGGGTCAATGTCCTTGTTAAGCTTGTGTGTCCTAAATTGTTGTCAGTATGACGTCTCTTATAGTGTTGGAGCAGGAAAAGGAGGCTGGCTCACTCGATGGGTTCTTGAAGCCGCGAGGCATGTAAGATGGAAGATCCAGGACGTCCATCGTCAGAGTCGGGAGCTCGCCTTCTGGAAGTGGAAGACGGTGGCGACCTAACAGTCGGCGAATATACACCCGGGCTTTGCGCGGGGGTGTTTTCAGCTGTCTTTGCGCCATTGTGGCTGGATACAGCCTCCCTACTTTGCTCTTCGTTCACGGTAGGATAGGACCATTGCGGAGAGTGGGAGCTGCGTGTTCTGCCCATACGTGTAGGTGGGGGAGGCGGGTGGGAACGTGGACCAAGGCTAGCATAAGTCTGATCCGGATATTTGACAGCATCGTTTTGACCACCAACTTGAGAAGTTATCGCCGCGCTTGGGAAGTTAGGGACTGAGACCGGCCTTGTAGTGGATGGATCGCTCGTTGGAGGTCGCCCTGATTTCGGAGAGGGGTGCTTCCAGATTCTTAGGGGATGACCAGGGGAATCTTGCAGGGAAGCGTTGACGTTTGGAGTAACCAAGCCTTCCTCGGTTGATGTTCCTGGGCTTGGTGGGGCCCCAGCTTGATGAGGATCCTCACTGGAAATCTGGGTAGTTCGAAAGCCAAAATAGTCGTGCGTGCTACCTTGATAAGGCTCGCTTGCACTATTCTGCGATCGCGGAGAACCTTGCGTAGAAGCCACGGTCTCTGCACTGCTAGCTGATTCGGAGAGAGGAATTTCGATTCGGGGCGTCTGCTGGCTATCCAGCCTCGAACTTTGTTCAGAACCCTGTGGCGTTCCTCGTTGGGTGCTGGCCCGGACGATTCCAGTATCTGATTCATTTTTATTGGTAGCCTCAGGGAAGGCGGGCTCCACAAATGGCCTTTCCACAGCATGGCCGGGTTCTGAACCAATGTGTCTGTCGCCTTCCCTGGGGTGTTGCTGTTCATTTTCCCCTTCTCGCTCTGACATGTCTCAATGCCTTTGGAGTCATAGAAGGAATGCGACGAGACCTCCAGCCGTCCTGCTATCGAGGGCGGAGAGGGCTTTCGAGGCTCCCGGATATCATGTTCAGCAGTGGGTGTCTGAAGTTTGCGCAGCTTCACCAGGACAGATGCTAGAGGGCGCTCGGGAGGATTCGATTTTTTTTCTGGTGGAGATAGGCTGCAGGAAGGTTCGGTGCCTTCCGTCAAGGGTGATGCCTTAGGAATTGATTTTCTTGAGCTTTCCAATGATGACGTTGACCAGGAACGGATACGGTTAAGGAGATTGGAGTCTGGTATAAAGTTGAATCGAGAATTTGTCGGGAAAGCACTACAAGGAGGGTATTAGACGAATAGATTCGACTCGAGCGGGGTATGGCCTGTAGAGGGCCGCCCGTTTCACATGAAGCACATACAGATTGCTCAAACCCCGATGGCCGTCGCCGACGTAGCGGCCTGTATGCGACGAAGCGTGGAAGTCTACATACCCTGGGAGTTGCTGGCTAAATTTAATGTTGAAAGATAAGCCTGCGGTTCGATCTTGGCGGGTGGATCCGTGGTTCAGAGATTTGTCAATTGGGCGATAACCAGATGCAGGCAAAGCTCTCTTTCACTCAACTCAACTCAAGGAATGTGTCGAAAGCGAAGTCGTAGATGAAACAGGAAGAGTCAGGGGGAGGCGACAATAAGACTAATAACGGTGCTGAGGATGTGAAGAACGAGAAGGAGCGTAGCGTGGGTGGGAGTCTGGGAGTGGATGAAAATTATTATGCACTGGTGGGTGTTTGGGCAGGATCTGCGATCTGCACCTGCAGACTGAGGCCCCGCAGAGTTAGCTTCTCACCATCAGTTCGTTGACTTCTACATTGCCATTTTAAACTTATCTTTTCGGACCATGTCTCTGCTAATGTACCTTAACTCCTTCATGCTAAATGATGCATGCCTCTTGCCGCTATGGCAGTCAAGGTTAGGTGTCGGTGCCAACAGTCCCGCTTATAGCTAAGGGCCCGCAAATTGTCCGTCAAGCCCTCTCTCAACGCCATGATGTCTCGTTATTGGCTCGCTGCAGGCTATCGTTGGTCTCACTCATACGTATCATCTAGACCGGCCCATACCACTATCAGCGGCTCGTCTGTGCTCACACTCAAAAACCTCCTGTCCTAGTCAGACTCTTGGCTGCAGGTGGCGGAATGACAGTGTTGTCGATCTCCTAGGATAGTCATGCTGATCTGGGCATGAACGCTTCTTGCGTCTGAAGCTTATGTATGCTGATGCGACAGACACGTCAACTGCCACCCCACGTCTTTTCTGCCGCAGAAATCATCGTCGCTGTCACGGAAATGGTTTGCAGATGGGACAAGGTGGCAGAGAACGGGACATCGGAGGATCGAAAGCAAGACGGTATCCGGGGGCTGCTCTGAGCAACAGAAAAAGTCGGGGCTCGAGCCACCATTGTCATCATGTCTAAACAAGACTCAACAGATGTTGGTCCAATCGCTTCTGAAGTGTCTAAGTCGGACACTACGCCAGAAACGAGACAGCTGGTGATCTACATCCGAGATTGTCTTGACGAACGACGTGATCTTAGACAGAGAAAGGCCGCCAATCACCGCCCCCACATTCGGCTACCCCAGGTTTGTTGCCCCAAGTCCAAACTCTGCTTGACTTCTCGACACCACCTTCTCCGGCTCACACGCCATCCCTAGTCAGCTGCGACTCTCAGGCACACCCCAATGAAAGGCGAACAAGTTTTACTGCAGCGAAAACAGCTGAGGTACCCGCCTCCGCCTTCTTACTCGTAAGAGTTAAGGGGCCAAAGCGGAGATTTTCGAGCGTGCCGCTGCCGTTGAACTTGGTCAGTGCATCCGTGGGATGCCCATCGTTATTTTGTGGTTGCCAGAGCTGCATGCGAGAGAATTTCCTCGGCCTGTTGTGTTGAGTCGTAGACATGCATATCAGGCAAGGCCGTGTGTGTCGTTTTGCGTGCTTGTCACGATGCAATGTTGCCCCAAAGAGAGCACTTCCGGTTGCCAAGCACGGCTCAAGCGAGCTTCCCCGCTTGTAGAACTACATGCTACATCATACAACAAGTCCTTCGTAACAGACAAAGATATGAACTTTCAGCGGGACCCCGTGGCTTACGCACCAATAGGGACATTTCCACAGTAACGTCTCGGTAACCGAACCATACTTTGGAACCCTTGCAACATTATGCAGTTTGCTGCAATACATGTGCAAAAACTCCAGGGTCTCTCGATCAATCATCGAAACTTTGACATTGACATAATATTTACTCATATTAACCCCGGAATCACAGCCTTCCTGGCACCCACCTTCTCCTTGCCGAATTTCTTCACGTACCACTGCTTCCCCTGAATCGCCCTGGGCAACATGGTTGCAATCTCATTCATCAGGAAGGTCATCGCTGGTACACACGTCCATCCTCCTACTATGCAAAAGCCAGCCCATTCGATCCACTCCGTGAAGTAATGCGGATACAAAACGACGCTAAAGAGACCATTTTCGGGCATCATATAGATTTTCTCAACTCCCTTATCTCCTTTCTTCTCATCATCTCCTTTCTCTTCCTCCCTCCTTTTTTGATTCCTCGCTGCGGCCCTTCTGATTTCACGCAACTCGTCGTCGTGCCACATGTTAGCCATGAATCCGATAGCCCAGATCATCATCCCCAACTCCAGCCTTAATGCTGAGCCATACCAGTCCGTGTCCTTTGTCGGGCCAAACCCACCGAGCCAGCCGCCAAGGCTGAGCCCATTGAGGATATTGAACATTCCAGCAGAGATCCAAGGGAAAGGATGCATGGGAGAAATGCTTGGGCTCAAGTAGGCGAAGATGATGGACCGATAGATGTAATGGACCGTCTGTGAAATTTAGATTTACGTTAGCCGTGAGATAGCACCAGAACTTACAAACATGCCAGCCATGACCCAATTACCCCAGGGCAGGGCTGCAATGCCTACGTGCTTTGGGAGGGAGTACATCGTGTAGAGCATTACAAGATAGCCTGGGCTCTCCATCGAAGCCCAAGCGATCTTGCCCGGGATATTGAATCTGGAGTCTCTAGACGTCTTCCCTGTAGGATACCAGGTGAAGGACCAATCAAACAACTGGATCCATTGGAAGAGCGTCACCTTTGTTTACGTTAGCGGACCGACATGGTATAGAGTTGACAACCATACAATTGGGAAACACTGGAATATAAGAACTATCAGCTCCCAATGCTCGCGTGAAGGCGGCACCCAGCTCGCTAAAACTGCCATGTCTAGAAATGCAGTTCACTTCTAATGGTAAGATGCTTGTCGCAAGTCAAATGAGCGCTTCAACATACAAATGATATCATCACCCGCTAGAGTCTAGATCGCCAAGACCGGGGGTCAAGTAAGACGGTTAAGCGAATCACAAATTTCCAACGGGGACCAGAGTGTATGCAGAGTAGAGTGCGGTGAGCAATAACGGTGCCTTTTCTTCAGACGTTCTTCTTCACCTTCCCTCCCATTTCCTTTGAATCTGCATTCTCTTTCAACTTCACATCCCTATTTGTTCACTCAACCACGACTGTCATCGAAATACCGCAAACATGGTGCAATCGTAAGTACAACCCCTCAATTGGCGGGGAAATCGTTGCTCACATATTGTGCAGCTCTATTCTCGGGTTCCCTCGTATGGGAGTCAACCGTGACCTCAAGAAAGCCACAGAAGCATACTGGGCCGACAAGCTCTCACAGAAAGAGCTATTGGACGAGGGTAAACGGCTGAGATTGGCCCACTGGAAAATACAGAAAGATGCTGGTGTCGACCTCATCCCTAGCAATGACTTCTCATACTATGACCACGTCCTCGACCACATCCAACTCTTTGGTGCCGTCCCCGAAAGATACTCGAAGTACAAACTCGACCCTATTGATGAGTTCTTTGCTATGGGAAGAGGCCGACAAGTCCCCGAGAAGGACATTGATGTTCCTAGTCTGGAGATGGTGAAGTGGTTTGATTCAAACTATCATTACGTGAAGCCTACGTTGCAGGATGGTCAGCAGTTCAAGTTGCACGACAACCCCAAACCCGTTGTGGAATTCCTTGAAGCAAAGGAGGCTGGCATCGTTACACGTCCCGTCATTCTCGGCCCAGTGTCCTTCCTCGCCCTCGGTAAGCCCGACCGAGGCCAGAACGTCGTCCCCATCAGTCTCCTCCAAAGTCTACTGCCCCTTTACGAGCAACTTCTTACGAAGTTGAAAGAGGCCGGTGCCGAGAACGTTCAAATCGATGAACCTGTGCTTGCTCTTGATCTCGCACCAAAAGTCAAGAATGCTTTCAGACCTGCATATGAAAAGATCTCCGCGCTCGGTAACAAGGCTCCCGAGATCACCGTTGCCACTTATTTTGGCGATATTGTTCACAACCTTGACGTTCTTGAGTCATTCAAGGACCTCTATGGCGTGCATATCGATGCTGTTCGCAATCCAGAACAGGTGGAGACAGTCATGGGTGCCCTCGGCCCAAAGCAAGTCCTATCACTGGGTGTTGTTGACGGCCGCAACATCTGGAAGACCAACTTCAAGAAGGCCATTGAAAAGGTCGAGAACGCTGTTCAGAAACTTGGGAAGGATAGGGTCATAGTTGCTACATCTAGCTCCCTACTGCACACGCCTCATACTCTTGAGAGCGAGAAGAAGCTTGACGATGAAGTTCGTGACTGGTTTAGCTTTGCGGTTGAGAAGGCCGGAGAAGTGTCTCTTATTGCCAAGGCCGTCACGGCTGGACCAGCAGGTGTCCGATCAGAACTCGAAGCCAACGCTAAGTCCATGGAGTCGCGTGCAAGCTCCAAGCGGACGAACGTTCCTCAAGTCAAGTCTCGACAAGAGAGTGTGAAAGAGGATGACTTCAACCGCAAATCTCCTTTCCCCACCAGAATTGCTCAACAGCAATCCAAGCTCAATCTCCCCATGTTTCCGACCACCACTATTGGTTCTTTCCCTCAAACAAAGGTCAGTATTATCTTTAAGTTTACATGTTACTACTTCGGACTTCACTATGCGTCTAAAGATCTAGGACTACTCCTAGCACTTGTCTTGTATTCTTGAACCTGTCTTGTGTTTCGTGAACCTGCCTTACTACTCTTGTGCCTGCTATATGCATCTAGGCTGACTCTCAGATGCATTAAAAGGAAATCCGTGTTCAACGACAGCGCTTCACCAAGGGAGAGATCACCGCCGAAGAGTATGAAAACTTCATTAACTCAGAAATACAAGATGTCGTCAAGATTCAAGAAGAGCTCGGCCTCGACGTTTACGTCCATGGCGAGCCTGAGCGAAATGATATGGTTCAATACTTCGGCGAGCGTCTCGAAGGCTATGTGTTTACAACCCACGCATGGTCAGTGCTTTCCAGAGTCTCCCTAGGCATTTCCACGAGACTTGTCGCAAATTCTGGCTTTGAACAGTAACGCTAACTCCAAAAACTGTAATAGGGTCCAAAGCTACGGCTCACGATGCGTTCGACCACCCATCATTGTTGGTGACGTTTCCCGCCCACATCCCATGACCGTCAAGGAATCGAAGTATGCCGCATCAATCTCCAAGAAGCCCATGAAGGGGATGCTTACTGGCCCAATCACCTGTCTCCGCTGGTCATATCCCCGCGATGATATCCACCAATCTGTGCAAGCCGAACAGCTTGCGCTAGCTCTCCGTGATGAAGTTGTTGATCTTGAAGCTGCAGGCGTCTATGTGATCCAGGTTGACGAGCCCGGTGAGTGTGATCCCGAAGTCATTGATTTTTGGGTTCTTGTTATTTTTTCTTTGGAATGAATTTTAATTCCGAGACCTTTATCTGAGGAGCAAAAGGCTCCCTAGACATGTCTCACTACCAAAACGTTGCCTTGAAGAGTATGACTGACCTGAAACCTATTATAGCTCTCCGTGAGGGCCTCCCACTTCGAGCTGGTCTTGAGCGTGAGAACTACCTCAGCTGGGCTGTCAAGGCTTTCAGGCTGTCGACCGCCGCTGTAGCGGACTCTACCCAGATACATAGCCATGTGAGTTTTTTTTGAGTGGTCATTACCTCTCTCACTGCAGGCACTTTGGAGTCGGAGGACATTACTTAGAGCTCAGGCTCTGAAGCATGTCTTTCTAGCTTTTGAGGTCCTCAAGTTGCGGGTGATGCTGACTGTGAGATGAATTCAGTTCTGTTATTCGGAGTTCCAGGATTTCTTCCAAGCCATTGCAGCCCTTGACGCGGACGTTCTCAGCATTGAGAACAGCAAGTCCGACGCCAAGCTTCTCAAGGTCTTTGTCGACGAGGCGTACCCCCGGCACATTGGCCCTGGTGTTGTAAGTAAAGCTCTGAGGCTCACATCTTGTGGACAATCGTATTGACATTGATGCTTCCTCAGTACGACATCCATTCTCCGCGTGTCCCATCTGAGCAGGAGATCAAGGACCGCATTCAAGAGTATGTCATATCCGAACTTACTACTCCCTTTCGACTGTCCTATCTCTTACGAGGGTTATGCTGACAATTCCTGTAGAATGTTGCAATACTTGAGCCCAGAGCAGCTGTGGATCGATCCTGATTGTGGTCTCAAGACGAGGCAATGGAAGGAGACGGTGCGTTTTCCAAGTTATAACTCCCTTGTTTTCACAATCTCTTCGCCCTCAGCGACATGTGTCCTGAGCTTTGCCACTCAAACTTGCCTCTTGATACTTAGCTACAATCGGGAAAGCAATGCTGACTACTTATTTAGAAACCCGCCATCACGAACATGGTCAACGCCGCGAAGTTCTTCCGTTCAAAGTATACACAATCACAATAGAGGAAAGACAACACGGATAGTAAAGTGGTCCTGATTTGCAGGATCTTCAACATACTACATTTAGATGATTAGATGCTCTCAACGAGTGAATGCATGGCGTTGGTGGCTGTGCCGAGATAGGTGATGTTGCTCACAAAAGACTTGGCTTCTTTCCTGCTTGTGATATTTAACAGATTTGGAATCGCCCCTTAACTGGGCCATACATGGGTGAATGAAAATAGTGGAGATAGTAAAATGAAGCAGCATGAGGCCAAGAGGCCGATGAAGCAAAAGATCAACCTCTTCCAGTTTGCAATATTGTACCCTGCTCATGACATGGAGATTCTGTCAAAGCAGATCGTGCCTTGGTATTGAACTTCGCAGGTTTGCAGGCAAGACATGTCCAGCTGAGAGGGAGGTGTCTCACCTTAACTTAAAGGCTTTCACGATGCTGATGTGCATAGAAGACTCGTTTGTCATGAGTCTGTCCAAACTAGATTCGGCGAATTCCTGTTTCAACGAAAGTAACTTGAAGAGACTGTTCGTGAAACGTCTTCATAGGTCTAGTGAGATCGAAAGCTAGGTCGGCTTTCAACAACGGAAGATGCACTTTCCTTCACTGACCGCGATGGTCACCCCAGCGACTCAGACCCACGTGCCGTTCGCCGCAATGCAATAGCTACCTCTCTTATATTTTTCGTGCTTGCATCCTTGTCTGCATACATTCTCTTATCCACACAAAGCTTCTTACATCTGCATGATTATCAAAGCATGACTCCACGGCTCTGTTGTGGTTTTGGCCGTCCCTCATCACCAGAAGATAGTCCAGTCCGGCTCCGTGAAGTCGAAGCAGGGAAAGGTCTAGGGCGGCGCTTCACCATCTCCACCGACTTCTCCACTGAGCCCTCTACCGAGTACGAACCATCTATCCAGCAGATCTTCTACCCTCCAAAGTTCGCAAAAGACACCACGCCACACTCCTCCCAATTTCAGATCAGACGCCGCGAAAGTTTGCAAGCCATTCATCATGCCGCGGACAAAGTCAAGCACAAATTATTCCTGAGCCCCCCTTCGCCAAAGTCCAAGGCTTCTCGCGTCCTCGGTGAGAATCTCACTACTGGAAATGAAAGCGATGCACGTGAGATCCATGACTCGGTCGCAAGAGTGATACTTGATCACCACAACGAGATTTTTGATGAGGATGCTGTGCCCATACGGACACCAGGAGACTCTTGGTCTCGTCAAGATGTGCGACAAGGATCGATTCAAATGTCCCCTAGCCACCTCAAGAAGCTTCTCAATAGGTCTTCTTCCCCGCGGCCCGACTCAGTTACAGTCGTTGAAAGGCCTCTGCTAGAGCAACCTTCGCCAAACCCAGAGAATGCTGGCGCGTTTGGCAAGACGCTGAGGGACAAAGCAGTCCAAGTTCCGTACCTTGCTATCGATGAGCATGATGGTGACCAGGCAACGGGTGGTGGTACCAATCCAAAGCACTTGACCTTAAGTGGATCTCCGACAAGAAGAAAAAGCTTACGTTCAACGAATCTACAATTCTCGCATACCAGCGACCAAGATGAGGAACCTGCATTACATGAAAAAGACTCGGAGAACCGAGTGAAGAGACCAGAGGATCCGCCAACTCCTACTCTCAACCCAGCAGACATCGCTAGCGGGAAACGTGACATCAGCTCTGTCTCTAGCCAGATTTTTGGGCTACCTACCACTTCTGACAGACTGGCGTCTTTCTATAATGCTAATCGAACGCTTTTCAGTGGCTATTCTGGAGACACTGCGCGAGCTGCAGAGGCCAATCCGTTCAGAAGTCCGACTTGGCGACGTAGCGCCTCAGGCGTTCTCGACAGATCACTGCTTGAGGGCATGGTCTTTGCAAGCAAAGCTGAGCACGATAAGAAGGAGGGTCCTACTGACCAAGCACCACAACGAGGCGGCGTGGATGGACCCAGCTCAAGCTCTCACACTCGATCTCACAGCGAGGGGAGTGCTCATGGCTCGATCCATCTCTACAACATGCGGATCTCGGAGCGCCTGGCGTCAAATGGCATAGCACCCTCAGTATCCTCGCCAGGACTACGAAGTACCAGTGGAAGCGAACTGAGCTGGCGTAAGAATCCCGAGTTCCTATCTTTGAAGCGACGTCAATTGTCTAGTTCTGGTTTCTCCAGCTCTAAAGTCCCTACATCATGGGGAAGCCCAAAACGAAATGCAGCTTCATCTGTGTACAGCTCAAGCTCTCACTGTATCACTGCGCCTATCCCACGTCCTCCGCAAAGCGAAGCTTCCAGCCTCAAAGAAAGTGGCAGCCCGAGTCCACCAATACTCTCCCAATCAGCAATCGACAGTCTCCGATCATCCCGCAGCCAAACTCTCGACACGGAAGCCCAATGGTCGCTCACCTCGCCCCCAAACCTCATGCAGGTCCCCAGAACGCGACAACGAACCAGTCAGCTCGGCGACCCAGCAGCCTTCGATCACCCAAACGCCATCATCCGCAGCAAGAGTCTCAGCACCGCAGAGATCGACTCAGCTGAAGGTCGTCTCCTTCGTCGCGCCCACACCGTCGCTCAAACGCGCTATTTCTCCCAAGCCGACATTGACGAGCTGACAGCCGAAATAGCAGCCCGGTCACCACCACGAAGCCGGAGAGTTACAATGTCATTCGATGGTGCGACGCTCGACCCGCTTTCCCAATCCACTAGTCGTGTATCTCGCCAGCCTAGCTGCTTGAGTCATCAAGCAGGCTTGTCAACTCGCCATAGAAGCACGGTAGATCCGGCCCACCGCACGCTCGACCCCTCCCGCGCAGACTGGAGTCGCGCGGGCAAGCTCTCCATGGCGGCAGGCTATGAGCCCGTGGGCTCGAGCATCTGGGATAAAGCGCTGTTTGAACACGCGACGGAAGATGTGAAACTTTCGCAGAAACGTCCGGGGAGTTTGTCGACTGAGGAGATGTTGAGACGTTGGAATACGAAGAAGAATCAGATGTCGAAGTCGTCGCTTGGATTAGGGCCAGTAGAGACTGGAGCACCACCTACGGCTTTGACGATCGCGAATCCAGATGAGGATGTCATGGCGCATCTGCAGGTCTACAGTCTCTCGCCACCAGTCTCGACATCGGGGTTCACGAGACGGGCGTCGAGGGGCCATATTAGGAGTAGTTCGAGCACGTCCACGAGTGGGAGTTGGAGCCGGTTTCCTGCGCACTCTCGACGAGGGAGAATTGAAGCGAGTGCTGGGGAGGACGATCGTGTTTTTTCTAGGGACTTCGCACCGTCGAGCGAGGAGCTCCCGAGTGTTTCGGCTCCAGTGCCGCCGACCTCGCCTGTGAGTACCAACCCCACGCCTCCCCAAAGCAAGGGAAGCCCGGCGAAGAGATTGAGGGATAAAGTCATCAAGAAAGCACATTCATCCCCGTTCCCGAAACTGAGGGCTAGTGTGAAAGATTTATACCAATCGAAATCTCTCGATAAGATGCAGAGGGATATTGCGGGACGGTTGGCGGTTGATGAGGCGAGGGGTCATAAGAGTAGTGTTAGTGAGGGTGTTATGGTGGGCGAGTACCCCGAGCTCGAGATGTTGGCGCCGCTTAGTCCGAGTCTGCATTCCTCGTTGGGGGCGGATTATTTCAGAGACTTTGATTTTAGGGAGAGGACGAGGGAGGTGGGGAGGAGGAAGAGCAAGGCGAGGGTGAGAAGGAGTATCAATTCCCTACGCGCAGAAGCGCCCCCAACGACAATGCAGTCACCACCTCGTACCAGGAAACGTGCAAAGAGCGTCCGTTCTTCGACGAGCAGAGGGAGTACCAAGAGCTCTCGTAGCGGGAAGAGCAAGATTGGGGCCGCGAAGTGGAGTAAGTTGTATGAGAGCTGCGTACAGTTGCCGCACTGGAGTAGTATGGGCAGCTCGCCGAGTCAGAGTGTAAGATGTTTGAGTCCGGGATGGGAATGTGGAGGCGGTGTGGGTGGGATGGGTGGTGTGGGTGGTGTGGGTGGGAGCTATGGGATGAGTGGTGTTGGGGGGAGCTATGAGAGGGCGTTGAGTGAGCATTTTAGTCCGTTGGATGTGGAGGGGCTGGGGGTTGGGAGTGGTGATGAGGAGGGTGATGGAGGGAGGGTGTGATGGGTCAGAGTGTATGGCAGGGAACTGGCTGAGGGAAGCCCAGGGCTGATGGTTGGAGAGCAACGGGCTTTTGGATAGAGGTAATGGTTATGTTTATTGTTGTATGAGTTTGGATTGTAGGATAGAATGGAAAGACAGTGGTTATGCGTTTGGATTGTATGAAATCAAACGTTTGGAAAAACACCGATCATTCCTCTGAATATCCACTCATAGGTCTTTCCTTCTTGATGAATCTTCTGCGTAATTGTCGACATCTAGGCTGATGCTTCGTCTTCGTCATAAGGTGATCATCACGAGGTTCCTGCGTTGAGGTAACGATATCCGGCTCCATCCCTTGCACTCGACCAAAGCGCGTGGTATCGGATCTTGATAGATCTAATCACCTTCTTTTGCCAAATGCTCTCCAATGGGTAGTGAAAGGGTATCACTTCGTTAGATTGGATTAATTAGAATTACCAGCTGGCCGTGGTGCAAGACACCAGATATTTCCAGAGTATCCAACAATTGGGCCATTCACCCACCATCACCCACCATCTCCGTTCTCTTGCTCCTTCTTACTCCCCTTTCCTTCCCCCACAGGCTTCCGTGGTATACTCCCCACACTCACGCTCCGCTGTCCCTGCTCCGTATCTGGACTCGTGATCCTCCTATCTGACCCGGGGCCTAAGCTGGCCCACACCCCAGCCGAAGAGCCCATTGCCGATCCCACCATAACACCCAAACCCTCACTGTCAGTCCTCTGCCTCAATGGCAACGGCGTTGCCGTCTCTTCATACGCTGGTAGCGTGGTGATTGTGGCGATACTATCCCTGTGACCACCCTCGCCAGCACCATTGCTACTACCGCTATGGCCGGGGTGATCTATGACCTCGAAATCATCTTCTACCGTGTTCCTCGGCAACGGAGGTGCTTGCTCCAGGCTGCTTATGTGAGCGAGAGTAGCTGCTTGATCTGTCACGATAGACGAGTATCGAGGTGGCACTTGTAATGCTGGTGCGGGTTTGCGCTGCACGACGTTGTTCACGGGGTCAATCGCGGGGAGAGCTGAGGCGGCTGGTAAGGTGATGGTGCGGGCGGGTCGTGGAGGAAGTGGAGGGCGGAGATCATCGTCGTTGACGTCTGAAGAGGAAGAAGATGAGTTGTCCAAGAGGGTTATGCCTGATATTTGCGATTCAGAGACATTGCTGGTGGTATGCGTGGCTGTGGATTCAAGTGGGTCTTCACGTTCTCTTGGATCCGAGGGTGGTCGAAGGTCGGAGAGGAAAGTTTCTGGGGAAAGACCCAAGGCGGGTGCGAGTTCGGAGGACCATTTCTCGATCATGAGGGCGAGGATCTTGCGGATTATGGCGGTCATTTTCATGTCCTCCATTGGATCCGGGCCGTGAAGGAGGACGGCAGCGAAGCAGACGGCGAGGTTGTATGGTGTCATTTTGTTGATTTCTGAGTGAGACGTGATGAGTGAGAGGAAAGGCAGGAGGTGCGTCTTGAGAATTGTGCGAGCGTTTTGGTCTAGAATTGAATACTCGACTCCAGGCTCTAGCATGGTAAAGATCTCATTCACGTCCAGAGTTGAGTCTTGCGAGCCATAATATCTTTGTAGTGCTTGGTAGCTAGACGTTGGAAATAGGGGTTCTTTAAGCTCCTTGTACCAGAGTTTGATCAATGCTGCAGCTGTATGAGCGTCGTAGCCCTCCATCTGTTCAAGCTGCTTCGAGTCAACCACAACGTCTCCGAACCCTTCTCTATGAGGAGAAAAGGTCATAGTGGTATCTCCATCTTTCCAAATAATGAACTTCTGTCCTCTCTCGTAAGCTTCTCGTACCACTTCCACAGTCTGCTGTCTCGCAGAAATTCTGAACAACCCTTCAGTCTTGATTATGTCTTCATGAAGTAGAAATGAGGTCGCTTCACGCAGTAGGCGGGGGAGTCTCGGCTTCTTGTCCGCAGATAGCGGGAAAGGGTTTTGAACGCCAAAAGCTCTCTTGCCGCTTGCATATGGAACGTAGATGTCTGGCAGCTTCTTCCGGTCTGTGAAGTAGGCTGAAGGCGGTATAAGGAGGTCTTCAATAGGTAGATGAAGTGCCAAAGCTGTCATGGTTGAGAGGTGAACGGCCTTCTTCCTGAATTTTGGACTGACAACTGTCGCGAACATCTCCATGATTACCCTCACCCAGCGCTTTTCGTGTACGATCCATAGCTTCTTCAGTCGCTTTCGGGTAGCCCGACTAAGGACATTGTAGGCTCGCATGAACCAGCTAAAGCCGGGTCTTTTCTGAGTCTTGTCCTTAACGCCGTCTTCTTCATCTTCATCTTCCATTCCGCCTGTGGTTCGATGACCATAGCTGCCACCTGGGTTTCCGCCGGCGAAGAAAACAATCTCGTATTCCAGGCCCCCAATCAAATCTTCTTCTTCTGGTAAGCGAGCAAGCACGTAGGGAAGTAATTCGTCATAGTACTCTTGTTTGGCATCCGGGAAGGCTGCGGAGTTCAGTATGAATATAGGTAAGTCATTAGGAGAAGGCAGTGGGGAACGGTATAAGATGCTGGCTGCAAGGGTTGCTAGTTCAGGGGAGTAGTCCGCAGAGGTATGTTGGGGAGGGATTGTGTTGAGCGGTATGGAGTTGGAGCGAAGGCGGTTCACAAATGCTGGAGGCATCGAGCGAGGGGTAGAAAAATAAAGATGATCGTAGCCTGAAGGTGTGAGGGAGCGATGAATATTTACAATTCAAGCCTTTGGCGGCCAGGGGTAAGCCTTTAAGTGTACACCCTCGACATGGCAGATACAACTGCCACGTAGAGCCATCGACACCGGCTCTTCACAGCGGGAGACAGATCACATTCTGCGTCAGGCAGCCAGAATAGTCAATTCTGGATCAGTGACAAAGAAAAGGGAAAAGGCAGGCTTTGATAGGGTAATGATTGAGTTTCAAAGTCATGAGACAATCGGGAGCATTCCGCACTCTATTCTCAGCCTCAAGTTGTGCTTCCAACGCGAGGCCACGCGTACGAACGCTACACCATGCGTCATTTCTTTTCATTTGTGGTGGCCATTGGAAGACTCAACTATTTCAACAATCAAAAGCGAAGTAGTTCGGGCCGAATCAACTCTCTCACCCATATCTTTGCGAGACTAGCAGGCACCAGAAAGGTGGCGCTTGGAGGCAGTGCTTGCGAGTTCTTCACGTGCAATCTATGGAGCATGCTTCGGGTTTGAAGGAAAGAACGACGAAAGCCTCTGCCTGGTCAGTAGGTACGGTGGGTGAGATAGTTACTCTTGCATGCACAAGTCTTTATCCATCCGAGAAAGCTGAATCCGCTAGTAAGAGTTTGAATATAAATGCCACCGCTTCATGTCTCTATCGTAGGAAAACTTAAACGTCACATCGTAGCCAAGGCATCTTTCTTGAGTCTGCCTCCCAATGAAATATCCTAATAACTCCTCATCTATCCTGGTGTCGTATCCATAACGTTGGTTTCTGCAAGTTGCTTGTTCTTGCACTCGGCTTTGAATGCATTGATCTTCTCTAACAACTCTGTGTCCGGGATGACATCTTCGATCTTGAGTGGGGTTCGATTGAAAGGATCATTGGGGTCTGAGAGCAGATGTTGTCGGATAGTGGAGCGGTCGACGGTGTTGCGCGATATCGGGAGGATGACAGGGTCAGTCATAAGCGTAGCCATGAGTGGATCTTGAATAGTCATGTCAGCCTCGTACTCATCCAAGAAGCAGTGGTCCGGATTGCTTGATAAAATGGGAAACTTACCTGTGAATTCATCCGGTATCTCTCCAAGATCCTCCTCTATTTGATCCTCAGCCTCTTTGGCCCGCTTGAACTTCTCACCAAGTGCGCCCAGCGCTGCCAGCTCGTCCGAGCTCTTCTCGTGCTTGTCTTTCATGATCCATCTCGCCTTACTGAAGTTCTCAGGCTTGTAGCTTCGTCCATCCCGAGCGACTGCGAACACAAAGTTTTCCTTGTTCCTGAGGTTGAGGAAAACGTCTAGGATATCTGACAAGAGCTTCTTCGGCACGAAGCCATACTCAGCCGGGTTCTCGACCCTAAGATTGTTGGCCTTGGGTCCCACCATTACGTCCAGGTTGTAATCGAGCATGTCTGCTAGACGCTGTACGATCTCAAGTTTGGTGAATGAGTCAGCCAGGGCTTCAGTAAATAGTTTGAGCATAGCCATGGTCTCGGTCGTAAGCTGCATATAGCTTTTTGCTCTAGATTTCGCTTCTCCCAAGGCTTCTTCTTTCTGGGTGCGTGACTCCTGCTCCATTGTCGGTCCACTCGTCTTCAATTCCTCAGTCAAGTCATGTATCTTTGTTAAATGGGTGAGCGACTCGTCGAGAACGTAGGTGACATCATTTAGTAGTAAGTTCACAAACCGAACAAAAAACTCGGTATTCTGAGCTGCTTCCTGGGATAGCCGGTCACGGTAGATCTGATTGGACCATATGCATTTGATGATCTGGAAGATCTCGAATCGAATGTTGAATTTGTCATAGAATTGGTTATGAGTGCCAGTCGTTTCAGCCTCTATGTAGTATTTGATAAGAGAATGCAGGAGGTGTTCATTCGCGAAAGGTAGAGCATTTAGGAGATCCCCAAGGCTTCCCTTTGTCCGATACGGCATTGGCCAGGTGCCTGTGAACAAAATGGTAACAAGTCCACCTTTCAGGTAGGGATTCTTTATATACTCAGAGCTTCGTAAGAATGTAATGCATAGCATCACTAATTCGTCACTCTGTGTTGGGCTAATGATCTGTGGAAGGTTGCGCGTAATGAACTTGAAGTTGTCAACTACGTCTTCCAGAAAGTATTCGGGTAGGCACTTGAAGGCTCCTATCTGCTCTTCAGGCAGCGGCAACTTCAGCGGTTTCTGTGGAAAGTCGTGCGTGGTTGAGACTAAGCGGAGGAGCCATACGATGACATATCGCATAAATTGCATGGATCTTGTTTGTGAATGATCATCAAGCAGAACACCTTCAACAGCATACTTATATGAGGTTCCTTTCTCGATTTGGTCTTTGTACTTCTGCAGAGCATTATCGAATTGAGCAAGCATCACTGGATTATTCACAATTTTCTGACGATCAAGTTCGATTTCTTCCAGGTGCTTCTTCAGCCGCTTGAGGTGTCTGTCCAGGTCGCTCAGCATAGAATTAGCAGCTTCCGTGCCATAATGATGTGCAGCTAGCGTGAGAAAGAAGACCTCCGATATGAAGTTGTTGGTTCCTTCTGCAGGATTAGCGTAAAACTCGTCCGATGCATTTTGGTCTGCATTAAGCTTGGTCTCTTCCTTGATGTCCACCCGCGGGTTGCGTCGAAGATAGTTTACGTCTATCCGATCAATTTTGGAGAAAGACGCATCCATGAAAGGTTCACAAAGTTGGTCAAGGCAGACTGTGACGTTGATCATGAAACCATCTGAAGAGACCGTCTTCGGATCGACTTGCATTGCTCGGCGCTTGTGATTAACGTTACAGCAAAGCGCGAACCAATCCAGCATGCGTTCTCGGGGCTCTCTACCAGTCTTTATAATCTTGTTGACAATGTCAAGTAAATCCATTTGATGCGTCTGCAGCGTCATGCGGAGTGCCCGCTGCGAGTTGGCAATAAAACCCTGATCTCGTGTCGACGGTGCCGAAAAATAAGTGTTCGTCACTTCACCTTGCAATGGCGAAATTGTGAAATATGGGCCGAGTAACGTAGCTGACTCAACCTTTGGTGCCTGCAACCCAGTGGGAAGGAACATGTTGGATTGCGTGATAGCCTCAACCATCCGCGGGTACTGTACAGCATTTCGCAAAGCGTTCAAGTATGGTTTGAAATCATCGTTCATTGTCATCTTCGCAAGTCGTTGGCTCAATTCTTCAAAGGCACCAACCAAGACGTCTTTGACTGACTCGTCCTCGGCAAATCTTGAGATAGCTTCAACAATAAAATCGTGATCTATGCCCTGTTCATCCTCAGGATCGTACAGAAAGTGTTGAGCTAGGAGATTAGACTCCGAACCTTCCATGCCAAACATCTCTGGCATAGTAGCTGCGAAGATGCAGTAGCTCATGCATAATCGTCTTGCCTCTTTCACTATCCGAAACTTTGGGTCTTCCTCTCCATTCTTCCGCAGACTTCTGAATTGCCTTGAAACTCTTTTCCAGCACTCGAGTAAGTATCTGAGTGGTGTGAAACCCTTCTTTACGCTGGACGCAGCTTCAAGGAGCACTTGATCTAAGACGCCGGTGCTAAGCCTTATTGGTTGTCCCGACTCTTCAAGTTCCGATCGTGTCCCTGAGAGTGACACCGGCGAAGTGCCAGGGCCAATCTGCTTCACACCTGGTGTGAAGGTGACCCTGAAGATGGTACCAAGCTGTCTGTCCTCCCATTCGTCCAGAGTCTCCGAGGCCTTTGGGCTCCGCCTTCCGCTTGCATCTCGCTTTTGTGGTGTCCGTGGCCGCTGACTTGAGATGCTGATCTTAGGAGCTTCGCCACCATTTTGTTTGATGCCTAGTTGTGAGAAAGGGTTCTGATCTGCAGGAGGGCTAGAGGAGGTTGGGGTCTTCATCTGAGACTTTGACGGTCCGCTTGATCGAGTTGGCGATACTTCTGGCGCTGCAGACTGGGAGTCTAGTGAAGTGGGGGATGTGTTATTCGTGTTCTCATTCTCTGCTGTGGGCTGCATCGCATTTCTGGTGCCTGGATTTCCAAGCTTGGCCAGTCGCTTGTTACGGATCTGTAGCTTTTAGTAGATAGTCTTTGAGATGGTTTGGATGTAAGGCGAACCTTGTCCGCGTCTGATAATGAGTCAGCCATAATGAAAGATGGTCAAACTATGAAACAGCCGAGCAACAGCTGAGGAAGGAGCGAATGTAGAAGAAGTTCCGAGGTGGATGGAAACTCGAAAGATATCTGAATTAGCTCTTATGTCATCTCAGGTGTGAGGTGCCTAAAGCCGGCACCCCGCAACACGGGCCTTAAAGCGTATCTTGCCAGGGCTCAACACGGTGGAATGGTCATGTTAGGCGGCAACATTTCAGTGTGCTCTCAAGGCTCTCTAGTGATACAGCATGGCGACACAAGATGATGCACGTGATGGATGGTGTTGAACTTGTATGTGGTCAAAACTTCATTCGAGCATGCTATATCATACCACAATACCCCCAAGCTCCATGCATAGTAATGAGTCTGCCTGACTCGGACAATCGCTAGTAGTAATATCCCAATGAATGTAAACGCTTGCATGCTCTCTTATCGTAGTTTCGCGCTTCCCTCAACTTGTTCTCATCGGGGAAAAACCAGCCCTGCGCCTCCTCTGCCATTCGATTTTGGGTCCGACTTTCTATTTGACATTGATGTTGCAGGGTTGTGAGGTACTGGTTTTCTGCTTTCTTGTCAAGATCGTTCATTTTGCGAGTGCTATAATCGGCAACATCGCTCGGGTTGAGGTAGTAGTCGACTTTCAAGTTGCGAGTGGTGCGGTGCATTGTGTTTGGAGGGCCGGGTTGAAAGTTGATTCCAGGACCGGATGGAAGCGCGGAGGAGAAGAGGGAAGATAGTAGTGGAAGCACGAAGAGTATCAGGAGAGGGAGAAGGTTTGACAAGGCTCCGAGAAGAGTCTGCGGCCGGTCATCATTTTGTCCGTTGGCTTCTCTTGGTCTTCGCCGCGGTCTCCCTCCGCCAAATTGATGTACTCGAAACCCGGGGCCACCTCCCATATTGAAGACGAATTGAGGACCAGTATCGAACATGCCTCCGCCTAGTGAAGGTTAATACCGTCACTGAGATTCAACATGATCATCATGCTCACCAAGAGGACCACCCATACCCCCACCTCCAAAGAACCTATTGAACAGCTCTTCTGGCGAAATCTCGTCATCGAACATAGGCCCTCTGGTGCCTGGTGATCTCGCAAAGCCGCTGAAGGGCGAAGCGGTTGATGCGGAACTCGATCCAAATCTACTGTCTGGATCGCCTCCAAATCGATCGTATTTCTCTTTTTTTTCGGAGTCTGATAGTATTTGGAATGCTCTCGAGACCACTACCGTCCTGATTAGCATTCAGTCCAAGTGTCTCAATCGCTGTAGCCGTATGTACGATTCTCTCAACGTACTCTTGAATGCCTCGTCTGCGCCATCATATGCATTCTTGTCTGGATGCGTCAAAAGACTCAGTTTTCGATAGGCCTTTTTTATTTCGCCATCTGAAGCTCCTTTCTCTAGCCCAAGAATCTCGTAGAAAGCCGTCGCTTGACATTTACGCACTCTTATGACTGCAGTCTTTTGCTCGATCGTATACTTTTTCTCCTGATTGCCCTGGTTATGCTCTCTATTACGAGCAGCACTGCCATTCGGTTCTGCTCCCGAGGCTGTTGCTGCGGGCATCACTTGAGAGCCTGGAGCTCAGGCGGTAAGAGATAGCGCAATGATCGCAGGTATACAATTTCGGTCAAGTTGAACCTGTGTCTCCTGAAGAAGTCTTCATCTTGAGAATAGTGGTCTTGCCCGCGGATGAGTGTGAAATCATGACCGTACTTCATGCGAACTTGTCATCACCTCAGCGAGACAAAAAGGCTTGGCAGTTTATTGGCTGGGTCACCGGGCGTTCACAAACAGTCGGCGTTGTGTCTGCAACGAAGTTCATAGATTTGTTGATTGACAAACTAAATGCACCACATGGCACCTACCGACGTTGTCCGGACAGCATTCTATGGAATTGTTGCCGTCAGTGGTGCGTGGCTGGTTGGATTGCTCGCATGCACTAGCACTTGGGTCCAACGACAAATCTTCTACTTACACAATCTCCCGATCGATTGGGGTCAAAGACTAGATGAGCCTGAGACCTTCGGGTTCTTAAAAAATCAGGTAACACCATTCAAGGTCAAATCCAAAGACGGAACGCAGCTATACGCCTGGCTTGTGACCCCTCTGAAGCTGTATGCAAATCACGAATCTGCTGTAGTGAACGATGAGTCAAGCTATGGAGATATCGAAAACAAAGAAGCGTTTAAGCTTTTGACAAGCAATGAAAACTCTCGATTAGTGATCTACTTTCACGGCAATGCTGGCTCAGTCGGCCAAACTCGACGAACAGAAGCTTACCGCTCGATATACAGTGGTGCTCCGGAGTCTATCCATGTTCTAGCGTTTGACTATAGAGGTTTCGGTAGATCGGAGGGTACGCCTTCTGAGTCAGGGTTGATTGAGGACGCAATTGCTGTGATACGATGGGCCATGGAAGTTGCCAAAATATCGCCGTCTAGAATCACTCTACTTGCTCAAAGTCTAGGTACAGGTGTCGCTTGTGGCGCGGCTCATCACTTTATCAATTCCGAGCCAAAGGTTGAGTTTGCGTCCTTGGTCCTCTGTGCAGCCTTCATTGATGCATCTACAATATTTCTAGACTACCGACTGCTGGGCTACGTTCCGTGCCTTGCCCTAATAAAGTTGATCCCAAGTATGCGTGGATGGATTTGTCATCACATAAAGGATACATGGAGGACCGCTGATCGGTTATCGGATCTCTTAATCAAAAGCAGTACCCACTTGACACTTTGCCATGCTACGTGGGACACCACTGTACCACATGAACATTCCCGCCATCTATTTTACCGAGCAGTAAATGCCATCGAAGACGACATATTAACCAACTCCGAGATAGACCAAAAAGCAATTTCTGTGTCCCTTGGGGAAGGTGGAGTCTCGTATACTTGGACACAACACTCAAAACGCATTGAGCTCCTTTTGGTCAAGCATGGTGGTAAGGCTCCCTCAATCTTGCTTCCGTCTCTCACTTACCGGAACAGGCCACAATGGTATCATGAAATGGGCACCTGTAGCACTTATTATTCTGAAGAGCTTCCCTGATTTGACTTGACACCATGCCAAAGTTTCCCTCAATTACTCTTTCATACATGTGGTAGGAGATTCGTCCACTCAACGGTCTCAAAAGCACCCTTTGGCTCCTTTCGAAGACAGAGGAACACCTGAACGATGAGGCAGAAACGTGCCACTAAGTAAGTGAAGACTGTAACGGCACCAGTTAGAATTTGAGCGCTCGAGACTTTGGTCCTTTCGTTGCTTATCTTCTCCATTTCCGACCGCTTGCTGGGCAAAATTAACGATATCAAAAGGTACGACTTTCTATTACTTGTAATCCAGAAAACTACCATTGACGCGGTCATTGCCACCGTAGCAATTCGCCAGAGCAGCATCTCTACGTGAGACGGGAAGTCAAAGCGCCATGCCGAGAAGTGAATACCAGCGTATGCAACCCACACGAGAAAGACAACGAGCTGATCAAGTTTGGAATATTTCAACGCAAAGATGTCGTTCCGAATGCGCGTCGACGGTCCAATGTATCTCGACTGCCCCGGCCAAAACTTTGCCTTGAGAATGATCTCTGAGGTAATACTGGGACTGTTCACCTTGTCGATAAAGTCTAGTGGCGTTTGCCGCCAAGCGTATCTGGTCGGACTCAAACGCTCGAGCAGATCCACTGTCTTGTCATCTATAGCAAGCATACTGGGCACCTCAATATCGTGCGGTTTGTGGAACCAGAAGAAAAAGGTCACGAGTGATGGAACACTGAAACCTAACGTTCCGATCTCAAGGGTTGTAATGGGTAAATGTTGAGCCGCTCGGCCGATCGTCTCCATGATCAGCCACCCAATCTGGCCGCAAGCAAGCAACTTAGCAAACTTGTCCGCTTTGCTTTTATCCCAAATCTCTTTTTTTGTGAGCTTTGGCATATCTAGGTAGCCTTCCGCAAGCAAAAAACTCAATTGTGCCGCGTTGATGGGAAAAGGTTTGCTGTCCTTTGGATGAAGCCAAAGGCCGCCCATGTCAAGGAAGAAGGCATGCTGCATTGACCATTCTCGGCCCAAAGCCTTCATAACTTGGATCGACTGTCTCGCAGCCACCCATTGTACGAACGCTGATGCTGTGACAACCTCTGGCACAATAATGGCAGCAAACATCCATTTCGCTTTCCGCAGCTGAATTTGCCAGTGTGTTTCTTCTGGTGACGGCACATTCAAATGCAGGACGGTCCACGTGGCAACAAAATGGTGAAAAAGCACGTCCAGACGATGCTCAGTGTCCCACGACCACTTGGTTGGGCTACCCATCCGTGTGCGAAAGCATCGTTGGTGGTCGTGTTTGGAGTCATGGAAAAATGGCAGAGGCAAGCAGCTCCAAAGAACGGAGACACGGCTAAGGGGTAGAAGGGGATTTTCAGAGGTGGGCTCCTCGCACATTTTGAGTGGCCGTCAATGAGCTCAGCCTTGCACTGTTCGGCCCCCGCCTTGAAACGCTGGCTTCGATGTATGGGCGCCAAGCATGAAGTACGGGTTGCCAGACACCAACAAATCCGGTCTAACCGCCCACGCTAGTTATCGAAGAACCAGCTAAGCGCGGAGCAAAAATGAGTAAGATCAGAATGTAACAATATTCATTTCGAGTTCTCTTTACCGTGTGCCTTTACTTGATATTATACTGAACCCCTGTCGCAGCTGTCCCAAGCAATACCTGGTCCAGACGCGGTGAGATGATATTGAGCGGTAATACCCCTTTTCAATGTGAGAGATGGCCGACGCGGCTTTCCCAGCGAATTCATATTCTGCAGAAGACTCGAATAATGTTACTAACTGGAGACATAATCATGGAGAGTGTTTGTGAAGACATACCAGCAATGTACGATTATGTCCAGACGCCTCATAATGAGACATCCAAATTTGGCATGATCACCATTTCCTGGCCGGATTGGATAGGACTGGTTAGGTATCACAGAAGAACAGGGAAGTGTACAAAGATTTCCATGTCGAAAACAACAGCCTTTGTATTAGAGACCGCAAGCCTTAATCGACATGGGCGTGCTATCCAAGGGTTTCTGGGTTTCTGATCATGAAAGTCTCGACTCTCTCCCAGAATTGTACGTTTGACAGCCAGTGGCTGATCTCGAGGTTTGTTATCCACCCATTTTGAAAGTTGATGTTGGCGCCGATGTGCAGTCACCGTAGAGATTGTTGGGCGACCTCCTAGACACCGCTATCGCTTCTCGTAACTTACAAAGCTAAGGTTAGCGCTTTAGAAACGAATGGCCATGTGCGCCACAATGCCTTTTTTTTGGATTAGGTTTCATGATCTTGACAGAGACGGCTAGGTTTCTAGTCGACTCCATTTTCCCGTCTGACAGTCCGTGTGTCGAGTTTAAGCTAGAAGACTGAAGCGCAAGGTGCCCGAGACTTCTTCTTGTCTACACAACGGACCATTATCGAACAGACACGTATCTAGAGATTCCAGATCATCAAAACCCTGATGTCATGAAGAAGTACAGTAGATTTCAAAAGGCCCTAGCAAGGCGCCCTTCCAAAAGAAGTCATTTGCGGTGGACGGGCCAGTTGATGCATCCCGACAAGGACCTGCCCTTCTATCTTGAATCAGTAAGATTTGCTGTGGAGGGATCGAAAGACGAAGCTTGGTTTTCTATGGCCAACGTGTTCCCGGTCAACTTATGGGAGCATGCGCGCTGCTCTTTGGGCTGTTGTGGCCCAAGTACGGGTTGTTATGTTGCGAGAGACCTTCCTAAGAGGCTTCTAGTTTTCTCGAAGCCTAGAGTTCGTTCAACAGTTAACTTCCTTGGCTGAAGGTAGAAAAAGTGCACGCTGAGACGGCAATTCTCTAAAATTAACCCCAATCATCAGGCTTTAAAACCCAATTTCTTAGTAATATATAGATCAGATCGTTTCTTATGTATCTGCGTTTTTGCCGAGTTCATAGGATACGCGATTTTTAATGTGTTAATTAAAAGAAAGCTACAAATAGAAATGGCATTTTGTGCCATTTTTTAAGCTGGCAAGGGGCATCCTAATCATCTTAAGGTCAGCATTTGACAGCTAAGCTTTCAATATACCACGAAATGCTTCATTTCTCAAAAGCAAACGATTCAATACCCACAGAGAGAACAAATCTCAACACAAAGCAAACACATTCAAAATAGCGAAGCTCATCGCCGCGATCAGTTGTCCAGCAATGCAGGGGAGATCTGATAAATATGGTCTGAAACATGTTTCTATCCATACTTGCGCGGTAACGTTTTTGTCCCTTCTGCCCAAAACCTTGTCACAGCGTCCTACATCCTGTCTTCTCCACTATGTTCTTTCCCAGCATCGCGTCCGTATCCGAACGGCTTCAAACCCTAGATGCCTAGAACGCGATGCTAAACCCTTGACTTCACCTGCACTTAACCAGAACATCATGCGAACAAGGCGCATCTCATACCGCACACTCATCCACCTCTTCATAACCAGTCCTCGCACTCCCATCCCCCCAACCACAAAACACCAGCTGCCCCGATCCAAACATTTCACTCACCAACCAGTCTCCAATCCCAGTCGCAGGCTACCCATCCCTCCAAATCCTCACTTCCCCAATGGGCGGCCTTACATGGCCCGACGGCGATCGCGACAACGCACAGCTATTCCTCGAATTCTGGGGGTTCCTATTGGCCTTGGAGTACGCCGGAGACATACCCCCCGACCCCCCAGGAAAACGGTACGAAGCCGTGCTTTTCCAGGGTTCGATGGGAGCGTTACGAGGAGGCTTCACTATTAATATGGCGGCCGCTGTATGTAATGCGTTGGCTGGTAGTATCGCGCATCAGGAGACTCCGGATTGGGATTTTGGGTTCGCGGTTAGGCATCAGCTTTTGGGGGAGATGGCGGATGGGTTGGTTTTTAAGGATTGGGGAGGAGAGGGGAGGCTAGGATGTTCGGAAAAGGAGGGAGGGGAAGGGGGTGGAGTGAGTGTGAGTGTGGATTGACAATGAGAGTTTGTTGGGTGGGAAAGGGGCGGTATCTGGTTGCTCCTCCGAATGTCGTTTAGAGGGCGACCCCATCCAAGAGTCGTTGTATCGAAGTAGGTGAAGCAAGGTAAAGACGAACGAAACATCTTCGCAAGCTGCAAAACTTGAAATAGAATATCGCAAGAACAAACCTGGATTATCGCAAGCGATACTTATCAACCTTATTCTGATGTTGACTTAGACATGTTCCTACGTCCCACAAGCGCATCCGGTCATGTGCGCTTCGACCGACAGCGCTCTGGTACAAAAACGTCGTCCGTTCTCCTCCTACCATCTGCCTCACAGGTTCTCAACACCCCTCTTCAACTATCTTCACTTCCCAATCTTCTAAGCCGGAAGCACCCCACGAACAAAATGCAAACAAAGCATCTCACGCTCTTCACTCTCGTCGCATCCGTCCTCCACTCCTCCGTCCTCGCCCTCCCAGCTCAAAGCCAAGGCGCCACCTGCGCAAACCTGACCGACGACGAACCCATCCCAGTTGAAGATTACCCCGCATTATCTGTGATTCCCGTCCGCCTGCCGGAGCCCAACCCGATATGGAACCTCGTCGAGAAGCTGGCTGCATCCCACCTGCTAAACGAATGGGCGATTTTCGTTGATCGGAGAACGAAGGTTCTACCTCATGCACCCCAACGCTCCACCTATAGCGCAAGCGGATTCAGCGGCTGGTTCAGCTCTGTGGGTGACAGGTCGCTTATGAAGGATGAGGCCACAGCTGTTTTGGATACGTTGTCGTCGCATATCTTGAAGTTCGATAGTCCACTTTATGATTTTGAATTTAGGGTTGAAGATAATATTTTGGGGTTGTTAGCCCAGGGGAGGTTGGCGAGGCGAAATCGGCCAGAGGACAAGGCGTGCGAGAACGGGGCAAATGGTGCAGGTATTGGTGTGTCGTGATGTGCTTGACCGTTAGTACAGAGTTTTTGTCGTTATGCCTGTTCGGAGATCTCGAGAGGCGACTTTTTAAGAACCAAGTCCTTAGGGACTGAATCTTCCTCAACGTGTCGGTCGAATCCATTTTGATCACATCACAATAGATGTATTTCGCAGCGCTCTACACAACCGTGTCTGATCATCAACGGTTATGCAAACAGACGATACAATTCGTACGCGAGTGAACTGACTTGATATACATATCGAACAAATAGTACTTCCACAACAGTCTCTGGAGAGTCGGAGACAGCTAAACAAAGGGGTCATGGGCAAAGTGCTTCTTAACTTTGCTCAGATAATGTTTCCAGTGGGAAATTAGGATCATTCACCACCAAGCACGCTCTGCTAAAGAGGGTTTCCTTCACGTTAGATAGCATGAACTGCTAGCAATCCGATAGATTACGTTGCCTCTACTTAGCTCGCATACCCAATTGACAGGCCTTGATCGATCATTTGCTTTGAGTCCTTAGCAATGATACACGCATGATTCAAGTGCGAGATCCGAACTGTACGCAAATCTGCATGTCTCAGACCGACAGATCGTACTGTCTTGTACAAGCGGTTCGCAGCCGACTAGCCTCGCGCAAAGTACTTGAAGAAACGTGAAGACCTACCAACATCCTCATTGAATTGCAAAAGCCGGCTTCCACCAGGCTTTTCTTCTTACACACCCTTTCTCCAAGCATGAAAGTCCCAATCGACGTCTGCGTATCTTCGGCTCTCACCTTGCTCTTCATCGTCCTCCCTTCCCCAGTTCTCAACTTACCACACCCCTCACCTCCTTCCTCTGCTCCCTCTTCCCTCGCCGCCTGGCCTCCCGCCCCCTTCAGCACTGTCGACCCCACAACCGGCGAGTACTACCTCTTCTCCGGCTATGGGCCCATCCCAGGTGCGTTGCAAGCAGGTTGGATAAGGCGCAAGCTAGCAGACTGGCATGGAATTTTACTGCACTGGCCTGAACCACCTTCACCACCCGTCCCTGCTCCACCGATACCTCCAGCGCGAAAACCCTGGCGTGGTTTCAACGCGCGCCTGCGCAGTACTCCATGGATTAGTATGGCCTTAGATCCGGTCGGCGATGATGATGTTGAAGACGCAGCGAGAAGGTTGAGGTTTATAATGGGCGAAATTGAGGAGTTTGGGGCTAGAGCACTGCAGTGTGAGGTTTGGGGCAGTGAGAGGGAGATGGAGGCTGGGATTGGGACTGCGGTTGTGCTGGGGATCGTAATTGGGGAGGCATCGCTGACAGAGGAGGAGGAAGAGGAGGAGGGGGGAGTAAGTGTAGGATGACCCGCTTGAGAGGTAATTGTGAGCGATGACAGTGTCTGTAGAAAGGGTCAATATCATGCTATGTTCTCTTTTCCTCCCTCTCGATAGATGCAATAACGTCGGATGGACATTACTTAGAAACAATAGTAGCGTGGTTAGCTACAGTAACAAGCCGCCCTAACAAACGCCTCCGGGGGCTAGACCAGCTTATGCTTTGGCGGCGGCCGCCCATAGTTCAGCCCTAAAGCAGGCTAGAACAGTGGCCCCATACTAGGTTGTTTCGCTTATAAAGGCAAAGGACATGGTCGCTGCAGGAACAACCTAACCATGCGTCAAGTGAACCTCTCTTCATGTGGCCAAGTCCAGTAGTAGACTCTTGATTGGCATACCCCGCATTCTACGAAGTTGTCCGCCGATGATGCAAGTGCTTATCAATGTCCGCTTGTCAGCATATAGAGGATACCATTGCCCCACTGGCGAACATGCAACCCTTGATGCACTTAGTTCTGCGTCTGGAATTCCCCCAAAATCCACAAAATCAATAAGATGAACACTCTCCTCGTGTCTCTGGTTCTCGCTCTTTGCAAGGTTTGCACACCGACAACCGAATACGAAGCTTTTGCAAGTAGAACATATTTTTATGCCGGAGGTACGTCAGGCGAACGCACATATACCAGCGACTGACATCGGATCCAGGCCGGTATGAGAACGTCACACAAGTGAGCTTAAGAGGAACATGGATTGAGTAAACATACTTACCATTTCCCAGCCAGTCGTTGGTGCAGGCCAAGTCCTCACAGGCCAGATCTATGTCGAAAAGCTAGTACCTCAAAACGTCACGCAACCGTATCCACTAGTATTCATCCCTGGCGCTGGACAAACAAGCACGGTATAGCGCATAGAGAATCGTAGGTCCCAATACTCACATTTCCTAGAACTTTCTCAACACCCCAGACGGTCGTGAAGGCTGGGCCTCCTACTTTCTCCGTCAAGGATTTACCATCTACCTGACCGACCCGCCCCAACGTGGACGCTCTCCATGGATTCCCGGCGAAGGTAGCGTTGCAGCAGTGACCGCTGAGGCTGTCCAGAGACAATTTACGGCGCCAGAGAAATTCTTACCAAACGGCTATCCGCAGGCATCTCTTCACACGCAATGGCCTGGCACAGGTCTCATGGGCGATCCAATATTCGACGCCTTCTTCGCTTCGCAGGTGCAACTGCAGATCGAGTCATCCATCTCGGACAATCTCACTAAGCCCGCTTACAACGCTTTGCTCGACAAGATCGGCGCTGCTGTATTCGTCACGCATTCCCAGGCAGGGCGCTATGGCTGGGTAGTCGGCGACAGCCGCCCCGATCTTGTGAAAGGTATTATTGCGGTCGAGCCAAATGGTCCACCTTTCATGAGTGATCCGCCTCCGAGAGGTACACCACTTCTTTACGGTCTTACGACGCCTCCGCTGCTGTACGATCCGCCTATTACAGACGTAAAGACAGATCTCAAGACTGTAGTGGTGCCCCCGGAGGAAGAGGGCAAGAGGAATTGCACCATCCAAGCGGAACCAGCGCGGAAGCTCGTCAACCTTTCGAAAGTACCGGTCGTGGTCGTTACTGGGGAGGCAAGCTATCATGCTCCGTATGATTATTGCACGGTCAAATACCTAGAGCAGACGGGCGTGCCTACCACATCCTTGGACCTGGGGAGTGAGGGGTTGCATGGAAACGGGCATTTTGCATTCTTGGAGAAGAACAATCTTGATGTTGCGGCGCTGGTGCTGGAGTGGTTGGAAAAGAATGTGCGGTAGTGCAAACACTGAGCACTAATGGAAGGACTTCCCAAAAGATTGAGTCGGTGGGCTGTCCTAAGGTACGGCCGATTTGAGATGTGCAACAACCAAACCTCGTTGAAAGCCTCGAGCCATGTTATCTGATGCATGCTTCTCTGCCTTGCTTGCATTTTTGTTAGTGTTGTGGTACAGCCTCAGCCTTGCTTAGCTTGGGCGGTCAGGGGTGGTCGGTTCACACTCCGATTGCGCATGCTATTTTTGGCGGGATGACTTATGCAGTAGCTCCCCCGTATTCGAAAAGATACGGTAAGGCTATGCTGTCTAGCGCCTTGATCATGGCTGTGAAACGTACGTCTGTACTCCTGACGAGGCCTGTTCGCGTGTGAATCTACAAACAGCAAACCTCCATGTCCTTATTCTCTTGATGTGAACTGCTGCCCTCATAGGTAATCTGTGATTGTTGGGACCTCCTTACTCACCATGTCGGAGTATCTTTGCCTGATCTCTTTCCTGGTTGGGACGGCATCGACGCAGTCCGACGATGAGTATGTCTCAACGTTCTACCGGACAAGCATCTCAGCAGTTGATGGGAGACTTCTCAAGACCAGCTTCAATGGCGTCAATCCTCTCGATCCGTTCGGTAATTCTACAGAGTTTTATGAGACCTGTATTTTTCCAATCAGCGGGCAATACGGGTTCATCCCGAGAGTACTATATTATATCTTGCTTGTCTTTGCAGTCATGGTCTGCCCCTTTGGCTAATCTGATCAAAGTGCTTGACTTATATCTGCAAGGTTCGATCCCACGAATGGCTTGCAGCTGGCGCTTTGGCTTCCGCAATGTCTTATGCGTATGTTTTCGCACGCCTGTCTTCATGAGGGAGCTGATATCAGTTTAGCGGTTTCGCCGCGATTCACGCAGTCATGCTTGCTAGCACGTACAGTTTCACCAGCCCATGGCCAACGGCAGACAGTCCCTACCTTCTTGGTGATATTAACATCAGGGCTATTTGGTGCATCTTGAGTGCCGGTTGGTTCATCATAGTTCCTTTACTAAGCTGGTCCTCAAGTCTGCGCAAACTGAATGCAAGGCCGGTGCTGGTGTACTGGTCCGTTCTTCTAGCAGTGGGGATCGCTTGTATCGCTGTTAGGACCTTACGCAACTCTGACAGCTATTATATCTACTGGGAAGCCGCTGCTGTCATCTGTTCCAGCTTGCCTGACGATGACCCTCTCAAGCCCCCATACGAACACCGGGCCCGACCATATTTTACTTCCGATTTGACTTGGAATCATTACAACTGCACTACCCAATGCGGGAGTCTTCAACCAAATCTCTTCTTACGTTCTGGAACCCAGATGGTTCGAGCCTCTCAAACCGAGTTCGTCGGTGTGGCAGATATGCCGGCAATGAACTCGAAAGTCAGCGTTACCCAGCTCTCAGGCTTCGTGCTTCCTTTCGTGTTTCTCCAATATATCTACGCACTGTGGAGCGACAAACGTAGTCCAGCGGAAGCGCGAAATCGCGTTTGCGCCTTCATTTTAGGGCGGGAGCCATCCACTGCTGGAACACTGCGACGCAGTCTGGCAGTGATTCTCGCAGCGGCTGTCTACCTACAAGCGCTGCTAATCTTGATCATCTGTCCTTTACTGTTCTTTTTCAACATTTTATTCAATGAATGGGCCAATTCGCAGTCACCGCAAGAAGAGCCAATCAATGTCGTGGGTCAGTGGTCGTCTGTAGTCAGCTCTGGTTTGGTGGTCATTGGAGTCAGTCTAGCTCAATTCCATTCCAGAGACAATAGTTTGGGACAAGGCATGCTCTCCAACGTGAAGAGACTGTTCTTCCAACGGAGACGTGACTTTGATCATGAGTTTTCGATACTTGAAACCAAACAGTCACAACGGGAGACTGGCCAGTTGCAACTAGACAAACTACTCGCAAGGAGAGACTTCGGGCATTCTGAGCGAATTCAATATTCTCGTCGCTGGTTTTTAAGACGAGCTGGTCAGCCATTCCTGCGAGCAATACGACATTGTTGGAGAGAATGGCAAGAGTTTAAAGAGTGGGTTCACCATCCTATCGACAACTCGGTTCTGGACAGAACGCAAGTGCCTGTAGGTCTAAATTTGGATCAGCTAGATGATTCTGCTCTCCCTATGCCATCAAACGCGCAGTATGTCCATCTTGACGAGATGGTAAGATCGTGGCCTCCGCAAGCTGATAAAAGACCTGAAACCAACACAGTTGAACGCACGTTCCAAGATTGGTGACGAGTAGTTAATGAATGCAATGAATCATGTTGAAGAATATATAAACAGCCTGGAGTCGGTGAGATGATACCGAAATAATTTTGCTTGTCAAGAAATTGTCCTGATATGGGATAAATTAAGTTTCAGCTTCCTCACCCTGCGCCCCTGTTGTATCGGACTCCCTAACATGCTGAAGAAGGTGTCTGGAGTCTGCCTTACACAGTTATACTGCCGTCTTAACTCATAGCATCTTTTTCCACCGTCACACTAAGATACCCAGCGTGGTTCAAGTTCCCCACGCATCACTGGCAGATCCATGTCCAGCATCACCCCACCTTCTACATCCCCGTCTTCCGCTCCATCATTAAACATCTCCTCTCTCGTGACCCTGTTGTAATCCCAAGCGTAAGCTTGGCAGCCCCAATCCAATATCCCCACCCTCCGTAGCAGCAAGTCCACCCGCGCCCTCACACGACTGACCCTCGCTAAGGCAAGCGAGTCTCCGTAGGATATTGCTTCGTCATGAACCTGATCCCAGCTTGGGACAATCATCTCCAGCATCACATCCAAAGCCTCCTTCTCAACCGCTTGCAATCGTTTGGGACGGATGATCCAGTGTCGTAGCTTAGCTAAGACGGCATTTAGGGTATCTGCGGTCTTAGAACTGACTTCTCCGGTCTCCAAGGCCTCCTCGAGATACCTATTGCCGAGGTTGATAAGCAGATTGAGGTCTTGTTTCACGAAAGTGGAGATTCTGCGGCCTGTTCTTTGCATTTAGCACTACACTCCTGCCTTCTCAAAGTTTGGTAACCAGGGATTGTGCCTGTGGCACGTTGCTTTGGTGTCCTGAGAGTCCTTCTCTTTTGGCGCTTTGTCAGGTGGGAAGTCATATTTGGTAGGGTTGCTGGGGTACGGTGACGGGTGCAGGCGGGATGTTTGTACAACGCAAATTTTCTCGTGATGTTTGTGGGCTTGGCGCGTCACAGGTGATTTGCTGAAGCAATTGGGATGCCGCAAAATCAGGATTGAACATTGGAAATATGGCTTCAATGCATATGAGAACGAGGTAATGCGTCATCCCAAACATCAACAAACGACAAATGGACCGACTGCAGCGTTGTAGGCGAGAGGAGATGTCAGTAAGAAAGCTATCAAAAGTAATATATACTGTAATTGAACGCTTTTGTGCATAGAGAAACGGGCGGTGGCGGATTGTAGTTTCATTGCACAGTGCGGTTACTTTCCTGTGGTTGCGAGTTTGACTTGCGATATGACATCGTGGTTTCTCTACCTTCTTTTTTCCCGCATGTCGCGGGGCGCGTGGTTCGATTCCCACTGATGAAGACATTCTTGATCACTTTTTCTTTTTTGCTTGAAAGGAAATTGGAAGACCTAGGCACGTTGTGAGGCATCGCTCGTCTTTTTTGATTTTTCTCCTTGCACAATGAAAACATGCATGCTTGCAGCAACATGTTTGTCTTGATACTTGTGCTGTTACCTTATCTCACTTGCCTGCGTGTTTCATTATCCCATCAATGCGCCCTATGTCTGGTCCTCCAGAAGTTCAATTGGGAGAGAGGAAAGGCTCTGTTGAAACATGCATCAATGTTCAAACAGTTCGCAAATAAGTCCTCACCATATCATATGGTGCTTTCTATCTCAACAAGATCACGGATCCCCATGGTGGGGCTATTTCTAGAGCCGTCACCATTGGGTGGTGATGGAGTGAAGTGTTGAAAATGTGCCCCTGACCGTACGGCTGAGAGCGGCCCGCGCCGGATCGTTGCCAAGATCCCTGAATGTTTAATTACGTATCCCCGGCACCATTAAACGTGTCCATCTCAATATCGTAGGTGTGATGCGGCGATGGAAGGCACGATGTACGGGATCATCTTTCGTATTGCACGTCATGGCGTCTTCGGACTACTGCCTGCCTTTCTTTTGTCACTCGTGTTTCCGAATTTGATCAACAACATTATGGCATACTTTTTGGCGTCAACGGTACTGGACCTCATCCTTACCTCGTCTTTGTATTTTCTGCTCAGACACTTGGTTACAAGCAAATCATCACCACGGCGCGACACTATACGCGTTGCCGTAGCTCGAGAAAGCGAAGAAGCCCAGAATCCTCACTCATCACGTTCTTCGGACGATGATTGGGAACAAGTCCAAAAGGATGCTAAGGCGTCAGTACATGACGGTAATACTACCAAGGATACCTATAGTGGTTTCATTGGGTTTTTTCATCCTTTCGCGTGAGTCAAATACTGCAATTTCAGGCTATCTATTGACAATCTAGCAGCAACGCAGGTGGAGGTGGTGAGAGAGTGCTCTGGGCTGCTGTCAAAGCAACGCAGAATCGCTGGCCCAATGCAATTTGTGTCGTCTATACTGGTGATCATCAATCTAATAAGTCCCAAATACTCGAGCGAGTCAAGGTAAGATATGCTACAATCAAGCCCTCATTGCCGGACTGACGGATCCAGAATCGATTTGACATAGAACTGCAATCTCCCACGATCGTCTTTCTGTATCTTAACAAGCGTGACTGGGTTGTTGCTGGCTCTTATCCCCGCTTCACGCTTCTGCTACAAAGTCTTGGCTCCATCATTGTGGCACACGAGGCGCTATCACTTCTGAAACCGGACATTTTCATTGATACGATGGGCTACTCCTTCAGCACATGGTACTGCAAGCTACTCTTTCCGGACATCGCCATTGGCTCTTATGTTCATTATCCATTCATCGGAACACATATGGTAGATTCTCTAGCTTCAGCTTCCGGGCAGGGTGTCAACGCAGGCACAGGTAAAGGCTTGAGAGGTCTTGGGAAGAAGCTTTACTGGCATTCTCTATTGCGACTGTATACTTGGACCGGAACTGCCATTGACGCTGTCATGACTAACTCATCTTGGACCCAGGGTCATATGCAACGAATCTGGGGCGCAGGTCGAGCAAAGCAGAGAAAGTCTCCTGCACAAGTGCTCTATCCTCCCTGCTCTGTTGAGGAGATCATCGATCAAATACCGCTAGAAGGGCAGCACGCCCTACCACGAGAGAAGATACTGCTTTGCATAGCTCAATTTCGCCCCGAGAAGAACCATGAGCTACTTATTCAGGCGTTTGCTCAGCTCATAAAGTCCCGAGATGACGAAATGAAGGATGCTCAGCTTGTGCTTGTCGGCTCAGTGCGAGATAGCGAAGACGAGACCCTGGTCTACAAGCTCCGGCTTATGGCAAAGGAACTCAAAGTGGAAGAACACGTCAAATTCCGGATCAATACTGACTGGGGTGAAATCCTGGAGTGGCTGAAACGGAGCTGGATTGGAGTCAACGGGATGTGGTGTGAGCACTTCGGCATTGGTGTTGTCGAATACCAAGCAGCTGGCTTGATTAGTGTCGTGAACGACAGCGGTGGCCCGAAAGACGACATCGTTGTCGATATCGACGGTAGTCCAACAGGTAACTCCTCCCACACCTCAAGCATTCCCTTCTCTTCGCTGACACGGTACATTCCAGGTTACCATGCGTCCACAGCATCAGAGTATGCCGCTCGCTTCGCCGAAGCCCTCGCACTCCCCCTGGACACCACACTAGCAATGCGTAAGCGCGCCCGCGAATCCAGTAAACGCTTCACCACCGACGTTTTCTCCTCGCAATGGACCCGGCAGCTAGAGCAGCTCATAGCCATCTCCAAACAATAGACTCATAACCCAAACCCCACATTTCTTCCCTCCTTCTACCCCACCACCTCTCCCTCCTCCCACTTCCCACCCTTATACCCATACCTAAACCCCATATACCCCAGCACACCCAGTACATTCCCCGCCCCCGCAGCCCCAACCCAAATCTTCCACCCCCTCAACCCCCTCCCCTCTCTCACCGCCTTCACCACCCCCAACATACCCACCCCCACGCCCGTCCCCCACATACTCCAAACATCACACTCCTGCTGCCCCTTATTCTCCAGCAACCGCCAACTCCGATCCTTCCACTCGATCTCCTCCCGTCCCCACATCCGTCCCACCAACGCCACCGTCAAAGCGCCTGTTCCCACCGCGCTCGCTACGCCTGTTGTTCGTATCATGGAGGGGAGGAGGGGCAGATTGGCGGCGCGCGACGGATGGCGACGGGAGAAGTAGAAACGTGAGAGGAGGTTTAGGGGTGGACCGAGGAATGCGCCGGTTTGGAACCCCCGGTGCAGGACGTGCACTGTTAGGAGGGTGCGGGCGAGGGGTTGGTCTTCTGCGTAGGGGGCGTGTGGGAAGTAGGGGGGCATGGTTCGTGGGGTTGGTTGTGGGGAGAGGGCAGGACGCGGAGGAGGGCGCGTTGTTGAGGGGATCTGTGTGAGGGGAGCAGGGGGAGGTTTTGGTGTTTGTGGGATGGTGAGGTTGGTGGGGACTTGATGGAGAGTTGGCGAGGACGAGAGAGATGCGTTACATGGTCGGAATCCGAGATTGTTGTTGTCTTGGACGATGCTTTTTGCGGTAGGGTGAGCTGGGCCGGAGGGCTTAGGCCGGGGGATAACCTTATCCTTATTGGTGGGCGAGTGCGGGGACCGTTGGGCGTTGATGGGCCCCGGGAAGGTTTTAGGTTTAGAAGAGTTGACGGCCTAACCGGCCAGACGGTCTAACCGGCCAGTCTGAGTTATATGCATCTATGACTTAAAATGCTCATTCTTTTGTCCCCCGAAACATTCGGTTCGGAAGAGGGAAACGCCCGCTTACAGGGGCCCCTCCAGCGAGGGTGACCAGGGCACTTATAAGCACGGATGCATATATTGCAGACTGGCCGGTTAGACCGTCTGGCCGGTTAGGCCGTCAACTCTTCTAGGGGATTTCTGGCAAGATCTATGGGGTTGCCTCTCGAGAACACAAGGACACACATGGGGCGAAACTCGAGATAAGGCCGCGTGGAACACAGGCCAGATGAAAGCATTCGTCTCCACAAGATACGATGGACTAAAAGAGGGTTTGCCACAAATGCTTCTCTGCCAGCCTATTTTCGCAAGCATTATCTACCATCGTGACATAGGAAATGCACGCACCTAGAGGTTTAGGTATCGAAGTGTGCCTTATAGTGTATGGATTAGACGGCTCCTGCCTTGCAATTATATATTACAAGTCTCCTAGGTCTCGATTATGACATGTCTGGAGCGTCATAACAATCTCGAGGATATGTTGATCAAATGCGGCCTGGAAATTTCCGGTCAGGCATGAAGAAACTCTGACTGTACTTTGCGTGATGGTGTCAACGACGATCCGTGGAGAGACTTGGCTGTGCTGTTGATACAACGTACCTTGTTACCAACCGCGTGTGGATGACCATGCTAGGATGCGGAGATGAGATCAAATGGTTCGACTCGTAGATAATAAACAGCGATTCTAGGCGAAATCGCCGAAGCAGAAATAGACCTTCTGGAGAAAGACAAGACAGACATTGCATCAATAGGGTATCATACTCATCAAATGTCATATATACATGTCAACCAAACCGCACACCCTGGCTCATATCCCACGGTCCCGGCCTCCCCTTTGTTTGTGGGTACGCCGGGTTATGTACGCTCCCACCCTGCTGCTGCTGCCCCTGCCCAAATTTGATTCCCATCTCGGGATTCCACATACCAGGTGTGGGCGCCACTGGTGCCACCTTCTGTTCTACAGGCGGAGGCTGTACGTTCGCTCGTTGCGGTTGCGGCGCGACCAATGGCTCTGTCTCTGGCGCCTTACTTGAATACTGGTTCCTTAACACATCCCTTTGCTTCTGTTCATTAAGCGCATTCGTCTGATTAAGATTAAGCGCTGACATGGCGTTTTCGAGCTCGCCTTCGAGTTGATTGGCTTCCAGTCGGCGTTGGTAGGCGAAGTTCTTGCAGTCATCGCGAAAGCGGGTGACGATGCGGGCGAGGTCGTTGTAGAATTTGCGGCCCGTGTCAATATTGGAGATAATTTCCTTATACTTGAGATAAGCGGTTTCGAGCTGTTGGAGGGCCTTTTCCCGCTTTTGGGTTGAGGTGTCGCCTCTTCGGGCAGTAGTGAAAGCAGAGTTGGCTTCGCGGATTTGGTTGATGAGACGTTGTTGGGCAGAGGTTTCGGATTTGATGAAGTCAGCATCTTCGTCGTATTGTTCTAATCGCTCTTGGAAGAGATCCTCGAAGTTGGCGGGCTCGATCTTTTGCATAGGGAATTCACGCTCGAGCCGAGCGGTTTCTATTAGGAGCTCGTTGTTGATGTCGTCGTGTTTAGCTTTTTCTTTTATCTTTGCGGTAGCCTTTCTTCTTCGGCTCTCCAGTTGATTGACCTCATTGAGCATTTGCCTGAGTCGTATTGTGACCTGTTCGACGTCCGGAGGCTTCGTTGCTTTCCGACTGCTTGGTACAAACTCTTCCATGTCATGCGTGGTGCCCTCCATGACCTGGATGACCTTCTCACATTCCCTGAGCTTTGTCTTGACAAGTTCATCGCTATTTGTTGCAGACTCTAGGTACCCACTGAGTTCATCAACTTGGGCATAGAGTTTCTTGGCAGCCTGTCTAGATGGCTGTCGAGTCCAGCGCTGAGTACCGTGTTTTCCTTTCGCCCGTGAATCTTCTGCCTCCTCGGCCTTCAACGAATCTGTTCCCTCTCGATAAATCGCAATATCACTATCCTTCAATTTGGAGGTCTCGAGTAGAGACTTCCTTATCTTATGTAGACCCCCCTGCTGCTTTATCTCCTCAGCATGGGAATTCAAGGACGGCGGCAGGCCGAGGGGCCTCTCCAATGCTTGAAGTGAGCCAGGTAGGTTCAATGAAGCCAGTAAGTCTCTAAGGTGGTTGGTCAGGCTTTCAAGCTCATCAACGATAGTATTATTGACCATCCTATTCTTCCTTTCCTCATAGATGCTGGCTGCGACATGCACTGCATACGGTACAAGCCGCGTGAAAAGTGGCTGATCAGACACGCCGTTTTTCCCTAAGATAGATCCTGGGCTGGACACCTCTTCAGGGACACGAGCAGTAGCCATTCCAGCCCTACCTAAAGTCTTCAACTCAGACTTCGGTGGGACTGGCATTAGATATATAACATCGTTATCCTTTTCTGCTCGTTTGAGGTCGTCTGATACTTTTGCTTTCAGGCCATTAATATCACCTAGGACTATCTTATTTATCCACCGAGCCTCCTTCAATGCCTCATTTGCGCAGACTAAGCTGTCCCGCAGTCTGGCAACTTCCTCACCATAGTTCTGCTTCTCTAAGCATTCTCTGGAAGCTCGGTATTGAGCAGCAGCTGCAAAGTGGTGATGCTTTGCAGTCATATGATGGATCCACTCTGTGCTTATTATATCTGACTTTGTTCCATACTCCGCTGCCTGGTCGTAGAAGTCCGAAACTTTCGCAGCCAATTTTGCGATTGTACCATCTGACATGCCGTCCTTCACCGCCTTAGACCAGAAGCATTCTTGACCCTGAGCAAGGAACAGTTGCTGTATGCTCTCCATTGTCATTACATCCATATCTTCTGGCGGATCTCCTCGCATGTCCGGTAATACATTCTCCTTGATATACGAAAGCACGCCTGCTGCTTGGCAAAAGTAATTGCAGGCCGCCTTGAGTCCGTCGCTTGTTGTCCGGTTTAATGATACTGCAAGCTGGGTGTACAATGCGGCGAGATTGCAGAGTACATTGGCAAGTTCGAAGCGCAAGTTGTCTTGCGAGACAGGTCTTTGCGTGTTGAACCCGAGTGCAGGATACCAGGTGAATTCAACTCCGATGTCTACAGGGAATTTTCCTCCCATCAACACGAGTTGTGCAGCGTACGTTGTAAGCTTTCTTATCCCAGAGACATGGGCCTCCAGGGAGCTCACAGCTTCCGATCTCAACTTGTCTATAGCCTCCATGTCCTGCCGGAACATGTCTGGATGCTGATCATACTTAGTAGAGATGTACTGTCGAATGGCAGAGGATATCTTTGCTGAATGCGTGCGCCGAAAAGGCAGGAACAAAATGTTGCTGCTCTGTGTCAGCAAAGACTCGGACAGGAAAGAACCCAGTAACTTACGAGGCCATTGTGGACCGTTGTAGAGGCATCTGTTTACTAGTGCCTTGAAGAGCGTTACGGAGCAGATGCACGTTGAAAAAGCGAACGACGTCACCCGCGCCCTTAATCTTCTACTAAAAGAACAATTTCAACCACACCACGACCAACACTCGCTTGACTCGACGTTACAATCAATCGATTCCTTCGGACAGGAATCCTTCGCTGTCGCATTAGGTCGCTCGTCAAAGGAAAAAAGTACTTCGAGAAGCATAAATCTAGCGCTATTTAAGACTGTCAACATGTCAAGCGACAAACAGCCAGAAAGCTACTACGTGAACAAGTACTTGCGATATTGGGGAGGTAAGATACGAATGGATTTGAGCTCCATGAGTCGCTGCTAACTAAATCCTGATAGAATCACCAGTGCCTCCTACCGCCCTTGCTACATTGATTTTGCCACAGGCCGTTCGCCCGCTACGATGGCTTCAATTACCCTTCCCTCCGATATTGCTATTTGGCACTTGGTTCAACATAATGGGAGCCAAAGCTGATGCTGCTGGCATTACAGCTTCATGGTCTGCCCTCTACCTCATTCTCTCTCGCCGCCAGAAACTCCCACCTTCTTCAGCATTGAATGTGAGACGGGCGTTGAGACTAGGTACTCAAGGGACTTGTATGCTCAATATGCTGGGATGCGGCTACGTCTACGTCTCAAAGAAAGGCTTCAGACTCAATCGGCCAGATTTGCCAACGTAACTGATGGAATACATACACCCAGCGAAGCTGCTCTTGAAGTCCCCATTCGCGGTCTAGCGTTTACTGCACACACAAAACATTTGATACCCAGATCATAATAGGGCTGTCGCTTGTCAGATGGCCATTGTGCCTGCGATCGCGCGTTGGGGAGGGTTTGATCTGATCACATAATAGGTAAAAGCTTGGAAGACTATGCAACAACCCAGTTTTCGGTAGCAGCTGGCCACTGATATAGAACCCGACTCTGGTCGATTTACAGGCTACTGGAGCGTGGTACATCCATGATCTGTGCAATATAAAGGTCCAGATACGCGACGCATGGCATTCAATTCGATCTCCCGCTAGCCCCTTCTGGCTGTGGCGCAATATTTGTTTACGGGTTGTTCCGCCAGCCCACCTGCGAACTCATGATCTGGCTCATTGACCAATTGAACGCGTGTGAGTGCACAAGCTTTTGGCTTGTTATGACATGCATGGGGGTTTGAACATCTTGTTGTTTTCGAAATCGTCCCTCGGTCTCTTTTGCAGTCAAGTAACCCTTTCAAGCGCCCCATCTCCTATCCTCTACTTACCTCATCTACCAGATCTATCAGACCGCGGAAAAGTATTATAACCCGCCGCTGACGCTGTTGCACACCGATCAATTTCCCCAACCTGGCCATCATGAGACAAAGACTGGGTATGAAGATGTGACAAAGAGGGACAGCAGGCGCCTGTTGTTGCTACTACAATGGCATCTTTGCCTTACATTCCTACCCACATCCTACCAGCACCGACACCTGAGGGTCTGTTTTATGTTCTTCAGCCGCCTTCCGCATCTCGAAGGGGTCAGCTGCTTGCTCTAAATGCAAGTGCAAAGCTCGACAGCAGTAACCTATCATACGACACCATAACATCAGAGCTGCCTTTCGTTAAGGATGACGGGTCGGCGTACACACCGGTCATTGACACCGAAGGGCGTATCTTCGCTTATGGCGGAAATTGCGCGGATGGGTCTCAAGGATCGTCCTTGTGGGAACTTAGGAACGCAAGCACAAGTCTACAAGGCAACGGGACATGGCAAGAGGTGGAGCTCTCTACAAGTGCACTGGGCCAGGGCGAAGCGCTCGACGGAGCAAATTTCCTGGCGTCCGGTATAACTTTCTCTCCAACCGTCAACTCTACGGCCGGCATGTATGTCTTTGGTGGAATGTGCCCCAACTCCACGCAGTTGACGCCAGAAACATGGACTGGGTCTTCCTCGTATTCTAATCTCATGGTTGCCCTGCAGCCGAATCAGCCATTTCAAGCACCCAATATGCCAACCACATCATCCTTCACACTGAGCCTGTCAAGCAGTAGAGGTCCCCCAGTGCCAGAGGCCGGATTCACCATCACGCCACTTGAGCCAACATTCTCCTCAACTTCAAATGACAGTAGTACCCAGCTACAAAATCAGAACTTCATCCTTTTAGGGGGCCACACCCAGTCAGCTTTTATAAATATGTCTCAGCTTGCGTTGTTCTCTTTGCCTGAACAAAGCTGGTCATTTGTTCCTGTCCATCTCCCTCCAAACACTCCTAATACAGACCTTGCAGTACGTGACTCTAGCAGCATTGATTCTAGGTCAGGTCATACCGCCCTGTTGACATCAGACGGCAAGAAGGTCGTTGTTTTCGGAGGATGGGTGGGAGACATCACTCAACCAGCAGATCCACAGCTCGCCATCTTGGAACTCGGCCAGGGATATGGTGGGACCGGCAACTGGCAATGGAGCATACCAAATACCCTTGGGTCTGGCTTAGCGAGCGGGACTGGTATCTATGGTCATGGTGCAGCCATGCTGGATGGAGAGGTGATGATGATTGTTGGTGGCTACGAGATACCTGCCTTAACAAGCTCAAAGCGCAAACGGCAAAACCTAGCAGTAAATTCGAACGCATACTTTCTCAATACGACGTCAAATACTTGGATCAATTCTTATCAACCTCCAACTCTCAATGCACGGCCCGCCTCTCAAAAATCTCGCCATTCCGACAGGGCAGCGAAGAGAGTAGGCTTAGGCGTAGGCCTCACTCTTGGTATCCTTGCCCTCGTCTTCGTTGTGATCGTCTACTTCTGGTACAGTAAACGTCTCAAAAGACGACGAGAGGCGCGCAACGAAGAGCTTCGCCGCCTAGCACCTGGAGCTCAGCCCTTCCAATCTTCAATGACACATGAAGTTGCTCGACATCCTAGCATTAGTGAAGTTGGGGATGCCGATTTAGCGAACAACTTCCATCGCCCAGCAAGTGTGAGCATGTCCGCTTCTCATCGTGAACCTGAGGCGGAGAGAACCGGCCTGTTGTTCGAGATACCTAGCCCAACCCGTGGGCTTCGGCGCTCCCTGCATTCTCGCGGAATATATCAACCAGCACCAAGATACGACAACGGACGAAGAACACCGGATTTCATCAGTACCATCCACCCGATTGACGAGCGAGATGAATACGATGAGCACTTGAACAATGAGAGCCACTCTACCGATCAAGAGATGATACAGAGGCGGGACTTTGATTTACTCAGCAACGTGCCTGTACTCAATCCTTTCCGAGATCCGATGGATGGCTCACGAAGTCCATCTCCGCAGTCACCCGCAGCAAGAGCTCGCGAAGTCCAACGATGGGTCAGCGACTGGACCGCTGCGGACGCACTCATGCATCAGCAAGCAGGACGTCTGTCGCCGGAAAAGACGGACCGGACTTCCTCCACACTCAGCGACCAATCCGCGCGGTCAATGTTGTCTTCAAGCTCGTTTCAGCCCTCTGCGTGTACAGTCAGCAGAACAATGTCTCAACGATCCGGTGGCCTTTTCAGCCTCGGCCCATTCAGATCGACTAATGATACCACGCCGTTCGACATGCAGGGTGCGTCAAGTCCACAGAACAGCCCAGAGCACCGCCGCTCCCGATCTTTGACGTTACATTCTAATGCAGATCGTATGGTCGAAACACCAACCTCATTCATGACAGCGAGGACCTCGGCAGCTCAACCGCGGTCAGAGAATGAGGTGCTTTTGGATGATCATGCAGACGATGCCTCCCCCTTGAGAACTCGCAGTCGCGCAAGAGGTTTGATGGGGAGTCTGAGACGAGCATTCACGGGGGAACGAAGCAATTCGGCTTCTCCAGAGCACCTTCAAAGCGCTTCGAGTTCGCCCACCAAAGCTGGCTATGCAGACGTGAACCTGCCTCAACGATCCGCAAGCGCAAGTGGTATGCTCTGGAAACATAGGCAAGGCGCCAAGGATTGGGATGCAGGCCGTGGACAGAATACTGGCCAGCCTGAGAGGATAGGGGATGAAGAATGGGATGTGGAATCCGCAGTCGCGAACCGAGTGGTCCAGGTCATGTTCACGGTGCCGAGGGAAAAACTCCGGGTGGTAAATGCAGGACCAGATGGGGATGGAGAGAGCATCTTGAGCGCACAGGAGATGACGGAAACATTGCAGGAGAACTCGGCAACTGGCGAAGCGAAAGGGAAGGAAAAAGAAAAGTGAGGCATGCGAGCTCGAAAGCTTTGATGCGCATTTGATGGGCTGGAATTTCGAAGGATATGTTTGCGATTTGGGCGGATCTGGAAACTCGAGCGGGCAGGCGCAATGAGGGAGGAAAGTGTACAGTGCGATTTATCCCAACCCTGTATAGAGTCAATTATGAACAATTATCCTTCAGGCGCGAATCTGCCTTGTAGCGCAAAGTGGGCTGTGCAGATAGGAGGGTTTGCACTTGAGCGGAAAATGCACTTGTTCGACTTGTGTTGAAACGGGACGTGAGCACGACCATTGAGGCTGAGTCTAAGCACTATGACATTGTCAACGGTCGACCGTTCGACTGTGCCTCTTGCATCACGCTTCTCGCAATCAAGATAGTGGCATGGACACGGGCATGTCGGGGAGCTATCACATATGCACACAACCATAATAGATGATTACTATCGTATTGCTGTATTTCCCTTGATGAGATGAGATGAGATAGAGTAGATCGTCTGTAGACGACAAGGATGATGATCCTTCTCGTCCTGCCGTTATATAGTCTAGCTGCATTAGGCATGAGCAGACATTCACTTATTTGCCTTGAACATGCTGACATATACGCCCAGTCTCTCTTTCGTCTGACAGTTTCACGGAAGTGTACAACCGCCCCGCAGTCTGCTCTATCTTTGGGTAGGGCAACGTGATATCTGACTTTTGACCCAAAGTGATCAATACGACTACTACTGCTACTACTATTACTACTGCCATAACGTTGAAACACCAACCGGTGGCGAATAGTCGTTGCTACCGACGGCGTCTGGCTCAGCGCACGTTCTGCTAGACGACTAACCTCCTAAGCGCCTTCTCCACTGCGCTATCGTACTTGCGATAGTCACTAACGAATCCTACCGACAATACTACCACACTTCCTCCGATAACCCAGGGGGCAAAGAGCGTTTTCCAGGTACGGCGCAACTATATCTCTTCTCTGCACTACCAAGACTATTTTTGCGCAGCCACCATAAGGCTTCGATCCTCCCTTCAGCCTTATCCGAGTGATCAAGCCAACTGACCCGTCAGCGTGCGCTCTTAGGACTCCGTCTCGACACCTCGACCTGTCAGCGTGACTTGTTGCCGCCCAATCCTCCGTTTCACATCTTATACCTTGCATAAGGGGAGCTTCTTGAACGTGTTCCATTACCAGAACGTATAGAGCCTCTCGAATGCGACTGTGCAAATTGGTGCCGCAGTGTCAGAAGAGATCTACCATATCCTCTCGGGAGTCTCCATCGGAGAGCATACACGTTTTATTACAAATGCCTCGCACGTTGTGACTTCGCCACGTTTTGCGAGAGCTTCACCTTCACTGTCGAAAAGGGCGATATCTGCGAAACCAACCATTCGATCACCACGAAACAACACAAGATTGTGAAACAAACGCCTATTTGGCCAATTTAGTCCTCGCTTGCTTGTAAGCTTAAGGGGGCACTGTTCCCGAAGTACGATCTTTGTCAAGCCCAGTTGCACAGCCCCTATAAACACATTACCTCACCAAGAGCTTTGAGACCTTCATCTTGCCTAAAGCTCACTAGGTCCTGGTTGTCACAGCCCGCTCTCGGTCCGCAAACTTTGATCCAATCGATAGCCTTGAACAAGAACATTTTGTATGTAAATCACGATGGAAACGCAAACAAGAGGAAGATCGCCGTCGGCAGGCCAGCAGAATAACCAGCATATAAGGTCTTCACCTTCGCCACATGATTACAACAGTCGAGTCTCGCCCACACCATTCAACAAGGATTCATCAAATCAGATCTTCACTTCTCAACCCTACCCCACCAGCAATCTGTCGCCATCCGCTAGCGGCAATATCAACTACAATCTGCAGAACACATACTTAGACGCTGGCGCTCAAGGACCGCCATTCCAGCAATTTGGTGATCCGAGCTTCGACCAACCTTTCCAGCAGAACGGTCTGATCCCAAATGGTCAACAAGCACACTCACCAGCACAGCAGTCAGATCAGCAATTTCAAACGGATATGCTGAGCGTCGATACCAACTTCGGGGGCTTTCCTCCACAACAGAGCTTTCCTAAGCAGCAAGACTTCTTGCTGGATCCACAGCTTCAAGCTGGCGGCCAGCATCATGATCAATCCATCAATCCCGCAGACATCATGAGTAACCTCTCTACGCCTCAGCATCTCACAAACACCCCTCCCAACCCCATGGGGATAAACCCCCAGCATTCAGAGCCAACTTCGCCCTTCAATCAGTCAGCGCCTCAAAGGCCATCACCACATCATTCCAGACACTCCTCCCTTGACCCATCGTCAGCTGTATACCCTAATGGCCAACAACAGCAAGATTGGTCGAACATGATGAACGGACCCCAATTTCAGGGACACCGACGTGCTCCGTCCGAATATTCAGATGTTTCGTCGTCCGCCGCCCCTTCGCCATTCATGGCTCAGGCGGATAACTTCGACCCAATCGATCAGAACCATTCACCCATGTTGAATCCGCAGCAAGACCAACAATTGTATACGGAGGGACTGGGGATAGAGAACTTTACGATTTCTGACCAACAACAGCAAACGATTCCAAGTCCGCGACACAGCCCGTACGTCTCTCCCCGTATGTCGCCACAGCCTGGCATGATGATGCCCAATCCTTCTCTTATGCAGCTACCGGATGGAAGCCAATCCTACAACGGTGGTCTTATGCAAGAAGCGTTCCCAAAACAAGAGCAATTCCCTTCCTTACCACCAGAGCGGATACTGGGGTCCAACAACTTCCATGGACAAGCAGATCAATACGATGTACCGCAGATAAATGTCGAATCCGCACCGAACACGCAACAGATGTTGGATAGTGCTAGGTCACCCCAGGATATTGATGCGTTAAGCCCACCTGAGCGTGGTAAGCCTACTCTTCCCGCTGATCATGACTTTACTGATTCCAGCAGCGAGTCGAAGTCGTGGTCGGATTCGATCTCTCTCGGACACACATGTCACTCGTTCGCCTTCTCCAAGCTCTACCCATTCTACGCTTGGCTCCTCCGAGGGTTCGATGGATCGACGCAATCATGCCCTATCCCCTCACTTCTCGCCCGGGAACTCACGCTCGCCATCTCCAGACTCGCGCGGACGGCGCTCCTCTACATCATCTATACCCAATCGCGATTACATCCTTGAGCTTGCAGGAGATAAACCTACTTTAAACCGGCCAGAGCGCATTCAAAAGCATCCAGCAACATTCTCTTGTCACCTCTGCCCTAAAAAATTCACGCGTGCTTACAACCTCCGATCCCACCTGCGAACCCATACGGACGAGCGCCCCTTCGTGTGTACTGTATGCTCGAAGGCATTCGCTCGACAACACGATCGCAAAAGGCACGAAGGACTCCACAGTGGAGAGAAGAAATTTGTCTGCCGCGGCGAGCTTGGTACTGGGGCTACTTGGGGTTGTGGACGACGTTTCGCGCGTGCTGATGCACTTGGTCGCCATTTCCGCAGCGAAGCTGGCCGAGTGTGTATCAAGCCTCTGTTGGACGAAGAAGCCATGGAAAGGCAGAAAATGGACGACCACATGATGCAGAGCATGAATGGCATGGCACCTCAGGCTCCAATGAACGGGATGCCGATGCAACAGCCTTTCGCCTTCCCAGCAGCCCTGTTGCAGCAATTCCCAGCCTTGCAAGGCCTGCAGTGGGATCAACTGGGCAATGGACCTGACGATGATGCAGGAGACATTAGTGGCAGAAGCAGCTTTGATGCTAGCAGCGGAGGAGACTTCTACGATGATGATGACGGGGGCAGTGGATACGTCAGTGATAATCCTATGACTTATGGGCAAGGAGGAGGATGGCAGCACGACCACGGCTGGAAGAGCGATATAGAGCCGTGAGGGAATGCACATACGAGCTTGATCGGTTATATTGCAGCATACGAGATACCCACTCTTCTGGCGATTTGCCTCAGTTGTTGATAGTTCAGAGCATGAGCAGAGGCGTTGTGACTTCCGCATGGCATACTTTCGTTTGTTATCTACATAGAGCGACCCTGCAGGAAGCAGCAGTGTGAATGAATTCTGCTAAATAAGCTAGCTTGGCAGTTCGCTTTATACGTTTCGATCTAGGGCTATCTTGATCAATGAAGCATTATGCTAAGGAGACTGTCACATCTTGTAACACGTATGGTTCATGCTATTCGAAACCGAAACACGGAGAGGCTGAAGAAGGCTAGAAGGCTAGAACGTTCAACGTTGAGAGTCTCCGCTGATAAAACGAGGTTCCAATCCCGGGAGCCCTATCGCCACCGCTAAGCATGTCGTTTTCAGCTTTCGTCTTCCTGCAGCTTACACAGCCTTAGATGAGTATGCCGTATGACCTGAAAGAAGCGGAGGAATATTTGAAACAGGGTTGTCACATTGATTGACTGATCATTGAACGTAGTGGTAGGGTGGAGGATAGGTTGACTGGTTGGGAGGAGGAAGGCAGTACTAGTTCTAGCGGGTGCTACCCCTCTAGACCGCCAAGCAGGGTCGTTGCCTTGGAGGACTTTAGACCAGCCTTTTGCGATAACCCGAAAGCGATCAGCTCTCTTGACAATTTTCAACCACATCACAATCAATCAACCACTTCATAGCCCTTCACCTTCCACCTTCATCCATCCTTGACTCCTCCGCAGACTTCACCATCTCTCTATTTACCTCCGCTTCTGTCCGTGTCAGACTTTTTGAGCCTATTGAGTGAAGGAAGGGCCAGGCCTCCATACTCGCACGACCAAGCTCTGCGGCACTTTAAAGGTACGTCTGCTGCAGCTTGGCTGCCACCTGCCCAACAACGTGCATATTCTTCCTACACATTCCCCACATCACTCCTCCTCCGTCTTCTGTCGACCTGATAACGGCTATACAGTCTCGTGGAGGACCAGCTGACGTGTGCTTGTCTCCATAGCAGAATGGCCGAAATCCGACGCAAGCTTGTCATTGTCGGTGACGGTGCCTGCGGAAAGACCTGTCTACTCATGTAAGACCACACCTCATTCTGGAACTATCCTCAACCATGTTCAATAGCTAACACGTGCCTTTGTCCAGTGTTTTCTCCAAGGGCACCTTCCCAGAGGTGAGCATCTCATCTACACCGCTTGAGCCTTGCAGTTTGCAAAACAATCCTTCATACAAGCACGAGCTTTCCCCATAGCTACCATCAGTTGCCAGTGTCGTTACTTGCCTGTGGTAGGGCTGACTTTCCTGTCCGAATAGGTCTATGTGCCAACTGTCTTTGAGAACTACGTCGCCGATGTTGAAGTCGACGGAAAACACGTCGAACTAGCACTTTGGGATACGGCGGGTCAAGAAGATTATGATCGTCTCCGACCTCTCTCATATCCAGACTCTCACGTCATTTTGATATGCTTCGCTGTTGATTCGCCGGATTCACTGGATAACGTGCAGGAGAAGGTATGAAGCATCAATCTATATGAAAGTCGTTCGAACAGATCGCCGATCCCCTACGTGGAACAACGGAGCAATGAGTCTTTGCTGATAAGGTTTCTCAATGTAGTGGATCTCTGAAGTCCTCCATTTCTGCCAAGGCCTCCCAATCATTCTCGTTGGATGCAAGAAGGATCTCCGTTATGATCAAAAGACTATTGAAGAGCTACACAAGACCTCACAGAAGCCGGTGACACCGGAGCAGGTACGAATCATCTCCTCAGCCTCAGTGCCCCATCTGCCTTTCGTCACATTATCACAGGCGTGCCTGACCGACCTCAATCACATACCACTTGTGGATGTCCAGTACTGACAACAACGATTTCTTAGGGTGAGGAAGTCAAGAAGAAGATCGGAGCCCGACACTACCTCGAATGCTCAGCAAAGACCAACGAAGGCGTACGAGAAGTCTTCGAACATGCAACCCGCGCAGCTCTCCTCTCTAAAAAGGGCCACGGCGACCGCAAGAGTCGCAAATGCAGGATCCTATAAACCACCCCTTATCTCACAAACATACTCTTTGCAAATGGTTCTAGCAGACAAACATCATAAGCACATGTTTTAATCGATGATGTATGTTGTGCTAAACAGGGGAAATGGGAGGTGGCAGATAGGTAGGAGAGAAGCGAGCTCTTATTGACAATACATCATCTTTGTCTTTATTGCTCGCTTGTAATGTGTGGTGTGTTGTGTGGGAAGAGCAGAATGCGTATGCTTCAACAAGGACTTGTTTGCTGGACTTCCTCCCATTAAGTCTGGGTTTTTTTTTTGTTGGATGGATGCGAAGGCAAGGGTTAAGAGCATATGTATGGGAGGAGGAGCGTCTGGGCGAAACTTTTATCCTGTTTTATTCAAGTTTGTTGTCATATCTTCGCCCTCGTCTCTTGCCGCCCCCTCCTCTCACCTCATTCATCTCCGACCTCCTACAACATCAATCCGTCATTTCATCCATCCATCCCTTCCCGCCCCCGTCTCTCTGTCTTGTTTTACAATCCTCCCCCTCCCCCCCCCATCCTAACCCCCCTTTCCCCTTTCCTCACCCGCATCCTACACACTACTCCCATGACCAGAATCATCCGCCCCAGCATCAGCAAAGGAAGTTTCGCTCTTATCAAGAAATTCCCACCTGTGGAGAAATATGTGGTCTAGGGAGCGTGGACTCTAGACTAGGTGGGGAGGGGGTTTTGTACTCGTTCGTGATAGTGGTAGAGGTAGCTGGGGAAGAGGTTGGGGGAGGGAGGAATGGAGGAGTTGGGGTTTCGATAGGAGAGATGTTAGGGAGTGGATGGGAAGGAAGGGAAGGGTGTCGGTAGTCCGGAGTGGAGAGGAGGGGAAGGGGGAGAGGAAGGGTGTGAAGGTTGAGTGAGGGGGCGAGGAGGGGAGAGGAGGGGTATAGTTGGATAAGAGAGAATGAGGAAGGGGAGATATAACTGTAAGAAAGGCATAGAGGGCGGCAGATGGATGGACGGATTCGTTTGCTTTGAGAGATGGCGATTTGAGTTGCACCGAGATAGCTACATATGGCATGTTTTCCATATCATCAAATGGTTAAATACAGAGACAGCACGCGGGGGTTTCTTAGTTCAAGAATTGCTTCACAACGATCAAATATCATGCCATCCGCCTAAAGCTTCGCTTTCAGCCCAGCGCCCGGGTTGCTGGCTTCAGGGTTCAGCACTACATGCCCGCTCTTCTCACCCTTCTCTTCACCAAAGAATATCACTTCGACCGTAAGGTCATCTCTGTACCGTCTCGAGTACGGGCTTACCAAACTGAGCAGTGAGCAGACGAGATCGTTATCCTTACCGCCCAAGGCGTTGCGAACAAGGTGGGTGGCCACGTTCTTGTCCTCTGTCACGAAGCGGTCATCAGTGGGCTGGAGGTCGTACTGGGATTGCCTGATGGGACCTCTTTGCCCTTTGTCGTCGCCTTTCACAGCTGCCGGCTTTTCCACGGGTAACGACCCTTCAGAGCCACGGCTTGTGAAGCTTTTCGCCCATGCTATGGGTCCAGAGGAAGGGTTGGGGTTTTCCTGCTTTTCGAGCCAGCGCCCGACAAGTCCCACGACTTCTTCGTTCGTGAGCATTTCCCACAGCCCATCCGTGGCCAAGACCACGAAATCGCCCTGTCCGGGCTCGATCTTGGTGGTTGTGACCACTGGCTCGGCGGTTACGTAGGGCGGTGTCTTGAGCCTACTGGCGGGCGTGCGGCCGAAGAAACGTTTCTTGATCTCCTCCTGCACTTTCCGCGGCCATTTGTATGAGGCGTCGCCGAATGCGCGGGATGGTTCGAGTTGGCCTAGTATGCGCCCGTTCATGGTGACCTCCGGTTCGCCTGGGTGTTCTTTTCTCAGTCGAGCTATCTCAGAGGGCGTGCCGCCTGTCTGATCTTCGGATAGCGCCGTAGCGGTCCACTTTCCAGTTTCACGAGATCTTCGGCCGAGTACAGCACGGCTGTCACCAGTGCAGGCGACACGGAGCAAAGAGGTGCGCGTGTCATAGAAGGAAAGTAGGGCGCAGGCGCCCGAGAGAGCGGGAGCAAGAAGGTCGGTGGAATGTAGTTTTGTGGGGCCCGAGAGCGCGAGGCGCGCTGAGTTGTGGACTATGTCGTTATCGAGAGCGAGGAAGCCTCGTTTGATTGCTTCTTCGATAGGGGAAAGGGTGGTAGGAGATGTAGGATCGACAGATGGAACGGGAGCCGGAGAAGGGCTCGAAGAGGATCTGTGGACCGAGGAAAGTTCTCGCGCGACGTAGGAGATAAGCCGTTGGCGCAGCTTTGCGGAGGTTGTCCAGCCAGAGTGTCCGTCGAAGACGCCGAAGAACATCCAATCGGAACTCTCATTGATGTCTGCTGCGGAGGAGGAGGAGCCAGAGAGGGATGAGGGTATCTCAACAATCTTCTCGGCGTGATCATCTTCTATAGGGTTGTTGCTAGGGATTTTGTTGATGTCGTAGCGAAGTACGCCCCGGCCCCGGCCAACGGAGTAGGACTGTTCGAAATGGCGAAGCTTACGGGTCGCTTGTTCAGGCGAGAGCTTTTCCATCTTGATATCGCCATCTTTTTCCACCTTCTTCGTCAAGGGTGCTTCTTCTGCCAGCTCTGCAAGGAAGAAGTTCTCATTGTCGACGAGAAGCGGAGCGTATGGGTTTGGGACGGGCTCGATAGACGATGAAGGTGCTTCTGTCGATGATGGTAGGAATGATTTTGATTGGGGGGTGATAGAGAGCTGTGTCGTAGCAGTGCTGGGTATCGAGCTTAGGCTAGAAGGGCCATGTGTAACCGAGCCAGAGTTGGGATCCTGGGCAGAATCTTGTTGGTAGTACCAAAGCCCGGAGGCTATGACCGAAGCGACGGCGGCGACAGAGAAATTGCGGAAGAAGATGGAAGAATGAACGATCTGAAGGGGGACATTTCTCCTAATCAAAGTGGTTGGTCGCCTAGGATTTTGTACCAAGAACGGGGAGCTTTTAGAGTGGAAGAGCTTTCGGAAGTGACTTCGTCGAGCAGTACGCAGCGCTTGTGCAGCTGCTCGACGCATTGACGATACCCAGATCCGTAGCTTGTGCGATCAAGGTGGTGACAAGAGATCAAGAAGTGAGCATTCATCTCATGCATCTGCACGTGAGCAAGGGACTATCATGCGGGAGATCTACCTCAGCCCTATATCGCATTGATTAGATTAGATGTGATGCATCAACGGAGAGTCATCAAATGACTCTTTTTCAAAATGAATGATTATGCAAATGGAAGTGGCTGTGTCAGGTTTGGGTATCATTATTGACGGATCTGATGTTTTGCAGCTGGGCCGCTCATCAAGGGTAACAAGGAGCAAGCTTGATCTAATTCAACGCGTTCCTACAATTTGCATACATTATGTCAAGCAGAGCACTTCGCAAGCTACAGCGCGAGGAGGAGGAAAGGAAACAAGCACAGCTTTTGCAACAAGATGAGGAAGAGGAGGAGTCTGATGACCTGGACCAACCCAACCCCAAGCAGCCAAATGCTTTTGATATGCTGGATGCTGGCGAAGAAGATGGGGATGATTCACCGGCGGAAGATGATCTACAGGCAGACAATGGCATGATCGAGACGTCAGAAGCTCAAACGCAACAGACACAGCAAGCCAAAGCTCGAAAGAAGAAGAGGAAAGGCAAGAAGAAAGGCAAGGCAGTACAACTAGACAGTGATACTCAGGGAAAGGATGCTAAGGCTGAGAGCGACTCGAACCTTGATGAGATTGACAGAGCTCTGAAAGACCTCTCTACAAAGGGTGATACAGACAAGAATGTATCCGTCAGTGCTATGATTGACGAAGCGAACGCTCAGCTGTACCGACTCCTTGCTGTCGAGGCCAAACACTTGAATGCACTCAATGAGATGAAAAGACTGTTTGGTAATGTAGTCCTGGAAAATGAAGCAGAAGCCTCTCCTGGTCCAAGGAGGCGCGGTAGAGGGCCGCAGACTGTCGATCTTGGTGGAGCGTTGGCGGCAAGGAACAGCCCTGTATCCAGAGGCCAAGGGCTGAAAGGTCTGGCCCTCAAGAGAAATCCGCTGATGATGGGCAAAGAGGAGTGGCCGCAAGCTACAAGCGGTGGGTTAGGCATGGAAAGAGTGGGACAGTTAGACGATGGGACCGTGGAATTTTGCTTTGTGCACAGCGGTATATACCAGGGTACTCAAAGAGAATTTGAGGCTTGTGTGGCGTCTATGGACCCCCAGCGCCTGATCAACATGTTGATGTTCCATCGTGAGTACATGTCGTCAATATTCACACCATCTGCTAAATTTGTCCAGCATATCATGTATCAACTCTACTCCAAGTTTCAGAGATAGCGAAACAGCAAGGAGATCACTCTGTGGCTGGAGACCTGCTCGAACGAACCCTATTCACCTTTGGCCGCTCGGTGCACTCTTCTTTCACCCACAATATTTCTGGAGGGAAGGCGAGGCTTGATTTCCGTAGACCAGAGAACCGCGAATTCTGGCTTGCGGCCTGGCGCTATGTGAGAGACCTAGGCCAAAGAGGCACTTGGCGTACAGCATACGAATGGGCCAAGTTGATCCTAAGCTTGGACCCCGAAGGCGACCCTTACTGCATCTCAAAAGTCATCGACCAGCTTGCCATTCGGGGCGGTCAACCAGAACATTTCATATCTCTAAGTCAGCAACCTTTCGTCAAGGATGAGATGTGGAAAGGCTTGCCAAACATTGCCATCTCCAAGTCGCTGGCAGAATACCGACTAAAGCAGTCTGAAGCCTGTCGAGAATCTCTGACCCAGGCTGTATCTGAGTACCCATGGATATTTGTCCGCTTGCTTCAAGAGCTCAACATAGATCACATTCCTAAATCCATTTGGGGTAAATCGCCACGTACTGATCGTGAGAAATTCGCTGCAGAGCACTACGTTTTAAGCGCCAAAGACCTTTGGTCAACGCCTGAAGCGATCTCTTTCCTTGTAGAAGTTGTTGAGACCGCAGCTCCAAGCTCTCCATCCAAACCGAACGAGACGCCAATCTCGTTGGACCAAGCAAGAGTCACAATACTCTCAGGCGTCAATAGTCTCATCAATCTCATACCTCGGGATTTCACGACATTACCGTCAACTTCTTCTGACCCTCTTCCTCCTGAAGACAATGTCTTATCTTATGATCCCTCTCCAGCACGAGAGCGGCCATCTCATCCAGACTCAGAGCTAGAAGCGGCCTACGCCGATCTCGATGACCACGACGCCGTGATGCCCTTGCCCGCCAACAACAACGATGGCGAAGACCGTGCTCCTGCTCCAGGTGGACTAGATATCTTCAGTCGAGTGGCGCAGTTCTTCAATAGCACTGTCCGTGGCGGTCCTCAACAGATCTTACATCCTGATGAAGAGCTGACGCAAGCCCTGAGAGATAGTGGTATGGAGGACTTACTGGATCAAGAAGCACTGCAAGCTCAGCTAGCCGATCATCAAGATGAGATCCCGCGGCTTCAGAGAGAAGCAGAAGCGCTTGAGAATGTACTTTCATCTTCTGAAGAAGGTGATCGTGAAAACGCTGTGCCTCCTGAGCGTACAAGGCCAAGCGAACAGACTGAGCAGGACGAGCAACAGAGGCTGCAGCATTTTCTTGCTGGTTCAGGGATCACCGGTCTGAAAGCTTACGCCGACAGCCACTCGAATGACTCCGCGGCCTGGAACCAGCCGGAAGGTAAGGTTTTATTGGACCAGTACGCTCAAAAACTTGGTCGACTACGAAACCAACGGACGCGCCAATTCCTTCTCCGTTACGCACTACCCCAGGGAGCTGGTGAGGATGTCAAAAGGAGGATCGAATCAAGGTTAGCTTGACGTAGGTGGAGCACCCCCATGCCTTTGAAACGCTCGCTCTTCCAAGTTCTAGTTGCGGGTATGTCAGTGCCAAACACCTGTGACACAAAGTTAGATACGGCCAAGCGATTTGAAAGCATCCCTTTTCGGTCTTGAGCGATTTTGCCGCTCAGTTTAGTTTTCTTGAGTGGGTACCTGCATTGCGCGTGGGTTACACTGACATCCTCTGCCTTGACAACTATATCATTTGTGTTTCTGTTCCCCTGCCTTATGGAGCTATACATGGTCGGACAGAAAGTCCTGAACGCTTGCACAGAACACACTTTGGTTGCCAAGCCAATTTGCAAACTCGTTTGTTTGGTGTATTGTTGTGTCTACGGAGGCAGGCCAGAATTGCGGCTCTCTTGTGCATGGTATTTGCGCCGAAATGCCACGCGAGGCCACGTTTTCAAGTTTGGCTTTCGGAAGATCAGCGATTATCAAAACAGGAGAATTATCTGCGACACAACAAGCGCACTCGATTGGAGCTTGCAATGATATTGGCACGTCTTCTACGCGCATTGTAACGGCCCATAGACGCGCCCTGTTTGCCGACTGGACGAAACCTCAGATCCATGGCGGCTTTTTCCCTTTTTTGATACATACTTGATTCAGAAGGGAAGTATGATATTGAGGGTCCCTGATGCTGCAACATGTACCTACTACAGGATCAGTGTTATTAGTCTGCCCATGTTTCTCCCCTTTCTTGCGATCAAGGCCAACACCTTCGAACCTGTTACCAGCTATCAAACACGCTGCAAAAGTCACATAATGTCTCTTTCCCTGATAGCGTGCTTTCTCCTTCCACTGACTGCTTTTGCTCTACCTCGCCCTCAACCTCTCGCCAGTCTTTCACCTTCCATCATCCCCTCAAGATGTGAAGACGGCTCAAGTCCGGGCAACCATGATCCACTTCCCCAAAATGGCTGTCAAGCAGAGCTCGATAACATTCGCCGTCAACCCACCTTTGAGGTAGCCTTCGAACAAGCCAACACACCAATCCGCGTCCACTTCGACAACGAACCGCCATCTGATTGTAGCATCTACGTTTTCTCAACCCAAGCTGACGCCCATACGGAAACCCTAGACACAAACCTAATCGGGCAAGCAGTCCAATCCATAATAGAAAAATGCAGCTCATCCAACCTCGGCGGTCAAACCCCCCTAACAGGCACCATCGGCATCAAAGTAACAAACCCATCAAACCTCAGCCCCTCTCCCGCTCCAGGCTCATCGGCAGCAACACAATCTCCACCCCCCGAAAACGCAAACGCAAACCAAATCGCCGGCGCCCTCTCCGGTCCCACAACCCCAAACTACAAACGCGAAGCCGCCGCCCCCCTTCCCCCAAAGAACGCAAACCAGCAAGACGGCGCACTATCAAACCCCACTCCAGCGATCTACGCGCGACGAGAGAAACCCGTGCGGCCCTTCCCTCCTCCATATGGGGCTATTGTACCAGCGCACGGCGCACCGGCGTTGGATACACCCCCCCAGCCTTCTGAGACGGTGCCTGTGGATGTCAATCTTGTGGCTGGCGCTGTTTCGGAGCCGTTGTTGCCGGATTATAGGAAGAGAGATGGGACGAAAGGAACGGTGGTGCCGGGACAGGTTGCGCCGCCGGGAAATGTGCCACCACGGCCTGTGGGTGCTGCGGGGACGGTGGGGGTTATTCCGCCTGCGGATGATGCTGGAGGATTGGGGGAGGTGGGCGTGGGAGATGGGGCAGTGGCAGCGGGTGGAGGTGCGCCGGCGGGGGTGAATCAGCTGGCTGGTGCGCTTGTGGGGGCTACGTTGCCGGATTATTAGGAGTGGGAGGGATGGGGGGGTGGTATGGGTGGATTTGGGATGGCTTGTGTATAACGAGTTAATGAGTGCATAGACTCAGAGTTGGCTTGAGACATTGTTTTGAATTGATATAGAGTGGTCAAAACGGAAAAGTGACGCTTTGGGTTCGAATGGGAGATGGAGATGCCTTCTCTCCTTCGTCCGATTGCTTATGCTGTCGCTTGCAGCTATTAGATCTCTGGCAAATGTCAGATTTCTGAACACATGCTCCCTGAGAAGCCGTTTTTCGTGTTGTCGTTAATATATACGGTCATCTCACAGGCACGCCCCCTTCCTCGTCGTCACTAATTTCCCCTACGCTAGACATCTCGACCTCCTCCTCCTCCTGTTTTGTCACGTCTGCCCCCTTTACCCAAGCATTCTCAGGGAGATCCATTATCCTCAGCTTCCCAATCGCTGGGATGCCGCGTGGCACAAGTTTCATATCCCATAAAACCTCATCTACCCTCCGTTGCACTCCCTCTACCTCCTGATCTACAAGCGCCCGCAGCCTGCTTCTGTCATTAGAGCGCTTAATATGTACCCAATCTGACACTTTTGTTTCCAGCATGGTAATGAGATGGATTCTCTGCATTCTGGTACTATTATCGGGGCAGGTTCCTCGCTTTAGAATAGCGTTTTTGACACGGGACATGACTACCCGGTCTTCCCTTTCGATAATGTCCCATTTTGCGGCGGTGGAGATGTAGGCTTTGATGCTGTTTCCCAGTGAATTCAGGTCATCCTCAACGTATGTGAAGCCGTATTGCGCCCCTAATTCATTAGCAACGATCTGGAGAGGGCAGGATCATGATTTACGCTTGTGCAGAGTGTCAAAGTCGCACTTGCGGTTGAACGCCCTGTTCCTTTTTTGGGTCTTGGTGCGTGCAGGAGTGGTATCTCTGGAGGATGGTCTAGCAATAGTGGGCTGTTGCGGCTCCCTCGATTGCTGCGGGGGGCTTGAGAAGCGAAAGATCTGAAATTTTGGCCGTGTTGTAAGAGTCTGCCGTGACGGGGATGCCTCGACGGGCTGATCGGCTGGATCTTTGGGACGAAAAGGAATCGTCAAATCCATATCACAGGCGCAATATCAGGGAGAGAGTGGTTAGAGATGCCTTAAACTTATGCGCATGGGAACATGAATGGCAGCCTTGACGTTGGACAATGGAAGAACAGGACATTCCGCCAAGAATACTTAGACATTTCTGCCTGTAAATACTATATAATAATGATAGAAAGGTTCGTTTCTCGTGGAAGAACAGTAGCGGAGATGGAGTGGCAGCACTCTTCTCTCTGCCATACACTTCTTGCCCTTTTCAAGGTTTGAAGGTCCCGAGTTCGACCCCCAGATTAGCGGTCTTAATTTTGCTTGACTGCTAGTTGAGTTTTGCATTGTGTAATCCTCGCCATTTTTTTGGTCTTTTCACATGAATGAAATACAAGCAACAAATTACAGCAACAAACCTTTGATATGCGCATACGTGGGCTTCATGTGCATGAAAATACATGCTCAACGTGGCGGTACCAGATGTGCACAAGGTCTGTGTGGCAACTCTGCCACCATCGACTGGTGATGGTAATGAAGTGAAGTGTTGATGTTCGAAATTGGACTAGCAAAAATACGATACAATCGCTAGCGTATCAGCCACGTGAACGTCACAACCGTCCCTATGTCCAAGGCGGCAACTTCAAAGGCCTCTCATACAGTCTTTCAGCGTACACTCTGCGCATAACACAATGTCTTTCGATCGCTCGTCAGCATTGGAGAGCCAGGTAAGGTCATACCTTGCGACATGATTGCAATTACTTACCAACCGCCCAGCCAACTACCTTCCGCCGCGAAGACGACCCCGAATATCGAGATGATCCAGAATTCTCCCGGTTCAGCGAGTCCTTATCAGAACAGCTTTTCGAACTCACCTCCAAGATTGGGCGACTGTCGCAACAGATCAGTCTGTTAGGCACAAAGCGAGACACAGACCGAGTGCGGGAACGGGTGCATGATCTACTCGATGATGCACGAGATTCATTCAAGAAGGCGGGTGAAGGTGTGAAGAAGCTCAGCACGTGGGAAGATCTTAGTGTACGAATAGGACACGATTCTTGCTATTACACGATAGCTGACTATATCTAGGCAGCGCAAAGATACACGCAACAAAAGCTCTCCAGAGAATTCCAAGCATCAGGCACCGAATTTCAGTCAATACAACGTACAGCCCTCGAAAAGCAACGGGCTTCTACGACTGCCGCTCGAGCAGCTCTAGACACCGGGGAGGGTGGCGAGCAGCCCTACAGAGACGAGCCACAACAAACGCAAGAGCAGGAGCAGCCACGGCTGGCATCACAGGATGAGGTTGACTTCCAGGAATCCCTGATCGTGGAACGAGAGTCTGAGATACGGAATATCGAGCAGAGCGTCGGCGAGCTCAACGAGCTGTTCCGGGATGTGGCTCACATCGTCCACGAGCAGGGCGTGGGCATCGATTCGATAGCAGACAATGTTCAGAACGTGGCTCAGGATACCCGACATGCAGACCTGGAGCTGAGGAGCGCAAACAAATACCAGAAGTCAGCCAGAGGGAAGGCATGCTGCTTACTGGTGATTCTTGCAATTGTACTCGTGATTATCGTATTGGCTGTGGTACTAGGATGAAAGAGCATATCAGCGGATCGCAGGCGCAAAGGTCGGCAACGGAGTTTCAGGGACATGTCCCCATGTATCATGAGCAGCGAGCATAGCCATCTAATGTACAAGTATACCACCACCACCACCATTTCCCTCACAACCCTACCCATTTCCCCAACCTCATTCTCCACCCCTCCCACGTATTAAGCTTCGGCCTAACATCCAAGTGAAAGCTCAACGGCCCATCCTTCCCCGTATAAAAATCAATCAAATACTCCACCGCACTGTCCTCGCCCCCACATCTCTGCACGACCCAATCATGCCGATCAAACGGCCTCGAATAGCCCAACAAAGTCTTCCACCTCGCCCTCAAACTCAACTTCTCGCTATCACCCGAAAAACTCCTCAATTTCGGCCCTCCGCACTGCCTGTTTTGCTCCACCGCCCTCCGTGACCCTCTCTCCCAGGAGAGGATCTCATGCCAGGCTCGCTCGTTCACGGCGTTGTGGATGGGCACGACTACGGACATGTCTTTTGATTCGGGGGAGTAGGATTTTCGTCGCATGGCCTCGAAGAACATTTTTTCGGACGGGTAGATCCAGTTGCTTGCATTGGCGGGAGTCGGGTTTGAGGGGTGCGATTCAGAGGAGCCTATTGGAGCCGAGGAAGGGGAGGGCGTCGTTGTTGAGGGGGAGGTGGCGGCGCGGGGGATTGAGGAGGTCACACGGTCAGTTGCTAATGGACCAGCTTGATGTAATCGTGGCGCTAGTTGAGGCTGAGAGGGTTGAGAGTTGGCAAGTGGACGTGGTGGTGGTTGTGGGGGCTTGTTTCTCCCGGAGGCGGCGTCGAGGTAGGTCTGGCGGGCGGAGTGATCGACGGGACATACCGAGGAGGGTTCTGGGGCTGAGGGAAGTGCGGGCTTCTCTGGCGCTGAAGGTGTATTGCCCATGGCCGCTGTTCCTTGTAGTCCTAGGCAGCGTAGACCTGATGAATGTGAAAGAAAAGAGACGCTCCGAAGAAAATCCCAAAAAGGCAATCCCGCATTTTCTCCGCACCAGCCCGCTTCTGTGCTTTCTTCAAGTCCAGTCAAGCCATTATAATCCCACCATCTTGCCTGACCTGGCTCTCTAGACTCTACAAGATCTTATCAGGGTTCCATCGCACCTCAATGGCCGATTCAAAGATCTACCGAGCGTCCACAACAGCGCCTGTGAACATAGCGGTGATCAAGTAGCTCCATCGCCCCTCTAGCCCAAACTGATCTAACATACTGAGCATAGATACTGGGGCAAACGCGACCCCACCCTCAACCTCCCCACAAACTCCTCCCTCTCCGTAACCCTCTCCCAACGCGACCTCCGCACCCACACAACCGCATCCTGCAGCTCCTCTTACACGGGCGCCGACTCCCTCCTCCTAAACGACGCCGACCAATCTCTCGAGACGCCCCGCTCGATCGCCTGCCTGAAAAGCCTACGATCCCTCCGTGCTGAACTTGAAGCGAAAAATCCCTCTCTACCTACTCTATCAACATCCCCATTACGAATTGTGTCAAGAAACAACTTCCCCACGGCCGCTGGTCTCGCCAGCTCAGCAGCCGGCTTCGCGGCACTGATACGCGCGATCGCGGATCTATATCAACTCCCACAGTCGCCAGAGGATTTGAGTCTGATAGCGAGACAGGGGTCAGGGTCAGCGTGCCGGAGCTTACTGGGCGGATACGTGGCCTGGGACGCGGGCACAGCAGACGATGGAAGTGACAGCAAAGCGCGGATGGTAGCGCCGCGGGAGCATTGGCCAGAGATGCGGGCGCTGATACTAGTTGTGAGCGCGGAGAAAAAGGCTGTTAGTTCTACCGCGGGAATGCAGGCTACGGTTGCTTCGTCGGACTTGTTTTTGAGCAGGGTGGCAGTGGTGCCGGGACGGATGAAGGGGATGGAGGAGGCAATCAAGGGGAGGGATTTCAATAGTTTTGCGAGGCTTACTATGAGGGACAGCAATAACTTTCATGCGTGTTGTTTGGATACCGAGCCGCCGATCAGGTATTTGAATGATGTTAGTTGGGCTGCTATGAGGGTTGTGGAGAATATCAATGGGGGGAGTGGGGGGGACGCTATTGCGGCATATACGTTCGATGCGGGACCGAATGCTGTGGTTTACTATACGGAGTCTAATCGTGGCATTGTGGAGGGAGCGTTTGAGAGGATTTTGACGGGTAAGGAAGGCTGGGTGCCAGTCCAGAAGGCGACAGGAGAGGCTTTGATGGGAGATGCGGCGCAAGCTGCTGAGGCGCTCTGGAATGGCGTGAGTCGTGTGATCATGACGAGTGTGGGAGACGGTCCTGTTAGCGTTCAGGAGCATTTGATAGATGAGAATGGTAGACCGGCAGAGACAACTATTTGACGTATTCCCTACCTGCCGAGTAAGGTGAGTTTCTCGAAAGCTCTCACTATCGGCGGCTCCGGTTTTATGTTCTGATTTTGAACCTCGTCCAAAAGATTGCTCCCTTCAATCGGGGGCTCGTAGCCATTGACATGAGCGTCACCAGGCTTGGCTTCCGACTTCTCTGCCAGCCGTTCAGACTGAAACACCTCTTCAATGCAGCCCTTACACATCTCTGTAATATCCAGCATTGCAGCCTCGACCGAGCGAGCTTGCTCTCTCATCCCTCTTCTCATGAGGCCGACGACGAGACGAGATATCTCCTCATTGACAGAGTTCACCCTCTCAACCAGCCTCCCAACGCTATTGACGAGATACTCTTCTTCATACACGCTACCCTTCTTTCCCCTCGCCCTCTTCCGCTCCTCCCTTCTCCGATTTTTGGATGTCCGTCTGGTGGCATTTGTCCCAACTGTCCCTGTACGGTTGGTGTACCTTGTGAAGAGCGAACCGCCTGTGGTAGAAGCGTCTGTAGGTGCAATCGAAACATCGTCAGGCACATCACCACCTCCAGGAATGTCACCATCCCAGAAAGCTAGTGGATCTTCAGCTTTCTTTATGCGCAGCTCCCTGATACGTGGTATTTGGGCGTTAAGTTGACTTTTGCAGTCTGCAAGTAATTCGGTCATTGTTGCCATACCTTCATTGAGGCCCGTATCGATTACTGACTCAAGAAGATCAAGACGACGATGCAATGCTGCAATACGAATGGCATCAGCGAAATAGTACCCTTTGCAGAAGAGGCGAGCTGCTGCCGGGATGTCGTCAAGGTGATCCAGTTTGATAATAGCTGCGGAGTGGAAGTCTTTCGTTTCTACCAAAGTATCAGACAAAGAGATCGCCAGTGGCTGCAGACGCTCAGTCTCAAAGGATGCAAGCATTGCACATGAAAGGCTTTCTCGCCACAGATGAGCTTGACGAAAAGAGTCGCTCGCAGAATCGTAGTCTTGCAGTGACTCATAGCCTATGCCTGCATCTTTGAAGTTTCCATTTGTCTGTAGGAAGCTTGCGTAAAGCCTCGTCAGCTCAGATAGCTTATCTTGTTGATAGTGGTAGTATGAAATTGCCTGATCGCATAAAGAATGCTTCACCACATATACCTTCACCTCCTCAAACGCATCCAAGTCGCAGAGATGCCGAAGGGCTTTCTTTTGGCGCCCTAAATGGTCGTCTATTGCATACTTTCGCCGGATATCAGACATCTTCTGGATGTTCTGCAGGAATGGCAGATATTCTCTGGGGTCTTTCTGGGATTGCTGGGCAATAAGTAGGGTCATCTCCAAATCATACAACCCCAGCGCATTATCGTAGAGTTTGTTCACGTCAGCGAGGAAACAGATATGCTCAATCATTGCGTCGGTCCGATCGCTATTGCTTTTCCGCAGCTTCGCGATATGCAGCAGCGCAGCATCTAGGTTGGGTGGTGTCATACACACGTAAGCTGAGATGGTATTCTGCAGGTATTGAGAAGGCTGGTCTTCGAGAGACTGCAGAAATGCCTTGCATGTTCGGTTGATTTTAGAGCCTTCGGTCGGGAGCGCCTCTCCCACTCGAATCTCAGCGGAATTTTTAGATTGTTTATCATTATCAGACGGCCTAAGTGTCTCTTTGTACATAGTCATCGTAACATCCTCTTCCTTCAGCTGAGACAGAAACAGATCAATATGTTCAACCTTTCTGACCTGGTCAATAAACAGTCCGACATTAGACAGGAATTGCTCTGGAGCATGATCATGTAAGATGTTCATGTCAACGCGACGGTTTCTGCAGGCCAGGAACGCCTTCTTATACTTCTTCTGATTGATGCTATCTCTAACTCCAGCTACAACCAAAGCACGAGGATAGATCGTCTCCAGGTTGCCCCTCGGCATTTGTAGCACGACTGCAAAGATCGACGGCATCACAGTGACTATTCTAGCTCCACGCTCAATACTCCTGCATCGCTCATCAGATTCAGGCGTATCTGGAGGTACCTCAAGATCATCAACATGAGGTGTTAGATGCACAAATTTAAGCAAATTTTTGGTGGTATATATAAGATGACTTGAGGTGGTGAGAAAGGAGGTGCAGCCTTTTGCAAGACAACGATCGCCAACGTAGAGAGAACCATTGTCCTCTAGTCGAACAAGGGCCAAGCTTCCTACCTCAGAATGGACGCCGTTTCCATTTGTCAAGGGTAAATTATCGTCGACCCTGCTCAAGTTGATCAACGTGGCATCAACTGTTCCCTGGAATTTGGAGGAGCTGGCCGGTAAGCTCAATCTGGGAGACTCCAAGCTCTGGAAGTCGGTGGGCAGTATTCGCCCATCTACAATAATATAGGATGAATTATTGTTGGGGACTTTTTGCGGTAGAAGGATCTCCGTCCGCTCAGGAATATTTGTAGCCCGCTCAACGCTGTACTTCGTATTTTCCTGGTCATATATCATCCTTGAAAGGGAAAATCCATCCGTACTGTTGTGAAGAATATCGAGGTATTTTCTCGCCCGAGATCTGATCTGGAGGCTCATGGGATAGAGAGAGGAATTCATGCCCATAGTACGCTCTTCCCAAACATGGATTGGCCCAGCTTGTATATCCGATGTACCATACTGAAATATCGAGCAAACGCCCTGGTGTAACACAGCAATATGGGTTTGGTCTTCAGCTTTCCCAACCCCAATACTAAGTATTGCAACATCAGTAATATTATTGGCCACCTCTAGCTCGTGCAACGCCATCGGGGGAGGAACGTTAGCTAGGCGTAAGGGAGTAAGTTTCAATATTCTTCCGTCTACGACAGGGGTAAGACCGTAATCGGGAGGTTGTGAGGTAGGAGGACTTGAAATAATTGACGCATATGCAAGCCTCTGAACATGGTAATCATTTTGTAATGCAAAGTGGAGAGGCTTTTCTGGATGCCAACAAAATCCAATCGTTGACGTTGATGGCTGTGAACCGCAGAATATTTCTTGCTTTAAGTAGTAATGGTAGTTGCCCATTGTCCAAAGCTGGACACGGTCTAGGAAGCAGACTGCGAGGACTGATGAATCGATGTTCCACCGAATAGAGATGTCCTTGGCCCACCACATTTCCATTTCCTCTTTGCTCAGTCGTAGGTCAAATTGACCGTGGCGTAGTCCGTTCTTTTCAAAGAAGACTATTAGAACTTTATCCTCAAGCCGCTGAATGCTTGCAATTAGATTGCCGGCAGGTCTCCAGCTCAAAGCGTTTGTAAGAAAGTCGACTGGCTCGCTGACACTCTCAGGGACACCTTCCCTCGAATATATACGAACGACACGACGCGAGTCTTGGATGCTATTTATTGCACAGTAAGCACCATCTCCTCGCCAGCTTATCGTAGTTCTCTTCGTATCATTGGCATGCAACATTCCTTCGTCAATCGTCTCTGGCATAGTAGGGTCTCGCAAAGCCCTGGCTTTCTTGCCCTTGAATTGCGTCTCCTTCTTACCCCAGCCTACAGAAACATGATTCGACACTTTAAAATCATCAGCCGAGAACTCAGTATTGACAAGATTGTCGAAATCTTTGGTCATGTAAAGCAGTGTAGATGCTAAGGTGGTGATTACGAGAAGCTCTTCATCAGGAGACCAAGCTACTGCTGAAATACCGGCATCAACAGTGCCAACAATCTCGATCTTTTCCTCTCCAGGCTGTGGGTCTTCACGAATGACGACAAGGTCACCTGCAGCTAGGACTATGACCGTACTTGCAGTGTCAGAGAAGTGGTGCAGATCCACAACTTCGTCACAATCATGGTCCGGCAACGGCTCTGCTGCGTCCCAAGAAGCAATGTGGGTCCACGATTTCTCCCACTTTAACCAGCGCTTAAGCTCAATGAGCGGACCGTCTTTCGTCGGTCCGAAAGCAGCAATGATGCTACCATCGTGACTCACGTCCCACGTGGTAGCGGTCAGTGGACTATTCGTAGAACGCTGAAGGAGTGAGCGGTGGATGTTCCGCAAGTTCCTCATATCTTTCACACAGCCTCACTTGATGTGAAGGTGAAGATCGTGGTACGATTGGTCGGCAAAAACACTCGATCTCAATATCCAAAACAGAAAATCCAATAAAAACTTTGTAGAGGCAAACCCCACATATCTGCGCTTATATTCTTTCATCCGTAAAATGGATTCTAGAAGAAGATAGCAGCATGCGAAGTGCACAGTAAAATATATTTGTTTAAGGCCAGTGACGGGAATAGCAAATGGCGAGAACTTTGGAGGGTTGTTAAAATCAAATTTTATGTCGTGGCTTGCGTGGGTCTGGGAAGATTCGGTACACAAGCTGCGCATAAATGATAGGAGATACTACGAACTCTCCGGTGCCTTTAGGCTTCAGAGTCGTCTGTAGCCTCCTTAGGACAATTTCTAGACATGCCTTCCAGTGGGAAGACGTTCTGCGCTGCAGGACGTACGAAGACAGATAACGCAGGTAGATATCGGGTCTTTCATAGACCTATCAAAATCACATACTGCACGTGGTCAGGTGAGCATGCATATGCAGGATGGTCTGATTATAAGTTTGGAGTCGGTCCACCGATTTTAATGCTGCTTTGATGTTCTGCTATGATCCTAACCACAACTTTTCCAGCTTGAGTGTCCTAGAGCAAAGCACGAATTTCCTGGCCTAGCATGAGACTTGTCGAGTCATTTCAACATGCCATTCCTTGTCAGTGAAAGCATTAGATTTGAAGACTATGATTCGCTTTTCGTAATCCTGTACCGAGCTCTTGCAGACGAACCTGTTGTGAAAGTTTCGTACCCAGACGGACTGAGCGAGACTGCTCGTTCACAAAACACCGCGCGATTCATACGTTCTCTTGGGTGGAAGGAACTAAATGTTGCAATAGCAAAAGTCATAGACGAAAAAACGAAGGAAATCTGTGCATTCGCCACAACGCGTCTGTATGAGGCAAACCCTTTCATGGAGGCCGTCGGCACAAGTTACCACGATCCAGAAAGCAAACACCCTCTAAAAGCTGCAGTGGAGTGTGTTGTCAACACCAAGAACAATAGGCGAAGTACATTCGAGGCCTTGCAGCAGCCGCGTGACTATTGCTGTAAGTGAGGTTACCTATCCGGCAGAATGAATGAACAGAGAGAGACGGGTCTCATTGTGATCAGACCTGCAGGTTCTGGCCATAGATCCTGCCTGGCAAGGGAAAGGTGCCGGAAATCTTCTGGTTGAATGTGGCATCATCGATAAACGAGGGTCAAGAGCAATGGTTGAAGCTAGTGACGATGCTATGAAGCACAGATTGTATTCAAGACATGGTTTCCGCACAATCGATACCTGTCATTACCGGAGCCTGGACGAGTATCCAGAGCATAAAGGAATGTATGTCACCACTATGGTCAGAGATGCTCGGCAAAAGTGACCAAATGCATGGTTTTCCAGGGGCGCTAATCATAACAAGGCTTCATTGGCCGGTGTATGAATGTTTCAACTGATATTGCCCAGTCCTCGGCTTCCAGCACTTCCACGCAACGTAGAACTCCGCCATGCTCATGGCTAAAACAACCAGTCCCACGTCCACCTATCTGTTTTTCTTCGTTTGCCATACTAGAGAGAACATCAATGTCTGGAAAGCCTGCTGCTATGGTCTTATACATACCCGCAATGCCGAACGGCAAGCCGAAGAAGAAAGCTATGTTCCAGTCAGTGAAAGCCCACCAATTTCGCAGGCTAGCATCATACCCATCGTGGTCCAATATCTAAACCCAAACCACTTCGTTCGTGGATTGAACGGTAGACCGCTCAATGGACCTTCGGGATAGTGGTAGGGACTTCCAAGGCGTGTAGCGGAGGTTTGGAAGCCACGACGAGTAAGAAGTGGCGTTGCCCGATAGGCTCGGAGCGCTGTTCGTGAGAGCATCTACAAAGTCAGTACAGGCTATCTCATATCTGCGTGGAGCCATACAATGCCGAGTCAGGTATGCTTGCTCCACGGTTGATGTGAGGATGGAGGCTCTTTCTGGTCCAAAACGTAGGTATCGCTGTCAACCATAGGGCTGAATGCTTGGCAAAGCAGCCGATTGCGGATTGAACGCCCAAAACTTTACAATGCCCAACAGACTTGTTCATGACTCACTCCCACATTCGCATAAGAAGCTGTGCACCCAATGCTTTAATAACGAAATCTACAAGCTCTGATCTTCCTCGAAGATCTTTCAGCTAGCCACTATGGCAGCCCGACGCTCTCTAACGACCCTCCTAAGTCCTCGACTCACACCCACACTAAAAAGCTCTCGTTCACAAACATCTCTCTTCCAACCATGCAAGCCCCAACACCGCCTCTCCTCGACCAGCGCTCTAGCCTACAAATCTTCGCACCGCCGCACAAATCCCACTCTTCCCACACCTTCAGACCCGCCGTCTTGGTCCCCCCAAGCAGCCGTCTCCTCAATCCTCTACGAAACACCCTTACCTAGCTCGCTCCCACCAAAACGACACATCCTGAACTGCCTCGTGCAAAACGAACCCGGAGTTCTCTCTCGCGTATCCGGTATCCTCGCCGCCCGCGGTTTCAACATCGACAGCCTGGTCGTCTGCAAAACCGAAGTCGACGACCTCTCGCGCATGACAATCGTACTATCTGGCCAAGACGCCGTGGTAGAGCAAGCGCGGCGACAACTCGAGGATCTGGTCCCCGTTTGGGCGGTGCTGGATTACACGCCGGCGCCGCTGGTGCAAAGGGAGCTGTTGTTGGCGAAGGTGAATATCATGGGGAGGGAATATTTTGATTCGTTTAGGGCGTATCATGGAGAAATGAGCGCTGCGGATGCGAATAGACTTGAGGATGCGGAAACTAGAGAAGAGGGTAATGAAGGGGAGGAGGAAGATGTTGGGGAGTATCATCCGAAGAAGTTGCCACTGAGTGAGGTGATCAGGCATAAGTATAAGCATTTGGAGTATATTACGCATTTGACGCATCAATTTGGTGGAAAGGTGTTGGATATCAGTACCAATAACTGTATTGTGGAACTGTGAGTTCTTTCCTGGTTATTTGATGTGGGATTTTGTCGCTGACTGCAGTTATAGTTCTGCAAAACCATCCAGGATCGATGCCTTCATGAAGTTGATCAACGATTTTGGTATCGTCGAGTCTTCAAGGACTGGTCTCATGGCACTTACGAGATCACCACTGCATGACCCCAACGAGGAGATTCAGAAAGAGGCAGACGAGGTCGTGGATGCTAGTACATTACCTCCTGGATAAAAGTGTCAAATAGAGCTGCTTGTCGATCTAGCGAGGCGTCCGACATTGAATAAGGGAGGTGGCTATTTTGTTTTATTCAATAGAGTACCCTTGGCGGCCTTTGTAACTGTTGACTTGAGACACTTCATACCAAAATCAGAAATTTAATTCATATTGTACACAACTAATTCCTTCACGTCATTTGCCCTATCTGTTTCATGTCTCTCAACGCCTTCTTTCGTAAGTATTGACAACTCCACATCTCAAGCCTATATCTACTATCATAACAGAGCGATATGAGCACCAATGCCCCTACCCAAAACCCACAGACCTTGCTCCCACTTCCCAACCATGATGTTAGCTTCTGCTCTAGCGTCCAGCTTAAGCCGTCCACCAACTGCGTCCTTAAGACCCGAATACCCCACACTTCCCAAGTCCCAATCAACAGGCAGATCCGGAGAGTCGCTGATACCAGGAGGGACCTCAAATGGTAGCTCATAAAGGATACCTCCAACGGGGTCAGTGTGATTATAAAAAGCAGTAGCATTCAGATAAGTCACAAAGATACTAGTCTTGCGTAATGGTGAAAGAATTGTGAAGCTCGCGGTAGATGTGAGGAGGTGGAAGGTGGCATCGTCTATGAATGATGGCGCGTTGGGGTCGCGCTCATCGTCGGGTTTTGAAGGATTTCTGGGTGGGTTCAGAGATGGGGCAGGGATGTCGATTGGAAACTCGGAGAGTGCCAAGCCCAGAGATGGTTGGGTTGGGATTGTACCTTCGTGCGTTCGAAGCGAGAGTGTGACGTTGAATCCTGTGAAGTTCAGAGACGTACATTTTCCGGTATAAGCTGGCCAGACTCACCTGACACGTATTGTGACAAGACCTCCCGTCCTTGAGCCCTCCCTCGGTCGTCCAGAGGTTCCCAAACAGCTTCAACGGAGATGTTTGTATTATTACCAGGACGGATTACCACGTTTGTAGCATAGGCGTAACCAAGCTCAGTTCCATTGTTCAGCAACTTGATGTTGAAGTATGGGACTGTGGCAGAATAATCTGTTGGGTTCGTGATGTTGACTTTTGCGCTGAGCTTGAGCGACGATTTTGCTGTGTCGAGAATGTCTAAAGAGCCAATCTGGGGAGCAAAGGATTTCAAGTCACCGCTTCCAGTTGAGAGTGCTGTAAATCATACTCGTCAGTTGCTGGCCAATCTAGTAAGGCAGACTCAACGTACGTATGACGGGAGACTAACGATTGACGAAGACACTACCCTCCGCTGGTATGCCTCGCAAGACGAGATGACCTAGCACGGTCACTGTCTCGACATCGACGTCAGCTTTGACGTCTAGGACCACCTTCTTCCCACCAAAAGCAACCGCCTGAATGACTTTTGAGAAGACAGCATTGTCGGTGACATTGACGGGAGCATTCTCAACGATGGAAGATACAGCTAGGCCAGCTTTCTCTTCACCGTGCGACTGAATGCGAGTCGAGTTCGCGTCTTGCCATTTGCTCAGGTCAAGCTCACCCATTTTTTTGCCTTGATAGAAGATGTCTGCGTTCGCTCGCACATGGTTGACATTGACTGCGAAGTTCATCTCGTCTGGCAAGGCTACCAAAGCCTGTACAGTGGCGGAAACACGAGGCTTCGAATCTGGTGAGTCTGGCCCAGAAAAGGGATTCGGAAGGCTGAAGTGTACATCTTCGAGAGAGAAGTTGCGGATGAGGTTCTCGAATGTCTTTCCTCTGAACTCGACTGGCAGAATAATACTGTTCAGAAATTCCGACATCCATTTCGGAGTGTCCTCGACAGGTGCATCCGAGCCACGAACATAAAGCCTGGTTTGACTTCCATGGAGATAGTCTCCTACCAACGAGTCTAGAGGTGACTTCAAGACGTTCGGACAAGCAGCAGTAAGATCGTCGGATAGTCTGCTGATCAAGCCATTAACGGCTACATGGACGTCTTGCTTCGGCTCTACACGAACACGTTTCGTAAGAGCATCAGCAATGCTGAGCAGAGGTGAATCAGGAACGCAACCCGGCACTAATATATTGAAGCCAAGAGGAGGCACCTCGAACTGGAAAGGATAGTCGTTGCGAACGATGAGGGATACGTCAGCTTGCATGGCTTTACCAGAGTCTGGTAACTCGGTGTCATGAAAATCTAACTTTGTGATCTCGTATTGTGGTATCGTGGGGATCTCGCTCGCTGATGGCCGGTTAGCTTCGTTCTGCGTTACATCCTTGACTGGAGCTTCATACCTCCAAAGACCATGGAATCCGAGATACTTTGAGTTCCAAGGTCAAATATACCAGACTTCAAGGGGACCTCCGCAACAGCACGGACTCTCAGTTCCGAAATCTTGCCAGCAACCCAATTCTGGGCAACGTCCTTTAGGCCATCCAGGTCACCAGCAGAGAGATCGCTGACGAAGTCAACAGGGGTCCTCGTCCCATCTCTGATGCCAACAGTGATCCCAGGAACAACTGCAGTACCGACGAGTATGTCGCTATACTCAGGTAAGAATACCTCGATCTTTGATTCCTTGCTCTCGACGGCTTTGGCAACATAAGCTCCAGCCCGCCCAAGGTCTCGGACAGGCTTCTTATGGACTCTCGATGCATCGATAATGATATCTCCCCGCACTCTTACCTTTATACCTGTAGAGGTGAATGACTCGACGGAAAGACCTGAAGGCTCAAAGACAACGGCTTCTTTTCCGTATTGCTCGACTACTGCCGGTGCAGTAAACCCCAAGCCAAGGATGGTCAAGACCCCTAAGAATAATATAGTAAGAGCAACAATGGAAGGCCATCTCCAAGGCCTTTTCTTTCCTGGAGGTGTACTCAATGACCTAAGAGAGGAAGCAGCTGCGGAACGTGTTTCATCGTACGACCGTGCATCGCCGTAGTCTCTACGGTCCTCATTGTTTTCAAGAAGTGGCCTACTTTCATCTGAGTCTTGTGCAGTCTGAGATTGTTTCGACTGTTGGGAGCTTCTCGACCGCTGTGATGGCGGCTTTCTCGATTCCTCGGCGCCTAGGAGGGGCGCTGATGGGTTGTCAGACATCTTTGCTTGCTATCTTCGGAATGTCATGGTATTAAATTCGCATTGAGAGGAAGCAGGACGACACAATGCACTTGACTATCATATGATATTCTCGAGATTGAGGAAGGAGGGGGTTATAGGTGCGAAGTTATCAAGCTCTTTCGGGATGACGCGATAGGCAGTCAGTAACTTTAAGGTTTGTGCAAAATGGCATAAAGCTTGGCGCAATGCTCTTCCGTCTTTATGACAGCTTCCTTTCTTGATATCTGTTGGGTGTTTCAATAGCAACATGGTAACGGTAGGTAGATCGGCGTGAGAATGGCCAATACCATCATGGCAGTAAAACTGTGCCCTCCTTCATGGCATGAAATGCCTGGGTTCTTGACTTGAATTGGCCCTCAATTGTATCAACTTCGCTGGCAAGCTAGGTTCCACACATCGATCAGCATGCAAAGAAGTTCTTTTGGTGCCGACAGATTGCACATTGTAGCCACCTGAAACTCCCATCATCTGAAGAGGATCTCGTACACGCACTGTGATTCAGATTGAGATTATTTGATCCGTTCACTATAATCCCTGCAATATGTCGTTGTTAAGTCATCCGGATCAGTACACAACCTTCACGAACTTGCAGAAAACCTTTCAAAGTGCAACCTTAGGAACTTCAGCACGATCAGCAAACGTGCCTTATGATCTTCTCACGTTCCTTGGCATCGCTCAAGGCCTTGACGTCGAGATCCTTCCGATATCCTGGGACATTGGTCTAGCTAATGTCGGCGAAGGGGGTAGCGCGGAGATAAGCCAATCTTCGATTGATGTGGACACATCCTTTGCGTTCAAACATCTGAAATCTACCCAAGCGGCTTCACAGGGAGTCGGCCCGTATGAGGCCTTGATAGCTGAAGTATGTGTCTTAGGTCATCGATCTATCCGACGTCATCCGTTTGTCAACAAGCTCCAGGGACTTTGCTGGGACATCAGACCTGAAAGTATGAGTGTTTGGCCAGTCCTTGTATTTGAGAAGACTGCTCATGGAGACCTCGAGAGGTTTATGAGCTGTGGAGCTGGAGTGGACATGGCTCTAGAAGACAGACTTCGATTTTGTGCCGAGGTTGCCATAGCAGTCACGGATTTGCATAAGAACGGTGAGTAGTTGGGAAATATATCCTGAGTCACGCGATTCTAAAATACGCAAAGGCATTGTCCATGGAGACATCAAGCCCGCGAACGTCTTGATATTCGAAGACCGCTACCTAGGTGTTGTACCCAGAGTAGCGGATTTTGGGTATTCCACTTGGCTTGGTGGCACCACCAACCTAGTATATATGCCTCGAAGTGTACCTTGGACAGCCCCTGAATGGCATCACCGGGGGTTTAACCGCATAAGTGCCTTCAAAATGGATGCATATTCTTTCGGTTTGCTCTGCTTGTGGCTCTTGTTTTATCGTAGCGATCATATTGGTAATGAGAGGCCTTACGACAGCTTGAGATTCACACAGCTGACCATAAGCTCTGCACTTGGCCTTGTTCGTGGAACGACCGGTCTCACTGATGAACAACGGGATAGGCTTTCGAAATTCTTCAATCTATCCTTGGTCCGCGACCCATCTGCTCGAAGCTCGGACTTTGAACAATTAAGGGACCTTCTCACGCCGAACGTGTAAGTTGCTTGGGCACATCTAAAGGAGCTTCAAGCCTCTGACGTGAGCAGAGTCTTTCAAATCCCTGTCAATGAGACACTAGAGCGTGATCCAAACGTGTTCATCAAAGGCTTTCGCGTAAGGAACACTCTGCTTTCCTACACGTAACTTTCATTGAATAAGAATTAGATTAATCTATCCATAATACCTCTTTACCAATCTCATCATTTAATTCGGTCCCAGATCGCCAGCTGTCTGGAGGATAGAGTCTTGAACTCCTCTACGAGTAGGCTTGCCATGCAGCATGCAGCGTCTGAACTCTCCTTTTGCTACACGCTAGGATTCGGCGTTGGCAAGGACGACGTAAGGGCTTCCACTCTTCTCAGGCAAGCCGCGTTAACTCCACAAGACCTGATCGTTGAGGTTGATAAAGCACGAAAAAGCTCTCAGAGATTGCCTTCTCGGCAAAGTATCTATGCTCAATCTGTATACCATGGGCACACTAGCGCAAGAGTAATGGTATCTTATCATCTGGATAATGGAAGTGCAAGCAATACGGAGTCACGACTGAGAAAAGAAGTGGCTGATGTTGAAAGCGTCCTCGGTATCAAGCACCAGATAATAGGAATCCTTAAGTCAACGCTGGTTAGGATTCTTGAGCTTGAAAAAAGGTGGGAGTCGGCCCAGGAAATACAAGCAGAAATTTTGCGGTGGCCCTTAGGATCACTGAAAGCCAGCCATCCAGATGTCCTAGGATCTAAAGTCAGCTTAGCATCTATTTTACGGAAACAATCAAAGTGGATAGAGGCCGAGAGACTGCAGACTCAAGTTCTAGCGACAAGTCTGTTTGAGCTTGGACTAGGCCATGACATTACTCTGACAAGCATGAAACAAATGGCGTTGATATTCAAAGGGCAATGGAAGTGGGAACAGGCCGAACGACTGGCAAACCATGCCCTACGAATCAGGAGAATAGATTTTGGTGGAGAGCATCCAGACACCAAAAGGCAGCTTGATGATATACTGACAATCAATGATGACAGGATTACCAGTAATAGATTTGAAGGGAATGCAACGAAGGTCATCATCACAGTGGTTTTTTCCAGGTGCAGTGCTAACAATCTCAATCAGTTTGGGCAATCTTGCAACAGCCTACAGTTGCCACAAGCGCCAGGACACATACCACGGTCGGCAGACTGGCAGCAACAACATGCAAAAGATCAGAAAACGGAACGAGATTTCTTACAGGTATTGAAACATCATAGGGAAAAGCTGGGAGGAGACCATCCGTTGGTTCTGCAATACATGATCGCCCTTGCCAATATATACAGACGTCAACAAAAGTGGAAGGATGCAGAAAATACCGTAAAGGACGTGGTCGCAATACGGGAAAAGAACAATTCGCACTATGCTCTCCTTTCAATGGACTTGCTATACTTGGCTTCAATCTACACCTCACAGGGACGGTGGAAAGAAGCAGAGAAGTTGCAATTACGGGTCATTGATGGAACAACCAAAACAGATGATAATGCGGCCGAATATCTGTTTATATTAAGCCATTTGTCTATGACATATTCAAGGCAAGGACGATTAGATGAAGCTGAAGCATTAGAATTGCGAATCATGACCGGTTACACCGAGCACTTTGATCGAGATCACCATCTGGTGGTGAATAGTATGAAAGCACTGTCAGCTATATACGCGCAGCAAGGCCGGTTGGATGAGGCAGAAAAATTGGCCCTACAGGTGGTAGATTCGAGAAAGAGAAACCTGGAATCAAATAGTCCTGTGGTGCTGATGGGTATAGACAACCTTGTGAAGGTTTACATAAAGCAGCAGAGATGGACTGAAGCAGAGGATCTTGAAACGCCAGTGGTTGACCAGCTCAAGAAGGTGAAGGGCGAGAGCCACTTCTCCACCTTAAAGGCCATGCATACTTTGGCAAGGATATGGTATGCTCGGGGAAAGCAGACTGAAGCCTTTGCTTTGCTGTCAACCACTGTCAGCCTTTCCGAGCCCACATTGGGCCCTTCTCATCCCGAAAATGCTCGCCGCAAGCAACTTCTCAACGAATGGCAATCGGAAGTGACGCGATCGTCACCAGTTAAAAACTTTGAAGAAGCTAGACTATCGTCCGAATCGCAAGATAAAAGAGCCCTCGAATCTCAGAATATTACAACATTTAGTCCAAGGTCTACAGAATCCAAGCAGGATGTTTGGTCCTCGAGTATCACTGGTCCTACTGAAATTGACGAGTTCCTCTCCAAGAAAAGATACACAAAATCGGAAATAGATAGCAAAATCGCTGGATACGCGCGGCTCCTGAACGTGAACGAGAATACCAAGCAAAGATTAGAATTGATGAAAGGAATGCTGGAAGATTACGCGTTAGAAAAGGGAACGTGATGGTTCGAAGTACGTCTTCAAATTAGTTTGATCTACATAGTCTGGGCAATCAATGGGCTATGGCAATGATTACGCTCTCCGCTTCAACAACCAACCCTTCGGGAAAGCGGCCAGCAGCGATGGTCTGGACCGCAGATTAGCCACCGTTGAGCCTCAGCCATCCGCTGTCAGGGCTCTAGCAATTAAGATCAGGTCATGTAAACTCTCCGAGAGGCGTCTACAATCTCATCACATGTCCAAATATACCGTGACAGTGGAAGGGCGGTAAGGGAGAACTTTGACATGTATCCCCTGTACAATTATACCCTACAATCTGCAATGACATCCACAACGAGCCTTCTGAAAGAGCCATACAAGGTTGAAGGATCCCCTGACGAGTCAAATCCACTTTCAAGACAGACACGAGCGGCATCTGCATATCTGGAGCCCATCCTATGTCGTAGAGGCGCCATCTTCCTTTCGAGCACGCGTTGACGAAATACTTGATCGCCAATCCCTCTGAAATTCTGGCTCCCTACAATTGTGTTCAGAGGATCCCAAATGCCAATCTCGAGAAGCAACATTCCCAGACTGTAATAGTCAAATTCGGGTTTATACGTCGCAGTCTCATCATGCAGATATGTAGGGTGCTGGTAGTTCCGATGTTCGCCTTGGGGGCCGTTAGTGAATGGGTTTAACTCGTTCTTTCTGCTGTGCATAAAGCCCACAATGTAAGGGTTACGAATCCAATTCTCTGGTCGAGCACCTTCTGCCGGGAAGAACAGGATATTGGAAGCATTCAGTGCTTTGTGCAGCCAGGGAATCTGGTGAAACACCAGGATCGCAGAAACCAGAGTGTGTGCCAACCCCAATCGATCCTCCAAACTTGGAAAGCCCAATGGATCACGACTCTGGAAAATATCCTTGAGCGAAACAGCTTTGGGGACTTTTCCGCAGGAAGAGGGTAAATTGTACACTTGACCAAATACGCGTTTACCTGGGTCATGGAAAAAGCCGCAGCTTTGAAGTACTGCGGGCATCTTATTCACGTCTGGCGACGTGAGAATCTTTGTGATCGACTCAATGCGGGAAAAGAGAATTCTCCCCACACGTTCGCGACTCCACGTAGAGTCGTATTCGAGCGACTCTACTAGAACATTTTGTGGGGTTCCAGAAGGGGTATCAAGTGTTGCTAGGTTGTGATGACCAACGGCCTCTTTGAGGATGACATCAGCCAGCTTTATACGGAGGTTTCCGCCATCTGTTGACAGATGTTCGTCGGCTTGTATAGTCATACTCTTGATTGCTGCTAATACACTGATCATCTCGTCTCCTGACGGTGTCCCCATCGCCTCCTTGGTCGCCTCGAGGAGGTTCGTATTCTGAGTCTGGAGGAGTCTAATTTGGAGAAGACTGTGCGCTTGGCTGCGAAATGGATGGGGCAAAGTATTGAGTAGGCTGCTATTGAAAGATCTGAGAGTCTCCCATCCGTCTCGTTGGCCGTCAAGTTTGCCTCCCACCGCAACCAAGTCTTTGATGCTTTCCAAAGTCCTGATTATCTGCTCAAAATCGATGATGCTCGGATATTTTGTCCTCGTCTCTTCTGAAGACTCCAATAACGAGGGCTGTGCAAATGCCTCGAATGCCAGTCTCCAGCTATCGAATCGTTTAGATTCGACATACGCTTCGATGTGGCTGTCCAACCCGGTTCTCCTGGCGTATAAAGACTCTACCGTCCTTGATAATGCAGCAACAGCGATCAGGTGCAATTGATCCAATACTCTGCCAGACTTTGGACGCTGAGCAGGTGTGACTGATAGCATCACAGAGATCAAGTCAAGAAGCTGTTGCTCATGTCTCGCAGCATTCTGGCGCAACTTATCTAGCCAATTTAGTACTGCCGGAGATTCACGACCTGGGCCTCTATGAAACCGTCGCCAGATGAACTCAGGCGTTTCGTACTTTCTATCTTCTTCGAACTGCTCCACTCCCTTGAGACTGTTCTTCATGTAGACGAAGACCACCAATAGGATGCAGCCAAAAGACCATATATCACTTTCCTGGCTGATGTGAGGTTTCCTCCACTTTCCTTCCAGATCCACACACTCAGGCGCGACATAATACCCCTGATTATTCTTGAAGGATGTGGAAGGCTGTTCTGTCGAGTCTTTGAAGTTGGAAAGCCCGAAATCGGCTAGCATTAGTCTACTGCCATCGACCAAAATGTTTTTGGGAGCAAGATCATGATGGTAACCTGTGAGACGGATGTCTAGCATTTCCGCAAAGAAGTTATGCATGGCATCCAACCCAGATGCTAACTGAGCTAGGCTGACTAGGAAGGTTTCATCTGCTTCAAAGTGCACTGATCTTTCAGGCATTTCGAGGAGGTCTTCAAGGTTCCCATGCTCCGCCGCAGGGAAAAGGAAGGTATGAACATTCTGGTGCGAGTAGCAACACAGAAGTTCCACTATATTCGGATGCTTGAGCTGAGTCAGAAGCGAGAGGTTGCGAAGTTCACGATGATATTTCTTATCCGTGTTCTCAAATTTGATGACTTTGCCAACGCACTGCAGACTCCATTAGGCCGAAGAGACATAAACGATGATAGCAGGGTGACTGACTCCCGATGTGGGAAGGGCGAATCTTTCATTATTCGGGTGAATATTGAGCTTCAACACAACACCAAAGCTACCTTCCCCTCTTTCTTGTCGGCTCATGATTGGTAGTATTGTCTCGCCATGGAAGGTACGTGGAAGGAGTGTCCGAGAGAACACTGGCGTGATGAACTCCCATTGCTTTTCAAAGAAATCACAGGCAACGGACTCGTCGCCAAGTATGGTGTTCAGCTGCGACATCTCAAGTGGGAGCTTGTCGTCCAGACTGGACGCTTGAAGAGAGTCATGCTTGAACATGAGATTGATCGCATGGCCCTGTCCAATCAGGAGCAGGATAGCGAAAACCTTGCGGGCACGATGTCTTATCTCCTTGACCAGCTCTTCTAGATGATAGCTTTCAATCTGCAATATCGATAGCGCTGCGCGAATATTCTCTGTCTGCATGAAACTGTATAGCTCCAACTCCGGCACAAAATGTTGGTATCGAAAGTTCTTGTTTCCGTGCCGTAACCGTTTCAGACGCGGTGTGAGGGCGTCCGCCATGGCTCGCAGGATTCAGTAGGCAGGCTGTGCTAGTCTTTCTTTTGGATCGACGCTATCTGAGTCTACATCCTATAAGCATGACGTATACTTACGTGTCACATAGGGGCTTTGCAGACCTCTGATAGCCTGTGGGGAAGTTGTATAACATAATCTCTCTTGCGCTCCTGAACCCGTCAGCTTCGTTCACACAAGTATCCAAAGATCTATCGTGGCCAACCTCTACCTTGTAATTTCTGCTAGGAAACTCTGCTTTTAGGAGCTTGAGAAGATCTGACAGATCAATGTACAGGTTACTTATTGTCTGAGTCTCCATCGCGCTCCGATAGGAAGTGAGCTAGTGTTCAAAATTCTGGGGCTGTATAACGACACTTGAAGGATCATGAAAGTATATTTGCGTAGCTTGGGGGTCTACCGCAAGGTAATAATTGGGGTCAGGAATGAGGCGGGCAAAGGTGGGGCGAAGCCTCATTTTACTGCACAATGACGCCAGCGCTTTGCCCTGCCCAGCGAAGCACAAAGTTTGTCACGAAGCCCTGCAGTGGGTTCATTGAAATGGGTCGCTGATAGAACACGCTTTGAGGCTCAAGCCAGAAGGGATGCACACATCGCAGCCGTCCAGATCGTTCAGACTAATCAGATCCAGATTTCGCCTTCGTTCGATCATTCGAATCAGGGTCGATATATTGTCGATCACTCGGCACCATCCATGTCGCTTTTGTGATAACATTTAGCTTCTGGGATGAATAGTATGCCTGCTCACATACACAATGGGACACGTGACATCTAGTGGATGTCCAGAGCGCCTTGCGTATGGGCTGGTTGATTATCCGGTTGGGAATGGCTGCTATGCACCTCTCGGCACTGACAAGAGCTTCTGCCAAGAGAGATTGCTTCAGGAATGCTCAATGCTCTTCAGTAATAACCTCGGCGGATTCAGCGCTTGGTGGACATACTCAGGAGGTGAGGAAAGCCTTACCAAGAGAAGAAAAGGGAGAACAAAAAAACAAAAAACAAAGGCTTACTAGCAGCAGATGTCAATGTCAGATACATTGACAATAATGAGTTGAACACTGCTGGTTTATCCGATGTGAGTTTCCTATATTCTGGGCTTTCTTATGATGGCAAGGACGCATCCATAGTGGAAAAGGCATTAAATGAACCCTAATACTGCTAGGTGTTGCCGGCGCATTATGAGCAGCTTATCATGCAGGTTTGCACTCCAAATATGAGGTTTTCTCACTGATAGCAGCCAGAATCATCTGTCAAGATTTCTCTTGGTCTCAACTGCACGTCACCCGCGTAGTTTTCTCCCGATTATTGGGTCATTTCAAAGTCTTTGTGCCATTCTTAGACTTAATCCACGCATTTGGCCAGAAAACAAACTACGATCAAAGAATCTGCGACACAATATACGAACACATCACTGAGGTTGGCGACCCAAACGGCCAACAAGATTTCGGTAGGCTAACTCTGCCGTTCATTATTCCAAATATTAGGATAACAATAATGTGACAGAGCTTTGCTACAATATTCGCTACGTCGAAGCCAACGGCCGCAAAAGGGGAAACCCCTGGTCTATACGTCAAACAGGGGTGTATCATAGATATGATTGCGTAGCTCAAAGGTCGACATGGATACTCTTACATCCTTCGGAATATTTGCAACAGAGACTGAATCAGGCACTGAGACCCGAGTCAGTCTCAGCTGCTGGAGTACTCAATCATCCTTTGCACATCCATATGTATTTCCTGGCGGCTGCAGAGAGGTACTGGGATGACTGCACAAGAGATCTGCAAAAAGAATTGGAAACCCTTGTAAGACGATATACAATCGGCGCAGAGCAATCCACGTTGACACTTGCAGAATGAGAAAGCGTGCTTCTCGGACCTCGACCATAAACGAGCGTGTGATTATGAAGTGGTGTTTGCAGATGCGCAGGAATTGCAAATTCTTCAAGACACCCTGTCAAGATATCAAACCATTCTCCACACTCAGCAGAGGATCGCACAGTCTTGTGAAGATATTGCAGGAGCCCTGGGACCATCTGTCGAATACATTCAGGGAATCAGGATTTATCTTCGCAAATTTGAAAGACATCATCGAAGAGTCACAGCTATGTTCTGGCAGGCTTCGCGAGTTGCCGATTTGGTAATTATCTTCTCCAATTATTTGGATTTGGACCAACCTCTGACTCTGCCAACGATAGCTGTCAAAGGTCATATCAGCTCGGAGTGAGCTTACTTTCAGAGAGACCGTAAGAGCAATGCAATCGAACCTAGATATACTACGATGCGTATCGCTGCAAAGTCTCCGGGAGAACGAGCAACTCATAGTATCAGCGGAACGAAGCCAGAAAGATGCGGGCAAATTGAAAGCCCTGACACAAATAAGCACCATGTATCTTCCGGCCACTTTTGTCGCTGTACGTTGGAAAAGACCAAGTCGATAGGCTGAGAAGACGCTGACCATTCATTTAGACAATCTTCAGTTCCGACCTAGTGACCCGATCAGCTGGTGCAGTATTTTCAACTCATTTGAAGGTTTATATCGCAATTACCCTTCCCCTGCTCACTTTGACTCTTGGAGCACTTCTTTGGCTGGAAAAAAGACATCGCTGATGAACATCCCATTCAACTTGCGGAAAAGTGAATAGCCATCTTAAGGATTGAAGTTGCTTGCATGCCACTTGTATATTCCTTCTATCGTTAGTATCCCTCTCTTTTGAACCAAGCCAAAATTCCAGGATCTAGTGCAGAGATCCCCACTTGGAACTCGTGGGAATCTAGGCATAATTTCCTAGTGACAAGGGTTTAGGGGCTCCTACGCCCAAGGCGCTTGAGGATTATGATTGGTGTTCAACCAAGACGGTAGATAAGATAGTCAGCTCAGACATATAGCTCAACCTAACAGCGTACCCAACATGACGGATGTATCGCATATTGATAATCTGCTTAGACTCTCTATGTAGCTCATTTGGCCATGATCAGTGTATCATTCGAGGGTTGAGATCGAGATGCATTTCAACCTCCTTGAAGCTATCACATCGTGCCTCAACCTCTGCAATAGCCAGGTTATCGTTGTTTCTCAGCTACTTCGCGTGTCTCTTACTCTTGAGCCACCCGAGTCGACTCTGTAGAGTCGATGTCTGCAGCTACGATTTCTAATGGCGGTTTCTCGGACCGTTTGCAGATTGGGCCCCACAGGCGTTTCCATCCGTGCTTCGTATTGAAGGCCGGAGATATCGAATACTGACCAATGTACACCGTACCCAGACGGTTGAAAAACTTGTAGTACCAGTGAGTCCTCCTGAGAAACAACAGCCATTTCTTCCGCTCAAGGGTGAAAGGGTGCTCCGGTCCGTGCGTCCGAGATGTAAGATCCACAACCCTTTGCCCTACAACGATTGCATCATCAAATTGTGTCTTGTAAGCTAATGATCTTGAGCTGTGAAACATTAGGCTAAGAGTGATGGGATGCTCTTCTCCTAATACCCGCTGACATTCTTTGATAAATGGTAGATTGATTTCGGACTGTTTTCGCGAGCCAAGGTGGCCCCAAAGTCGACTACGCATGGACCAGTGAATTAGTACGAGCTGCGCAGAGGCTCGTATGGTAACCTCATGATGTGTCCCATGAGCTTTGGTAGCAATATCAATGAGTGTTTGCGTAAGCTCTTCCGCCTTCTCAAAGTTACGCGTATTATAATAATCATCCTGGAGGTTCCACAAAATGTTCAGGGTTTGGATATTACTTTCACCTAATGAGCCAACGAGCTCTTTGTGTATCTCCTCCCTTAGAGCGATAGATCTTTTGTAGTTGCCCCTATCACTGTGTACGTTTGCCAAAAGATTTCGGTGCACAGCATGAGCGTACCCAGTGCTGTTGCTGACTTTCATTACTGCCAATATCTCACGCTCCGCTTCCGAATGCCGTCGTTGATTCAACAACGCTTCTGCGAACAGATGGCGGGCTTCCAGCACCCGGTTATCCTCTGCCGGCAGGATAAGACTGAGATCCTTGCATCGTCTCTCGGCAAGCGCTGCTGCCTTGTTCAGGTAGCCCAGACTCGACAGAAGGCGAAAGTATGATACTTCTTTCGTAAGGACAAGCCAGTGATCCACACCGAAGGTTTCCTTCCAATCCTTTAGTTCTCTTTTTTCGATATGTTGAATGTCTTTCAGTTTGCCTCGCTCTCGGTAATACTGGGCATCACCAGCTATTAGGACAGGAAACTTGGAAGACCAGAATCGGAAGCTGGAGGTTGGAGAGTAACCTTGACTCGTGCTCGATTTGATGTAATTGACATGATCTTCCAGATCCGAAAGTTTGCGTTCCATACCGCGCAACAAATGTTGACATTTCTCATCATCCCTCGGGACGCCGAAGCCTATTTTGTAGCAGCATGCCAGCTGATATTTCAGATCACTATTGAAAGTGACGGGCTGGATACTACTGGTATTCTCGTTGGCTAAATTGGCGAGTGACTCAAAACACTTGAAAATTCCTTGTCGAACTTCAAAATCAGCATTGAACAGCTGAGGCACAGCTTGCATGACCTGAAGAGTAAAGCAGTTATTCTCAGCTTCCTTGCCGAGGACATCATACTTCAACGTACCTGAAATCTAGCAGAACATAGTAGCCGAGGCTTCATAGCATATGTTTCGTGCTGAGATCGTGGCTTAGGAGGATGTAGGGTCGATGTGCTGGGTACTGTCAGTGCTTCAGACGTAAATGGCCATAAGATGGCGTAGTCAAATACTCTTCGGACTCTAGAATGCTCACTATTTCATCCATACATGACGATCGTCGGTCAGGAAGGTGAGAAACACTGACGTCAAAAAGTCTAGACAAGCGATGCTTTGCCTGAGGATGAATATCACGTTGGCATTCTAGACATTGTCGTGCTCGCTCTAGCGTCGTTGTATTACCTGCATCATTGATGATCTCTTGATCATTGGACCCCAGTCTTTGTGTGGTACCTTAAAAAGCAGCCAAAGACAGAAAGCTCCAAAAGAAAAGATGTCCATTTTCACTGCGTCATCGAATTTGAAACCTCGATAGTGATGCTCAGGCGCGTTCCACGGAACGGATTTGGGCATGTAGACCAAGCGATCACGTTCTGCGACCAGTACGAACGAAGAATAGCCGAAGTCACTCAGTTTCACCAAGTACTTAGAATTTTCATTAAGAAAGACAAGAATGTTCTGTGGCTTGATGTCTCCATGTATGATATCAGCATGATGAATAAGCGCGATTGCCTTTGCGAGCTGTAGACAGAGGTCAATCTTCTCCTCTAAAGTGAGCCGCTGGCCATTGTCACCGCCGAAGAATGCTTCACAATTCCCGAGTGTGCTTTTCTCGAACACAAGATTGGGCGTCAAGTTGCCCGTTTTAGAGACTTCCCAGCTAACACCTTCCAAGCGTAGAATGCTTTCTTGGCCTTGAAAGTCCGGATGACCGTATATGAGGACTTCGTTCAATATTGTTGGAAAGTATTGCATTCGCTTGATCGCAAAAGAGAATTCTGGGCTTACAAATGTTTGTAGAATATCAGATGCAGGTGTAGTGGCGAGTTCACCTAGGGCCACCTAATGAGTTACGGGGAGGAAATCGATCCGACAGTCTTGAGCTACCCCTAGGAGAATATAGAGTTGTTTGTCTGGATGGAACGAATTTGATGATGGCTCAATTTCTCCGAAATCGGTATAAGGCTGTCGCAGCAGGGTGTAAGATAAGGCTGACATTTCCAGATATCAAGAGACAGATCAAAGACGTCAATGAACTCTGAACGAACGGTACAAGATATGTGCTTGTGGTCGTACAGAGAACCCTTGTGCCTGAGCTTAGCTTCCTTCATGCAAGTACAAATAGATTTCTTATAGTAGATGGTCGTGACCAAAAAGGACTCAGCGCTGAACCTGAACAGTGTTCCAACACGAGAGCTTTGTGGTATGAGCATGAGAATGTCGTTCTATACCTCATTTTGAGTCGGGGTCGAGTTGATTTGAGCTCCGTGTAATATTGATACGTCATCGATTCCAGAAAATGAACACCTTGCGTGACTTAAAGATGAAATCGACCTGCGTTTTGATATACCAGAGACGCGTTGACACGTCCAGATCAACGCTCGACTCGGCATGCATTCACAGACAGCAACATAGTTTTACTCACCTTGGTTATCTTCGAAGCTTCGTGGATTTATGAGCAAACACTGCGGTCAAATAGCTGTCGGCTTGTAGGGTCACTGACTGGCAGTGCATATTTGTTCGAAAGCGCTCAGCCGGGGCTTAATGCAGATTGCAAAGCCGGAAGAGTTGTGAATCGCCTCTTTCTCAGACCAGCATACTGAATTTCGATCGGAAATTCATCAATCTCTACTCAGCATAATTCTATAAGGCAAATGAGATTTTTCGGACGCGACCGGACGATCTCCGGCTTGGCATTGTCCTTCTGACTACGAGATGCAGCAAGAGCTCGTCTCAGCGTTGTTCCAGAGACCATCATTGTTATTACTCGCAACACCTAAGAAGCCTAACCCGTTCCTCCTCAAGAATTTGAATAGTTTGCGACGGCTGAGGGTGTATCTTGAGCACGAGCCTAGTACAAAGGGGAGAAGGAAGCGCAAACGACTCCTTTTTTGCATTCAGCGATACCGTTACTCCCTTACGGCACTTTCGACGACCATCAGCTTCCTTTGTGAGAAGAGAATTATCTCAATGCTAGCAACATGGCAGAGCAAGATTCTTTGCGTTCTAGACTGGGCCAAATGTTCACGTACCCTTACACGAGGTCGGGTTTCACACATGAATCAGCTACTTCTGAAAAGCAAATGCGTCCCAATGATTTAATTAAGTTCCTAGCAGTCGCCCAGAAGTTTGCAATCGACTTTCTTCCCATCACATGGCAACCTGCACTGGATCACCTCGGCCACGGCGCTACGGCCGAGATACGAGAAGCGTCTGCCAATCTGCAGTTCAGCTTCGCTTTCAAGCGTCCACATTTTCAACTAGATCTGGGTCTCAAGTATTTCGAGACCTTCCTCTTACCTTCCTTGATCGCTGAGATCTCTGCCTTGGCTTTGCCTTCGATCCGGGAACATCCTAATATTGTCAATCTGGAAGGTATTTGTTGGGAAGTCATGTCATGGGAGGGAGAACAAATTTCGAGAGAGGCAGGCTGCACCTCCTGGAAAGGTGGGATTATTCCTGTGCTTGTGTTCGAAAAGTCGAACCATGGGGATTTGCACCAATTTATGATGGGACAGCAGGGGAGGAATCTTAGCTTTAGACAGAAGATCGGTATTTGCACCGACATTGCCAAGGCACTCGCTGTTATGGGTCTTCAAGGTCAGTCGCAGAAAAACTCTGAGTCAAACAGCAATGTGGTTTGATCTCTACGCTAGAGATTGTTCATGGCGATTTAAAGCCACAAAACGTGCTGATATTCGATAATGAGGAGGGAGGTTATGTCGCTAGGGTTACCGACTTTGGATATTCTACTCAGTGGACACTGCCAAACGAATTGATTCAGATGCCCAGGTCTCGACCTTGGAACGCTCCTGAATGGCACCATCGGGGTTTCACTCCTGCACAGGCTATGAAAATGGACTCTTACTCTTTTGGCATGGTAGTCTTATGGCTACTTGGCTACGCTGCCCGAGAAGACTCAATGTTGACCTTCGAGACGGATTTACATACGATGTCAGAGACAGCAGACCTTGCGCATTCCATTGCTAATTCTATATCTCAATGTCATGGGCTAGATTTACATCAATTCTTCAATGTGACTCTTGCTCTCAATGAGCAGCAGCGTTGCTCGGATTTCTATCAATTGCAGTCTCTTCTTACTGCCCTAAGGTACAGCACTTACAGTCTACGGCTCAACTAAGTCCAGCATTGACAGTTTCAGGAGCGCCACAGATGGGATGGTATCCCTGCAACTAAATGGCATGCGAATCACCATATCCGAGGACGGCTATTATTTGCCTTACGTCCAGGAGAGGGCTCATCCTGAGACGGCCAATTTTCAGGTTTGTCGGTTTGAAGCCCATTTGAAGATTGTCTGACCTAAAGTTAGGTCATATCGTCAATGTATCAATTCTTTCTTGCTGACATTCGGGTGCGTATTCATATTGCCAGCGCCCTGTTGAGTAAGACGATCAGCCTTGAAAAAGGACAAGATGTAAATTTCGAACTTGAAAATCTGTATTACCAATGTGCTATGTGTTATGAGATTGGCTTTGGCGTTGCGAGAGACCAAAACAAAGCACAGGGTTTTTTGAAGAAATGCAGCGAATACGACCATATCAACTTCGCTAGCGAGCTTGAGCATGTGGAGAACGAATTCTATCACTGGTATCAGGGCGCTGATGCCCGAACGAAAACCAGGTTCCGAAGCTTATTCCTAGCCCGGACAGGCAACCATGCTCCAAAACACAGCCTTTTGCGCACATATCTTGAGCAAGGCGTTATCGACAACATTGAGCGCCAGTATCGCAATGAGATTCTGGACATTCAGAGTAACCTAGGAGTAAAACATGGATTTGTGGTTAATCTAAAAAATGAGCTTAAGGATATCCTAACTCACCGTAGAAAGCAAAAGGAGGCTAACGATATAGATACCCAAGTCAGACAAAACAGACTGACGCTATTGCCGTTTGATCCTTCCCAAAGAATTGACGTTGGCGCAAGCCTAGAGCCCTTGCTATTATGGTCAAGGCAGGCGGGTAGGACTGAGAGAGCAGAACTTTTGTGCCGAGAGATCCTTGCTTCGAGATCAGAACGTTGGGGTGACGATCATATTGCTACTACAGATGCTCTGTCGACTTTATCGGAGATGATCGTATGGCAGGACCGCTGGCAAGAGGCCGAGGGACTATTGGAATCATTGGTTGACAAAACCGTAAGGACACTAGGACAGTCACATCCGGACACCTTCTCAGCTACTGAACGCCTGATAGACGCGCTGGGCAAGCAGAAAAAGTGGGACGCGGTCAATATTTTGGTGTCGCGTTTAAAAGAGACGTTTTCCAAGGTGTATCGGCAGGACGATCCAGTATCTCTTGTATCGAGGACACAGCTTGCGCGGTTGAGCGTTCTAGAATCTTTAGAGCAGCAACAGCAGCCAACGCATCAATCCCACTGGAGGAGAATAGAGCTTCAGCAGATGGAAGTGATGAGAAAAACAGTACAATCATATGGTCGAAATCATCTTTACTCGCTTAGGTCTATCGATACTCTTGCAATCATATGGACTAAACAAGGACTATGGGCAATGGCGACGTCTCTTTCTCGGCATGTCATTAATGCAAGTAGAGACATTTTGGACAAAGAGGATAGAGAGTTTGTCGAGTACTTGGGACGTCTAGCAGCTATATATGAGAAAGTGTGGGAGCGTAAGAAATCCTTGGTAGCAATAACCGGCAAACGGCGGACGTATGATGGAACAGTGCATCGTGAGATGCTTGAGATCTGTATCAAAATCTTCGGATGGGATCATTCTCATACATTGCGCTGTGCGGTCTGGCTGGCGGTATTCTTATTCGACCAAGCACGATTCAAAGAAGCCGAGGAATTGGAAGCACGGGTCCGGGGGATCAGAACCAGACTTCTAGGTGCGAAACATCCAGACACCTTACAAGTAAAAATGAATTTGGCCTTATCAGTACGTAGGCAAGGGCGAGTGAGAGAGGCATGGGCACTGGCAGGTGCAGGGTTACAACGCAGATCGCTGACTATCAGACTTGGTGCGCAGCTTTCGCTCTTCCTCGGTCTACATTATTGATGTACTGCTATTGAAAATCTGGGTCGAGGTGAGTTATGGGTAGAGCCTCCCGTTGACGATGAAAGCTCGACGCATTAATGTCGTTGGGCTATGTCACCTCGGCTTGTCATGTGTAATCACAACAGACTCGACTACCGCTAGCGCTAGCACTTTATCAAGAACACATAAATATACACATCGTTTGAGAGCCACGCTGGGTGCTTAGACATTAATTTCACATTGAAAGATCAGCAAATCGGCAAATCGGCAAAGTCAGTCAGAACTCTAACGGCGAAGTCACAACGAGAATGAATGCTAGGGAACAACCATCAGGTGAGACCAGTCGCCTGTCAGACAGGAACGTGTAGGATATCTTTGTTTCATTGAATATGACATTACCCTCTCTTCCATACGAATGTGGGACTCGCGAATGAGCGAGACTACGCGGCTACTCACTATTAGGCTAAGCTTTCAGAGCAAATTGCTTCAGATGTTCGTAATGAGGAGTGTTTGCGTTCACAGTTTCTCGAATGACGTTAGCAGCCTCATCCCCGTACCTTTCTCTCCAATCTTCATCTTCTTCTTCCTCGGTCATGTTATGTTGTGATAAGGACTGTGTCACCTTGGTATTAGCAGTCTACCCAAGCACGAATGGCTCTTGGTGGCATTATCGTACATGATCTCGAGCTCTGAATCCCGTACTCTGCAGCACGTCCTCGTGGAATCCTTGCCACTTTTGAAAAGACTTCCTCGCAAAATCTTGCTGCTCTGCTGTATTCCACGACAGCATGCTATCATTGTAATCTAGATTGGTAAGGTGGCAGAATTGCTTGAGAATACCGGATGGATCATCCAGGAGATCATCCGCGTCGATCAAACATACTTCTTAGTCTTCTAGTCAACGACCTACGGGCCCCTTGGAATAGGAAGTACAAACCTACCGGCTGCAGGGCTTTGTGCACGCACAAAGTCAAAAAGTCGGCGTAATTCTAAATATCCCTCCTCACCTGGCACGTATTCATCCCAGCCAGTCATGGGGCTGAGAGGAGGGATGGTACAGCGGTAAAGACTAGGAACGCTACGCCGCGGGTGACGGATGAGGAAAGCGAATCGGAACTTTTGGAGGTCGCGAGCAGGTAATACGGTTGGATTGTCGGGTTCGGGCGGAGTGGTATCTCCATTCAGGAGGGAAGGAGCGAACGACGCTACACAGCCAGGTGGCGGTAAGATCTGGAAAGCAAAGTCTTTGATAAAGACATGTTTTTCCTGAGAATGAAGTCGTCAAATCCATGCACTGATAGGGTGATCAGGAATTCTTGCCTCAGCTGCCTTCAGTATATGCTGTAGTACGGCCGCGTATGTAGAGTTCTCATATCCTGCTCCCTCTTGCGCGTTTCTCTCTTTCTCAGATCTGTCGGAAACTCTCTCAGGTCCCCAATAAAATGCATCGCTGAAGGGTTCGTGCATGCAGGTTATTATGTCTGGGCGGGTCATGAAGATCTTCGAACCAGATGATTAGGGCTGGGATGGAAAGAGGTACTTAAACAGAGAACTAAACTAACCCTTTCAAGTGCCGTCGATAGAGACCTGAGATGGCTCATGAGAAGTACAGGTTTGTGCGACATTATTGGAAGTGACAAGTGAGGTAACTTGAAGTAGGGAAGAATACAAAGCCGGGAATGTGCTCTAGAGACAGGGAAATATTAGACCGGTACCGCCGCTCAAGTAGACTCAAGTAGTGACATCGCTTTCACTTGATCACGTAAATCTCCTCCCTCCATTGTGATCCTAATGCAGGCATATAATCTGAAGCGTAGACTGCAAAGCTAACGAAATGTCGGGACAACGGCGTACTTCGGACGGAAAGAACGTACCTTACAGATAATGTGGGCTTATCTCAACTGTCCTGCTTCATGTACATTCCCCGCTTTATGTAGAGTACCCCTCTTGGGATCCTGCGCTAACTTCATTCACAATGACTACGCGCTCGAACCAAGAACTAACAATACTCGTCGTCTTGATTCCCTGCATGGAGAATGCAAAGCCTGGACATCGTCTATTGCGAAGGATGATGGGGAGAGTCGGTTGTTGAATACTTCTTGTTACTTTGGTCTCTCCCACACTCGACTTCCCCTCTTCTTCCACGCTGATAGCCAAGGTCTGAGATTCCCCGCTCGAATAATTGAGATTTCCCATCATCCAAGCCGGTTATGGAGCATCTTTGTGCCCTCCTTTCGAGTCTTCTCCTCACCGGCGATCTAGATCATGTCCGGCTTACGCTGCAACAGCGTCTTCGACTGTGGTTCTTCTGTTCATTGGTGCAATTTCAGTGGATTTAGCCCAAACGTTGGTCCATGGTGCTTTTCAAAGAGAGCGGGCCATACTCGGCTTGGAGCCCCCCTCGATCCGTCGCACTCTTGGTCTTCTGTCTTAGCGGGACGCTAGCTCGATGCTTTGGTGCTCATACATATCCTGCGTTGTCCTCGGAGATCCGAGAGTGATTGGCCACGATCAGCCGAGACTCATGTCCTCCTTTACGCCGTCGTCTTGTCTCCAGCGTGTTGTCACCTTGACTTCTCGGAGAAAGGCTCGAGAAGCAGGCAAGGTTGCGAAACATAAAAATGGGGGAATACTTGGTAAGGACAAAGCAGTTAGTGATTGAGGTTGTATCGTGTAAACCCCGAAAGGAGGATGCATATGAGGAAGGAAACGCAAAGAATGAAGGTCAAGCACCTGAAGCCAAAGTCAAGATATTCATATAACAAGCGCACTCTCGATAATTCCGTTGATTGACGTCAAAATTTCAGCTGCAGCTTTGCCGTAATATCATCTTCAATTGAAAGGAGCGTGGAGTGTTTTGCCGGTGAGTAACAGAGGTAAAGCGACTATAGATACATATTAAAAGACTTTTGAGTTGCGTAGACGCTCGACAGTATGGTTGAACATCATCAAGAAAATTCAACGCTTGCACACAAGTCTACGACCCTCACGGTGTGTGTCCAGTACCTCTTCGGTAGTCTTGACCAATATTTGGAAAGCCTTTCTCACATACTTTTCTTCGATTTTGGGGTGTGCGCACAAGACACGCATTGCGTATGTGCCGTCAACAATGGTGCTCGTAAGGTAAATCTCACCTCGGCTGATGATAGTCTCATATATCGTTTCCGTCAACACGTTGACACTCATCTCTGCTCGGTGGCGTTTCCTCTTTGACTGCAGCTTCTCCTTACCATTTTGATGAGTGGGACAAGCGTCCGGAGACTGATGGCATGACGCTACAGCGATAGTAGTAAGACCGAACGCGGGCACCCCCACAACCTGAAACAACTCTGACCTGGATGTCACAAGAGAGTGGAACAGTTCACCGAGTCTCACATGACCTCGTATATGTGCTTGGAAACCGTCCACACCATAAGTACGCATTACGAACCAGATCTTTAGAGCCCGAAACCTTCGCGATAAGCCAAATTGCCAGTCACGATAGTCTGTGACATCGCCATTAGCGGAATAGCGATTGCGAAGGTAAGATGGGGTTATCGAGAGGGCATCGATGAGGTCTTGTCGGCGCTTGATGAACATGCAACTGCATTTATGGTCAGGACGACACCACGATACGCGATGTCTTCAAGCGGTTGAAAGCGTACCTTGCATCGAAACTAGTCAGGAGCCACTTGGACATGTTCATATCGAAACTATCGAATGCCGCAAAATGTTGCGTGAGATGCTGATACTCCTCGCAAACCAACGCCGCCCCGGCGTATGCAGCATCAACGTGGACCCACGTTAAGGGGTGATCCTCTATAGCTTCCGCAATCTCCTTGAATCTGTCAATAGCACAAGTTGCTGTCGTACCCAAAGTCGCGGTTATATAGTAAGGTACTAGTCCTTCTGTCCGACATTGCTCTAGCACGTAGCGGAGACTATCCCCTGTCATAGCGAAATCGTCTTCGGATTTGGTAGGAACAGATCGATACCTTGTGCCGACTATCATCGCCGCTTTCTGGGTACAGCTGTGACAACTTCCACTCCCTAGAGCCACTAATTTTGATCTTTCTTGAGCGATGACATCCTCCTTCTCTTGACCTCCCAAGTGCGCGGTAGGAGGTACCTATCCCGTGCGGCAACCATCACGGTCACCACTGCTTCCGAGGCAGTGCCCTGAATTACTCCCCCACCGCCATTCGAAGAGAGATAACAAGGGGGTAGGGCTAGTAGCTTGGCCAACCAGTCTAAAACGATAATTTCAAGTTCCGTAACCGCGGGCGAGCAGATCCAATTGAATGCTGGAGCTGTCAAGGCAGCGGAGTAAAGCTCTCCAAGTATACTTGGATACGTGCACGGAGAAGGAAAAAAAGCAAAAAAGTTGGGTGATTGCCTAAGAGTCTCATGAGCTCTGGGATCTGATTGTAAAAGCATCCAACGTAGGTGTACAGAGTATTTACCAATGGGTCATTCCAAGCATGATCTTTGACTCTATGTCTTTCTGTATGTCCTCCCATTTTTCGCCGGATCTGGGAGGGCCATCCGGTAATAATTTTTTCAAATAGCCAGGCTCGACATTGGGAACAACGCGACGGTCTTGGACACTGTCAAGGTAATCAACAACTAAATCGTGTCAGCATCTTCCTCAATATTACAGACTTCGTGGATAATTGCTGACTCTCATCTGTAGCGGCAAGGACTGCATCCTGGAACTGAGATCCGTCCATGGAATCTTTTGGATGATGGCGTGCTAATGGCGTGCTGAGGCTCACAGCTAAAGCTTTCACAAGCCAGGTGGTGAGACTGCGTTGACGACAGGCAATTAAACGTCATCCTGGTGCATATGCAGAAGTTCCTTGCTAAGGTAGTGGCAATCCTCGGACGGTTCTCGTTGCTGTTGGACTTACGTAAAATGGCTCTGTAGTCATGATACAAACACATGGCAGTGTCGAAGCCGTGCAAAATTGCCGGCATGGTGGAAATACTTGGCACCTTGCTGCTGCGAGAATTTGCACCACCTCCAGACGCAGTCTGATGTCAATAGCAAAAGAGTACTGCAAAATCATCGGATTGGGTTTCCCAAGACGAATCCCAATTGCCAGGCGATGCTCGGTTCCTGCCTACTTCTTGATCGGTCCTTTTTCCCGCGCACGTTAAATCTCGCAGAAACCGTGCGGGCCGTGCATTGAAGGATACAGCTGCAAGTCTGGCAATGCACAGTCAGAGTAACTTCTTCCCTAATCAAGCACTGGGGTTGTAGTCCACCAATGGGTCCGTTATGCTGAGGGTTGGACCAGACACGTTGAAGATGCGGGGTGCGTTAAATAATGCATACGCAGAGTCATTGTGCCGAGCACGTCCTTCCATTGGCCTAAAGCTCGATCTTGCAGCATATGAAAATCTCCCGAGGACATGTCCTTGCTTTCTGCAGCTCAGTGGGCTGGTTGCTGTGACTTGCAAGACATTTACATCTTCTGAGCATAGTGCAGGACGAGAAATTGCTAGTCAAAGACCACACTCTCCATTGTGGGTCGGTTCCGCTACTCAGCCGATGCCTTCCGCTGAATGTTCATAGACGGCTCGTCTGGGCAGCAAATTGATTTCCATCGTCCATTTACGCATAGCCGAGATCAGATCAAAGCCAGAGCATCCACTACTCTAGCTTTAGGGCCTTTTTCACTTCATGTCTCCGACATCGACGAAGGGTATACTATCGCCATCACAAAGCCTGGGATCTGGACACGAATCAGCCACTACTTCGGTTGCTGCACCTGCTGCTGAGGAGCCCCGCAGATTGTCAGACGCCAATGAGTGGCAGCCACTCCTAGAACACTCTTCTCAAGTGAGCAATGCTGTACAGACGGTGGCGATCATTGCTTGTACCACTTGTACCACCATGATCAACAGTTATTTGAACGGCATGGTCACTGTTGCACTACCTATGATAGCTAAGGATCTCGAACTAGACCCGAGTCTATTGATATGGTGTGTGTACTCCCGAGTCGTCGCGTCCCCTCAATGCGGTCAGCCAGTGCCTTCGCGAACATTCCCCCTCATGGTGTTTTGGTCTACCGATGTTCGATTCTTTGAATAGGCGAAGAGAGTGGTATTGATTCTCTACTATTGACAGGCCTGTGTCCATTTTCACTCTGACTTCCGGATGCACACTCCTCTTGCTCGGTGCAGTCGCCGATGTTGTCGGCAGCAGAGTGGTATTCCTACTTGGCTGCTTCTTGCAATCTCTGGCTACTCTGGCCTGCGGATGGTCCCAGGATGGCATACAACTCATTGTTTATCGGGGACTTTCTGGCGTTTCTGCCTCGTTCTGTCTCCCGGCAGCGGTAAGTATCATCTATGTCTCATTCCCAGCCGGTCAGCGGAGGAACCTGGCCTTTGCGCTGCTAGGTGGAGGTCAAGTGGTGGGATTTAGCTTAGGCTTAACGGCAGGAGGTGCTCTGACTGACACCGTTGGATGGGCCTGGGGCTTTTACATAGTGACGATCATAACTGTAATGCTGCTTCCGTTAGCAATTTGGCAACTTCCACCCAAAGCTAAGCATGCTCCGCCTATATCATGGCGTAGGCTCGCCTTCGACATTGATTGGGTTGGGGCGATAATTGCAAGTGTCTCGCTTGGGTTACTGTCCTATACGCTGGCGTACGTAACAAGATACTCTAACTTTGATGACGGACTCTTGCTGATAAAAACATAGGGTTGTTACCGCAGATACTTCAAACATAGGCTCTTTTGCCACCATCTGCCCGCTGATTTTTTCGGTCGTGTTGATGTTAATGTTCGCTTTGTGGGTTGGCCGACAGGAGCGGCGTGGCCGCCCAGCGTTGATACCAAATTCACTCTGGAGCAACAAGGTCTTTACCAGCATTTGCATAAATGTATTCCTTGTTTGGGGCGCATTCAACGTCTTCTTACAGATTATGAATTTCTTCTGCCAGGAGCTGCAAGGACTGAGTGCCTTAGAGACTGCACTGCGCTTTCCCCCAACCGCCATATCTGGTGTGTTGGCCAATATCGTTATGGGACTCATCGTGCACCGGGTACGCGCAGACTGGATTGTACTCGCGACTACTACGGCTGGTTGCATTGCGCCCTTATTGATGGCCTTCGCCAACCCGAGTCAGTCGTACTGGGTCTATGTCTTCCCTGGCAACCTCCTAAGCCCGGTGGGGGCTGACGGCCTCTTCACAATCGCAAATCTCCTCATTACATCCGTCTTTCCACATGACACTCAGGCTCTGGCTGGTGGAGTGTACAATACCATAGCTCAGATTGGCCGGAGTCTCATTGTGGCTATCGTCGCTCTGGTGGCAGATGCCATAGCCGCGCATTCCGCCGTCGAAGATAAGAAAAGCCGTGAAGCACTCTTGAAGGGCTACCGCGGTAGCTTTTGGTTCATGTTCGCTCTGAACGCTGCGAGTCTCTTTATCAGTCTTTGGGGCTTGCGAAGCATTGGTAGAGTAGGACGTGAGCTGAACTAAGCGATTGGGTAGAGGCTCAGAAGAAGTCATTGCCACTAGCATGGCATGGTTCAAAGAAAGAAGCTTGTGGTAGAGCTGTCTCTGGAACAATCTTGAATAGTCATTAGATCCCAAGTATGCGCTGTAGTTTTAGTCAAGCTGGCAATGATATCACGGAAGGTCGTTCTCGGGACAGCTAAATTAAATCACGGTCCGGCAGACCCTGACCACTGCCAACTTAGCGCAACCCGCGTACTATGTAATGTCTAGTGTGTGGACCCTGTCCGGTTCCAGGCATCGAAGATGAGGATGGTGCGTCGGCTGTTTTATATTAAACCAGAGCAGGTTCTCGGCATACTTGTTTCTCGTGCTCAGCTTCGGAAGCGTTGCCACCCAACAGGTTGCCTGGCAAGCGCCTTCCTACCCATCTTATAAGGAAGAGTGTTTCTCTATCTGCAGTCTCGCAAATCAAGTACGTTCGGCCTTTTATGAAGAGTTTTTCCATCCTCATCCTTATTGAGAATTAGACTAGCGTGGCAGAGAACGCAGGCTCAGATTGCGTTTAATCATCCATAACTTGAATGCACCTAGTTAGAAGGTTCCCTTGAGACTGCAGTCTTATTGGCCGAGCACAAAGCTGTCTCCCATCCGAGCAAGGAATCAAGTATGCACATCGTTTCTAACATCCGCAATCGCACTAGATTCTTCGAGGTCTTTCCACTGCTCGCACACCCCGAATTCTCAGGCGAAGAATGTCTTAAAGAGTACTGCATGCATGGCAACATAGCACACCACTGGGACCTTGTTCTTGCCAAAGTCTTCTCACCAGGGGCAACTATTACAGAAGATATGAACGGCAACGAGAGAGAGCTCTCTCTGGATGAGTGGCTAATCGCTCCACTTATCGGACGAGAGTCCACACTTGGGCACAGCTCTATTTTACCATTGTGTGGTGGCTCTGTAGGTATGGTACTTGATTATGTTAGCACTGGAGGTGGATTAGGCATCTCTGTTGACAATCCTCCTGGTAAAGGCGAGCCTACGAAAGTCAAGGTCATGGGAACACTCTGCTGTAACATTGAAAGTCTTCGCAACATACCACGCACAATGGACTTTGCTCTCGACATGCCAATAGCGAAAAAGCTGTGTCCACTTATTGCAGTAGTGGGTTCTCGATCGGATGCCGGCAATACGACGGCATGCCTAGAGATCATCAAAGGTCTGCATCAACTTGGCAGGACCGTTGGGGTCGCGAAGCTTTCTGGGACGATGCAGAAAAAGGAGATTCAGGAATTGGCAGTGGATGCTGATCAATGGTATGACATGGCGGACGCCGGATTGCCAAGCACGTATGTGGACCAGCAAGAAGACAATAGCAATGCACCATTCATCGTCCATTCGGCCAGAATGGCGGCGGAGCGTATCGTCCGAGCATTATCTGTCCACAACGATCTTATTGTGGCAGAGTTTGGTGGCGACTTGCTTTCAGCGTGCGTTCCACAGATCCTTGCTGACCCCTCCCGACTGAACATGGTTGCTTTGGTGATGGTAGCTGAATCCGCCACGGCTGCGACTGGCATGGAGACAATCCTAGACCGAATCTCTGATCGGTACAAGGCTGTTCCAAAATATATCGTTGGTCCAGTGGCTAACTTGCAGGCCAATCGAAACCGAGTCATCCGTGAAACAAATTGCAATGGTTGCTTTGACTTATGGAGCAAAACTAACTATCTTGCTTTGCAGAGGCAGAGAGAAACCAGTGTCAGTCATGCAAGAGAGTTGAAACAATCCTTACTGAGTCATTGTGTGATCTGATATCTGCCGTAGCCATCGATAGAGTTTGACGAATCAGCAACAGGCAAGCAAAACAGATGATCATCCAATCATGGTACTTGATCCTCAGTCTATGACCGGTAATGATACAGTCATATCCCATCAAGTTTTCGTCCCCACGTCTGACCGCCCGAACCCCGTGGAACGCCGTCGATAACATCGCTAACACTCGTGACTTGGCGAGCATTGATCATCAATAGGTCTTTGACCGAGATGATATGTGCATCTGCAGCGCCGGAAGCTTTGCCATTGACAAGAGATTCAGTGACCAACCGCATATTTTCAATTGCCCGCATTTGCGCCGAGACTCGATATTCACATGCTGCTTCATTCAGATCTTTCCTTAGGCATAGGTTGCGCAATAAGCATGCAAGATTCCGTGCTTCGAGACAAGCGGCTACCCTGGAATTCTTCGCGAAAACATCTGGCTTGTTTGGTAAATAGTGGTCCGAGTAGTCGCCGACGGCTTGTAACTTCGCCCTCATCAGATGGTTGGCATAGACGATAATATTGGCATCGGCATCATGTAACGACTCATCAGCGGTGTCGGAGAATGTCGAAGGCGCAACCACCACTGAAGTCGACGGATCTCTACGTCGAAAGTTTTCCAGGAACGACATGACCTCGACCGGCTGAGCGCTCTTACTATGGATCATGATCGCGTCTGCTCCAGCCATCTTGTAAGCATCGGCTCGAGCGAGTGCATCGTGGAGTGCACTTTGGAAAAGAGCTTCCTCCTGAGCATCGTCTTCGCTCACTGTGCGTACTGTAAAGCTTTCGATTCTTGCTGTAATCATGATATCTTCGGCTTTGGCTGCCGCTGCGAAAGCCTGTACGACTTTTGCAAAGTCATGCGTATCTGCTTGAGGCTGCGAGCGAGAAGCTTGCCCTAGGGAGTTAACCTTTTGTCCGGGTAGGCCGATTGTCTTGTCCTCAATGATAATTATCGAAATACCACAGTCGGATAGGGTTTTGACGGTTTTGGGTATTTCGGCGATGTTGCCGCCGCTGTCGGCATCAAATGCTAAGCATAGTTTATGGCTATTTTGTGACGAAAAGCCGTACTTCGATATACATGCGGCTCTGGTCATTGGAGAAAGCAATTCTGTATCCGGCAAGCCTAAGTATGTTGTCTGAGTAAGACCGCTTAGCCAGACCCCTTGGAATCTTTGTCCATTGTCCCCAACTGCGTTTCTGACTGCTTCACACGAGTCATAATCATGGGCTTCCAACAAACGGATTTTATAGTTATGCTGGGCAAGAAGCGATCTGACCGAGGCAGACATACTCGCGGTACAAAAATCGATGTTCTAAACAAGTCTTTCTCCTGCGGGTTATTCAAGATCTATCCGTTGGCACGGGTCATTATGCATATCGTAAGCCTCAGAATATCTGAAGAGAGGACTTGGTGGTTCTCTCTAAGTACTCAGTCAATAGTTGGGGCTTATTTAGCTGTACTACCAATCAAAAGTCCGTGGTTGACTCCAACCCACTGGTGTCATTCACATATTGATGGATATTCTGAGGCGCGTTCCCTGCCATTGGCTTCAAGCCTCTGTCCTACGCGTTCGAAATATTGTCAGGGAGACGTTAAGCTCCTTATGGCAGTCCTTGGAGAATTGGCATTGCGTTTCATTTGATTCGAGTCTAGGCACGTAATGTTGTACGGCCTCATGACCCATCCGAACGAATTAGTGGTGCAAAATACAGGAATACAGATCGCCACTGACGGTGTGAAGTCTCATTTCACAGTAGGAACAAGTATCAAACACAATTATTCTTCAAAACTCATCGTCCAGAACAGCTACCACTGTCGTAAATATAAACCTACGAACACCGTAGTTTCTAATTCTTGTCTTACGCTGCCACTGAGTTCCAGATGGCACGGCCTTTCCAACCACGGCGTTTCTTTGGAGAAGCACTGAGGTCCAATAGCATCATGGCGGCATTCGGTGTGCCTGACTCAACGCTCTCTGGGCTTCTGAATTACCTTGCTATCAGCCAGACCGTTTCACAATATGTTGTGACCGCAAACGAGGGAGGCGCAGTCGGCCTGGCCGTGGGATACCACCTGTCCACCGGCCAAGCTGCAATGGTCTTTATGCAGAATTCGGGTCTCGCCAATGCTTTGAACCCGCTGCAGCCTCTGGCTGCGAAAGAAATTTGTGGCATCCCAATGCGGCTTTTGATAGGGTGGCGCGGCATGCCAGGCACAAAAGATGAACAGCAGCATGCTCTGATCGGACCGAGTCTTTTGGATAACCTGCGGGCGAACGGACTTCCCTTTGAAACACTGCCAGACACGCTTGCAGAGGCCAAAGAAATCATCGCGCGTCTGGTAGCAAGATCCATACAAGACAATACACCTGTCGCTCTCATTGTACCTCCTCAGTCCTTTCTGCCAGTCGATTCCGAGAAGTCGCAGGACTTCGCACTCTCAACAGACATGAGTTACTCAAAGCTATAAAGGTGGACGTGGTTCAAGTCAGATCTACCTCTTTCGAGAGAACTTTCTATTCAATGTCTCCTTGGACAGATGCATGACGGTGACATCACTGTCTCCTCAACCGGCGGCATCAGTCGCGAATTGTACATGATTCGTCAGAACACGAGAGTCGGCATGAGACGTAGCTTCCTTTACGTCGGAGCGATGGGACACACCTTCGCAGTCGCCTGCGGGATATCAATGCAATACTCTGCTGGTCAAATCTTCTGCATAGACGGTGATGGTCCATTCCTAATGCATCTCGGCAGTAATGCAGTGTTGGCCCAAATAGCGCGTCCTAATTGTGTCCATGTCGTCATCTACAACGGAACTCATTGCTCCACAAGCGGCCAACCTCTCATGGTGAGCAGAGACGCATTCCTTGCAATGGCTGAAGGATTGCCTTATAGGCAAAAGTATTTCGTCGACAATGCGCTGGGGCTGGAGAGAGCGTGCAAGTCCGCCATTGCAAGTACGTTGATCATTGTCGCTGTCAATGATATTGTGCGAAAGGACCTTCCACGCCCGACAGAGAGTCCTCGGGAGTTGAAAGATATATTCATGCAATGCTTGGCTTGAACGGTCTGGTGGAATTCATTTGAGAACAAATCGTAGGATTGCGGTGCTGCTTGGGAATACATTTGTTATTTCCCACGCCCGCTGGGAAAGGAGGTGTGTCACTACACGATGCAGAATGGCAATTGAGGTCATGTTTTGAGAGCTGCATACCCACCGAGGTAACGAGGGAGTAGGATAAACGTTCGAGGGTATAGTGTAAGTTCTGTCTGACTTGCACTCATCGAGGGGTTACAGCCGACATGCAATCATATCAGATAACAGTTCCTTTCTGGGTCGTATGTTGCTCTTACGCTGGAGTTCAGAATGACTGTAGTTGGCGTTGTCGGACGTGATACTGCGTTTCGATGGGTTTCATTTTCATCATCAGCTTCGAATACCAGATGATGCAGGCAGCGACCCGAAAGTATATACTGTGATTTAATGAAACGAAGTAGAAGAGAAAAATCTATCATGGAATAAAACTTTAGAACAGGGGTCGGAGATCAGGTTCTTCCGATGCCGAACACATGCAGAAGATTTCGGCTGCCATTACAACAACCTTTTGCGTCAAAGTACGTATAGAGTCCCGAACGACACAGATGCAATACTGACAGAGTGTGAAAGGGGCCAATCGGACTGACCACGCTGAGAGCTGCGGCTTTCAGAGCCAGTACGGGCCTCAATGTCTTTTCGAACAGCCCTCCGAAGCACTTCCACCCTTCGGAGCTTGCAAAACCGAGCTTATACAAGTCAAGCAACACCATCTACTCCGCCGACATCGCCATTCAGCCCTAGACATCTCCTATCATGTGCCAACCTATCATCTACCGAACTCACAGCACTCATCCGCAATGCACATTCTTACAAACAGTCCATCAAGGCGGGCGCAATACCTCAATCACTGATAGGAGCATTGACCGGGAAGAACGTTGCTCTCATGTTCAACAAACGGTCAACAAGAACGCGAGTATCCTCTGAGAGCGCGATCACCATGCTTCAGGGACACACCATGTTTCTTGGCAAAGATGACATACAATTAGGGGTCAACGAATCGCTAAAAGATACAGCAATAGTCATATCGAGCATGGTAGCCGCAATGGTTGCTCGAGTTGCAGCACATGCAGACGTTGTCGACCTGGCGAAGCACTCTACGGTCCCAGTCATCAATGCGCTGAGTGATGACTTCCATCCTCTACAATCGCTGGCTGACTGCCTCACGATCTTCGAATCCTTTGAGTCGAGTCGAACGGGTGCTAGATCAGCTACACCCGGACTTGGTTTAGAAGGCCTCAAACTTGCTTGGGTAGGGGACGCGAACAACGTCCTCTTCGATCTGGCCATCGCGTCCGCGAAGCTGGGCATAGATGTCGCAGTGGCAACGCCAAAAGGCTATGGCATTCCTGCCCATATGCGACAGCTAATTGCAGAGGCTCGATCACACGCGAAAATACAAGGTAGCTTGACGGAGAGTGAAGTGCCTGAAGAAGCAGTGAAGGATGCCGATGTGATCGTCACCGATACTTGGGTATCGATGGGACAGGAGGCTGAAAAACAAAAGCGTCTTGCTGCTTTCAAGAACTTCGAGGTCACTTCAGATCTAGCTAAAAGGGGAGGAGCGAAACCCGGTTGGAAGTTCATGCATTGCTTGCCTCGACATCCTGAAGAGGTTTCGGATGAGGTTTTCTATAGTCCCACGAGATCATTGGTGTTTCCTGAAGCGGAGAACAGGTTGTGGGCTATGATTGCTGTACTAGAAGCGTTCATAGTCAACAAAGGCAAGATACTCTAATATCAGCTTGTGTCCCAGAGTCATTTAATCTGCTGCTGCAGTGTGACGTAGCACAAGCCCTAATAACAAGCCCTACTACGCTAGCCGAATGTAGTCCCCGCATCTCCGCAACCATAACTCCTCATCAACAACCATCTGCAGCATCACAGCATCAAGAATCATTTCACAATGGACGTAAGTAACAATTTCCCATCTTAAAAAACTACTTCTTACCCAGACTTCATCCACTAACCCCTCTAACAGGCCTCAATCCCCACCCTAACCCCTCTAACAACGCTCCCCACATCCCCCTCCTACATCCACCTCGGCCCCTCCCTCCCCTCAACACCCTCGCTCCTATCCCGCCAAAATAGCTTCTCGCGCCCCTCTCACCTCCCCTCATCTCGCTCGCACCCCAACGTGATCTCCTCCCCACACCACCCCAACCAACCCCACCCCCAGTCCCTTACTCCAAGACTTCCAGGCCAGTCGAAATCACAGATCCAGCTCCAAAGCAACACCAAACGGCGAAGACGATCCGCACGCCACTACGACGGCGCAAACGATGATGATTGGTTGACGCGCACGGCGTCAGCGCTGACGCTGTCGGGGTTGGAGGAGAAGGGGCAGAGTTGGCTTGCTGCGAGGGAGAGCAGTACGAGTTTGAGTGCGGTTGAGGTGGATGAGTATGCTGCTGAAGAGGACGTGGGGGCTAGAGGCTATGGGTATGCGACTGATCAGGCGGGGGTGCAGAGGAGTCGGTACGCGAGTGCGAGGAGCTCGTTCACGAGGATTGAGGGGAGGAGATCGAGGAGGGGGACTGTGGTGCAGAGGTCTACTGATGAGGGTGGAGATAGTGGAGAGGGGAAAGAGGAGAAGAAGGGAGAGATACGTGGGTTGATGGGACCGGACTTTGTGAATAAAGAGGATGAGGAGGAGATGAGAGCTGCGGAGGGTGAGGTGGTGGAAGAGGACGAGGATGAAGTAGATGAAGGAGAAATGAAGAGCGTGATCATGGGACGGATTGGTGGATGGGTTGGCTGGACTGTTGGGTGGATGGATTTCAGGGGTGACGGTGATGGTGAGGACGAGAACGGTGATAGTGAGGGTGATAGTAGAGAAGGTCTTGTGAAAGATACCGTGAAGGAAGGGAAGAGTGTTGATATGGAAGAAGTCAAGAGAAGACTCAATGAGAAGGGCAAAGAAAGAGACCGTCTGCGAAGCGAGACGTTGGGCTTGCCGCCTCCGCCCTCAGGTCAAGAAGCAGGTCTAGTCAGTGACGCCAGATGGCTTTGGAATGTAGCTTTGGGGAGTCTGCGGGAGAATAATGTTTAATGTATTATGAGTAGTCAACCCTAATATCCAGCCGGATGTGGGCTATTCTAGCTAGCATACATTCTCATGCTTTATTCATCCTCTTCATTCCTTGTGCATTCTTCTCCATGTATCGTTTACAGTCTTGTACCAGCCTCATTGCTTTCGCATCCTCTGCTATCGGCAGGATGTACTTCACGTTGTCTGCGCGTCGGTAGATAGTTGCATTAGCAGTATCCGTGATGAAGTCTTCGACCTGTTCGTGTAGTCCCAGCATTTGCCATGCATCTGCACAGCTTAAAAGATCGAGTATCTCATCCAGACGTGACGCGATTTCGTCAGGATCTTGCGAGTCCCTCAGAATGGGTCCCTGATAGTCAATTCCGTATGCGAAGTCTATCATGGTAGATAACGTGGAGAGTCTACCATCGCCATAATTGAAAGGAACAACACACTGGTCTGCTGTCTGACGGCCCCACTCGCCTGCAAAGTGCACTTTGCAAAAATCAGAAGCCGCAGCCAGTACCACCTTATGTGCTGACACTCGTGTTCCCTGTGCCTCCACAAAGACGTCGACAAGTTCCTCACGCTTCCTAAGCTCATTAATTGTGCGGCCTAGAGAGCCTTTCCTGTCACTTTTGTTGACGCGGGGGGGAGGTCGTTCGGGTTGCACGAATGCTGGGCAACCCAAGAGGGAAAGCAAGCTATCGTAAGGGGCCAAGAACTTTCTAGTTCTGATTATGTTGTCCGTATCACCTACGCAAGCGTGATATCAGTGGGATGTCTCAGGTGTGGAACATAGAGTACTTACAAGGAGCTTGGAGACAAAGCACTTGAGCGGGTAATAAGCTCGGTGCAAGATGTGATTTCTTGATCTTATTCAAAGCCGTTGAATCTATATTGAACCATATCTTTGCAGACCTTATATTTGGCAAATTCCCAGTCTCTTGGTGCTTTTGTAGATGACTGTAACAAGCCTGGATATCTTGTAAATATTCCGGGATGTCTATGTCATGTACGTCGGCATGCCGGCTTACGAGGTACTGCAAGTGTGAATAAACTTTCGCTAAAGTAGGTGAACCACGGTGAGGCATGCGTTGGAAGACGTCCGAAGTAGGGGGGTGCGAAGGAAATTTCATCTCACTCCAGCAAATCCGCATGTGGCTGGAATGGGCCATGTCTCGGAGGGCACAAAAAGCATTCTCCTCGCCCAGAGACTTCATACGCTCGTGGCGGTACGTAGGGTGAGGCAGCACATGCTCTTGGGTCCTAAAGATGCATATTTTGTTGAGCTGCTGCCACACTGATGTCGGCCATGAAGCAAATTCCGGTTTTTCATAGTCCAGGTACGAGGTGACAGCGCGTGTTCTCTCCTCATGTCTTAGCACATCTATGGGCGTGACTGTTTCCTCCTTTACAGCTTTGGCACATTCCAAGAAGTCCTGCGGCTCGATCTTTCCACCTCCCATACGGTGGCGAAGGCCATTAGCGACGAAGAAGCTTCTGAGATCACGAACCTTAGGGTGGAGGAATCTCTTGACGCTTTCTTTTTCAAAGGCCTTCACAAACATTGGTTCTTCATGATCATAGAGCTCTTGGGTCTGACACATCAAGCCACCGCCATTCGGCGCGATTTTTCTGTTAGTTCTGATTGCATATGACGAAAGCTTTTTTAACATGAGATGATGTTGCATGACCTCCGTCGTGGTTGAAAGAGAGGTAGGAATGTCATTTTGAAGGCGAGCCCAAACATCGTGAACAGAGAGAGTCTGTACGCCGATTTTACGAAAGCATTCTTTGTAGCGGAGCACAATGCTGTAATCTACAAATTTCGGTAGGTCTTTAAGCCAAGGCATAAACATCGCGTAGTGCTCACAGAATAAAGCACTATCTGCTCCCAGATGAGAAGGCTTACTACCGCTCATGGGAGGACTTTGCTGCGGCCATATAGGCAATGATCGAAGATACACTTGGTTTGGAACAGCATAATCGTCGCTGCAATCCGCAAGATATTTAAGCAAAAGCTCTCGAAAGATTCTGAGCCGCTCAGCCGTCAGTGTAGTGCTGATTGATTTGTGCTTTTGAGGAGTACCAAGCTGTGCTTTTGCTGATGCACGGACGAGTCGTTCAAAAGCCGATAGCTTGTCCAAACCGCTCTCGCTAGTGGCAAGTAATAACGGAAAGCAAACAGGATCCACCATTCCTATACCAGGCAAGCTTGAGCAAAGCTTCTGATGATCTACACTCGACGGCTGAACGACGTACGGGCCAGTGACGAACTCATTGTGTGTAATGTAATGAGGATCCCCTAATGAGATAGCCTTGAGAATAGGCTGATCCGATAGATCGGCTTGACTGAGAAAGTCGGTAATGGCAAATCTCTCGTTGAAGTATGACCAGACTCTAGCAAGCCAGGCATCATACGAGGCTGTAGCTCCCACATTGTTCGTAGGCGAATCGGCCCTTTTCATGAGCGTGGAGAGATCTTCGATGGCAACGTTCCTGATATTCGCATTTGCGGCTCTAAGATCCGTGATCTGATCTCTCTCTGCGATTACTTTGTCGATGGTTTGCATGCGTGACGACTTGAACAATGTAGTGTTAACGAACCACTCCGAGGCAAATCCGAACAATTTCTGTTCAGTCTCATCTACGACCAATTGCCAAGACCCCGTCTTCTCAAAGTTCAGCATACCGAGCGGAAGATCTAATGAAGGACGTGGCAAGATCCTGCAGCCGTGAAGAATGGTAAGATCTTTCAAGTTGTTTTGACTTATTCGCGGTACTAATGTTTCAAGGAATGAGGCGTAGAATGAGATCCTAGCTGGCTCCGCCGCTAGTGATTTCAAGTGTGCTTCGAGAACCTGGACCTTTGTCTCATCTTTCAACAAGTTGCTAAGGAAGGTCGGGCCAATCTCGATCAGCACGAATTCTTGAGCACTCAATTTCAAGTCGCGCCATACTGGCTGAGGTGGACTGACAATGTTCAACCCAAGTTTACGGAACAACGGCTGCAACAGATTTGAAGTGTCAGGAGCGAAGTGAGCTTGAACAGCATTCGTGATGTTATGAAGCTTTCTGCGGACGCGAGGGATCGATCGCCTTAGGTTTGTCTTCGAAGCATCTTCTTGTGTGTCGTCACTAAAGATTATGGGATAGAGAGGGTCAGAGCGGTGCCTCTCTGTAACAACCTTCTCCCAGAAAGACCCGGAAACCATGGTGGCTGGTAGGACGCCAGAGGTTGTGCCCCGAGCTGAAGGTTTTTTAGGCCAGAAATGAAAAGCATCATTTCCATATCTGGTGGCCATGTCCTTCAAGAGGTAAATGTACAAGTCAGCGATAGAATCTTGAAGCAACCACTTGTTCCATTTGGCAGAATCGTTGTCCCCAATAATGACCACAGTTTTGCGATCGCCGGTTATCGCAAAACTGGCGTGGACAGAAACCGGTAGGCCCGAAATGGGTTCTACGGGCAACCTGCAAAACAGAGAATGTTGGACCCCATGACCCTTAGATATCTTGCCCTCGAATCCGGGCTGATCGCTGCTATTGTACTGCAAACAGGCTGCAATCCCGCATTCTGTGAGTTTTGAAGTTCCCTTACCAACTTTCGGTATATCGCCTGGGCTGGTGTCGATATCTTGGAGCCCTATGCGCCACAGATCGTATTTTGGTTTCTGTTCCAATCTCCGAGTAGTCGTGATTATGTTCTGGAAGACTTCGCCCTCGAGTCCAGACACACGTGATGCAGAAACACTCCATGTGGAGGCTGCCTTTGACCGGTAGTTAGCTTGAATCGATGTGACCGATTGAAGAAATAATAAGGAGTTGCGGGCAGACTTCAAGTACTCATCAAGCAACGTCCTGGCTTTAGCCACCGTAACAACGTCAGAAGCGTCCGTTAAAGTTGTTTTCGTTGTGGTGTCCCGCAAAGCAAAGCGGAAAATGGTTCCTTCGTAGTAATCCATGTGGCTTTCGAAACCATGTAGACCATTGAAGAGAGACAGTTGTTGTCCAGCGACCGACCTTGCAGTACTAATAGAGATCTTTATGCCCGGCTTTCGTTTGTTTCCCTTGCTCCGTGATCTTGGTAAGTAGAGCTGCTGGGGATCCAACACTATGAATGAATCCCCAGATAGGAGCATCGGTACATCTGTGAAGTGGTACATTGTCATGACGCCTCGACCAAACATACCCGTGGTAGCAGCATTGTCTAGTTTGCCACCTTCTCCAATCCGCTTAAGACCTTCGAAATCCTTATCAGTGAAGACTGAATCATTATAAACAGTCACTGCGGGCCCATCAAGCAGTATAAGCCTTGACTCCAACGATGAATCCTTTTGAGAACTCGGATGTTGGCGCTCATCGATAGTCCATTCAATGGATTCCGCACCAGCATCATCTGCATTAGCCAGAAACTCATTGAAAGTAGTCTCCACTGGGTATCGCGCCAGGGTGTCGTATATGTTCGTCCTGATGTCTTCCTTAGGCACGAATTCGTCAGCATCTCCTTCATCGAATTCGATGTCCAGCCTTTTGGCTCGATCCCAGCAACTTTCTATTTGTAAACCCTTTATCAAAGCTGAAGAGACCTTCGGGTGTGTGAAATTGAAATCCGTAAATTTCTCGGTCAGGAAACCTTCGTTATGAACTATGTCCGTCCATTTCCTCAGAATGCCCTTGGTGTCCGGTACCAATACTTCTGTTGCGTCACACCCTATTCTAGTCGAAAGCTCCAAGAGTGCAATGGAGATGGCAAGGTTTCCATCGTCTAAAGGGGTCGAGGACGAAGAGTAAATTGATGTTTGCGCATGTAGAACGTCTTTTAGAGAAGGTTCTTGTGGAATGCCCATTGAAGAAAGCATGTTGATATGTCTAGATGCAAATGACGGGTCAACATGGTCCATATGGGGCTCTAAAGATAGTGAACCCAAGCAAGTGCCTGGAGCAAATACTCTGTCAGGAGCAAGATATTTCCCGCGTGAGCCTAGAATACAGCGTCTTGATAGTAGTGGCTGATAGTTATGCGAGCTGATATACTCAAGCAGTTTGTCCACTCTCGCATGGTCGAACTTATCTGTACAGAAGTCCAGTTGTGTAAGTACCACCTTTTCGGGTATTTCAGCATCCCAACCAATCCATTGCTTCCATTTTCGATTTGGCCGAAGAGTAGTTGTACCCCAGACTTTATCTACTAGGTCATGATCCTCCACGCCACGAATTTCTTTAGGGCAATACAAATCAAGTTGGCCATTCTTAGTAGCTGGGAACCATTTCGTATCACGGATCTCCTGACACTTAGCGGGGTCGAGACTTACTCCGCGCCCCGTTGCAAGCAAGAATCCAACCTTTTCGACTAGTGTTTCATCGGCTTTCCTCAGTGAATATGCCCTTGCTCGGTCAAGAGGCAGTGTATCATAGTCGAAGTCTTGCCGTATGCCACATAGGCGAAGGGTGTCTTTGTGTTTGAGGTAGAAGTCTCTGACTGGAAACAGACCCTCGTCCTCGAAGAATAACTGTGCAAGGTGGGATTCCGGATCTATTAAGTCGGTCACACAAGCATATTGCTGAGAATTCGTTCGAATTGCCAACGGTATAAGCGGTCTACTTGTTGCAAGCCTTTTCCACATGGGGTTTCGATCCACTAAAACCTTGCGCAATAACCAATCAATCAAGGCTGATTTTGGAAACTTCGTCTCCTCTGTCTGTTCTTTGATAGCCCAAGGTAGGAGAAAGCGATCCATTAGGGATTCTACAGCATCAATGCGGAGTAGGCTTAGCCGGCGGATGACTTGCATCTCATTTTCGTTCGATGGTTCATACAAGTTCACACCTTCGATTGGCGGCAATACTGGAAGATCTCGGGGCTTTTCGAACGCTACAGTATCTTCAATAGTGATTGGTGATCTCACTGCGTTCCAGGCTTTGTAGGGTTTTGATGAAAAACATTTGCTGAAAATTGGTAGCACCCTAATCTGATCTGTAAGACTTTTGACTATCTCAGGATTCGTCACCGGGCGAATGATACGTGCAAGTAGGTCTAGTAGGTCCTTTTTATGATGGTCCGACATATTCTCTATCAGGCCTCGAGCATCCACAAGCCATTCAACCAGAAGATTCGGAGTCTCAGGGGTAGCTAGGCGCACACTTGTGTCAATTAGAGCCAATGTCTTTACCGTGTGCAGTGCCTGTTTGGTCACCATATTGGCATCGAAGATGCTGGTGTGTGATGAGGGTAACTTTGGAATGGCATGGAATAACAATTTCTTTAGTGGATCGTCATCCACAAGAACCAACGTTGGCGCCGAGCTCGGATTGGGAACGAATGTGCGTATTCGATTTTTATGGAGAGGAATGAGAAATAGATGCTTCAAGGGCACCACAACTTCAGGTTCGTTAAATATCTCGAGTCGAGTAATCCAAGTCCAGATGTCCCTCATAAGCTGGTCGTATGTTGGTTTTCTGGGGATTATGTCGGTGATACATGTGGATTTAGCATCTACCTGCAGCATGTTTGGCCAATCAATGACCAAGTCCTTGAGGGTGCGAAATCTGGCAAAAACGTGGTATGTGTTGGCATCATTTCGTAAAAGGTCCGTCACCTTTGGGGTAAGACCAGCGCGGTCCAGCGTACTAGACGGCCTGCACTTTTGAAACAAGGACATCTCGGCATCGTCGAATGGCATTAAAGTATCAGCGTTATTCGCCAAAGCTTTGGAATCGCCAGCCAACATTGGCCAAATTGGAGCATGAGCAAGCTCATTGCGGACTTCCAATAACTGTGCTTTTGTGAACTTGTCTCTAATGGCGTCTAGTAAACTATATTCCAGAATATTCGCCGCATCTGCCCCGATTGACAGTTGAAGATTGTGAAGTTGGATGCGGAAAGCTCTTGGGGTTAGGAAATCCAGGTTCTTCTTGCGGGATTTCGCTCGAGTAGTCACTGCTTGGAAGAATGGCGAACCAAGGATGATGCAAGGTATGCCAGCTGCCTTCCAAGCTGCTTGATATTTGGAGCTATCGCCAGTTTCCTCACAGAAGAGAGCTTGCTGGGAGGAGAGACGGCCTCCATTGATCGCTTTCCATATCAACTTCTGGCTGCATAATGCGACATCAATTACACAACTGCTTAGCTTAGTCCATATATCTTCTTCTTTTACAGTAAGGTCAGCCCGAGGCCATAGTGCAAGATGTGCTTCCATTGTAGACGTGAGTCCATGGTGTACCAAAAGATCCGTCCAGCCGTTTGCGACGCATCTTTCGAACATGAAGTTGTTCCATTTGACTGCTAGCTTATCACTACTCAATCGAGCTCGGTCAGGTGCGATTGCAAACATGCCATGCACATGGACCGGCTGCTGCGTCCTGATGTGAAGACTAAGTGTTGAGAATAGCAGACCTTCAAAGTGTGGAGTTTCTTGCTTAATCGGTGCCGCTATACTAACCCAGGGAAACAATTTGTATTCTCTAGCCCATGCGTCAAGCTCTCTATCACCACTCGATGGTTCCATACGGTGATGCACAAGGTATTCGTCAGTCCAGACACGAGACTTGTGGGAGTAAAATATGGGGGTTTGGAAAGTTTTCGAGATGGTTGAGCTGGTATCACTTGGTTTCTGGGAGGCATAGAGCTGCAAGAAATCCAAGCGCACAGATTCACGAGACCTGTGAATGTCAATTGTGGTCGAGGGCATTGGTGATGGAAAGGTGTTACGCTATTAACTAACCTTGCATTGTCACCATCGGACGGGGTTTCAGCCGTGCTGAGAACGTTGTCATTGAGTCTAACGATTACTTTCCGGATATTTTTCAGAAAGAGTAACCCTCCTTTCTGCAAGTCGTTTGTGAATTGGGCCAGAGTTTCTTCCACTCCTGAGAGAGTGATCGCACGGCGAACGATCATGCTCTTTGGCGCTTGCGAATCAGTACGGAGTGGAATACGGATAATGGTGTCATGTCGTGGCTGATTTTGCTGTACATCAAAGGTCGAGAACATCTTCAGCACGTTCTGCATCTCTGGGGCGGCATGATTCTCAACCACATTCCATCTAAGGCCTCCCTCGGACCAACTTTCGTGAGGATCGATCAATAAGAGCCACTCTCTAGACCATACCCAAGGGCTGTCTGTCCAATGATATACCGAATTGAAGCCTTGACCAAACCTTCCCGTCGTTGCAGGGTCGAAACGTTTGGCGGAATCGCCTACAGACGACAGACTATGGAAATCCTGATCCGTGAAAACACTATTGTTACGCACTAGGAGAGCCGGACCATCATATGCTTTCAAATCTTCATGCAGTAGGGGTCGGTCTGAGTACGTCTTGGTGTCGAGAACATATTCAATCTCGCTTGCCCCGGCGTCATCGGCATTCTGCAAAAGCTCGCGTAGACACGTATTCGGTGGATACGACTCGCATATCTGCCGAAGAGTTGTTGTAATAGGCTGCCGCTGCCTCCAGTTTTCAGCCGCAGAGAGAGGTGCCATCCTTAGTTCAGTGGAAATTGGCTTCCAGAACTCACGTGCTTTGTTGTATACCAGACTCGCTCATGTTCAAGCAGAGTGTCATATCAATTCATGTTAGGGGACATCTATACTGTATTTCTGGTAGTACTCGTAAGTATGAAAGGTCTAGCTTGGGAGGTAAAAAACTGAATAGTGGAGAGGAAGGGAGGAAGTCAAATTGAAATGAGGTGGGTGACTTTGAGTGTCATAAAGAGGTGTGCAAGGTATGTAAGGTGGGGCTCGCCTCCATTCAATGGTGATGACCGGCTCAATGTATTAGAAACGCCAAAATTACACGTCACTTTTTCCTGGCCCCATAAGAAACGATTGCTCCTAGGCAACAATGCGGAGCAATTTGTGAATGCATGACCTGCGCCTCAGTTCGATTGGCTATCCAAACACCATGGCCACGCAGAGGCGCAGTGTTTCGACCATTTAGTCTCATGCAACTTGCCGCCATGTTCAAAGGCCGATAGCCTCGTCAAGATATGAGGTTGTCACCCAATAGAGGGGCTCGATCACCCCTTTGGTCTGCTAATCAAGATGCTGTTACTCACTACACCAGGGTGATGTTCCAGCATGCCCAAGGCTGAAACAGGAGCAACATGTTTGGCCCCAAGAAGGATTCTACTAGGCGCCGACATGTCAATTACCGCCGGGGAAACGGGTGCGTGCATTTCCTCAAGTGTCGTGAATGGATACCTGTATACTGACTGTAGAAAACAATACCTCAGTCACGGAGAAGTTGGGGAGATCATTGGACAATAGTCAGTGCTTCGATGATATGCTGGGTTCACTTGTCAAGAGATATCTCGATATGGAACGACGGCCTCATCAACAATCCTGATAGATCAAGTCTTCGGCGATACATTCTATGTCTGTAAATGAATGAATTGCAAAAGTCTATCAAGCTCAAGCTGAGTAAGTCAAGAGAGCTTGTGAGGACTTTTCTAGACGTTCTTAGAACGTCAACGTTGTCGTTGCCAAGCCGGGTATATCTGGTCATTCTCTCCCATGTTTAAAAGACGTATCTGCGCACATTGGGTCACAGTCACCGGCCTTCTCCTGGCTAGAGTGCTTGTGTTTACTCGCGCGTCCTTGGCCTGTTACCAGTTAGTTATCAAAGCAGACAGAAAAAGTATGCTTTTGTGCGGACGGTCGAAATTGTACAACATCGCTTATGATGTTATGTGATTGATGCTTGGGCCATCATGGCCGCGACAAGACCGCCGCTTTACAGAGAGGTCCTCACACCTGCTCTCCATCGCAGATTCACCGGATCTGCACTCCTGGTCTTCGGATTTTGCTACATTGAAGGCATTGTCATTGCTGAAAAGACCTCATGTGCGTATAGGCTAGAATGCCAGACTGTAACAATTCCACTTACAGCCCTAGTACTTTGGACATGGTTTCCGCTGGGCCCTGCAGGTCTTCGGGCCTCCCTTCTCTTCATCTCAGCTCTATCGATATTTGTCTTGAGGGTCGCTTCTTTACACTTAGGTATTGGACTGGCTCCAATTACTTGAGCTTCTGCTAATGTGGCCTAGGGAATAGAGCATCATCCTCGCCAGCCACGTCTTTCACGATTAATGCCCTCAGTCTCAATACCTGTCAGACATTCGCATTCTATCTTTTCTCTGCTTGGTGGTTCAGCGAGGTGTACATTTGGTCAGCGTCAAGCTCACCCAATTTGGGCTGGGTAGTGAGGGGCAAGTAAGTATCAGGAAGGGTATGAGAAGAAGTCCGCTAACGTTCAGTAGACCCTATGAGCGAAACAGACTCAACGAGCGAACAATCTACTTTCGCAGTTTCTTCGTGATCTTTGCCCTGACACAAAGCATCATTCACCTCTTTTACGATTATGACAAAGTTCCATTACCTATTCGATCTTCAAGAGAAAGTCTCGCCCCTCAGCGTTCCGGCGGCCTACAAGCTTGGTTTCTCAGTCGAGTGGACACCCTAACACCAATGTTCACATGGGACCCACAGGATTGGAAGAGGTCCATACCGCAAAACATTGCCCTCCGAACGTTAGCTGTTGGCTTAACTACACCCTTCGTATACCAGATCCTCATTCGCCGCAAAACTTGGGAGATTTCTCTGTCCATTGCTTCACTTTTGTGGGATGTGCCTCCACTTCCCCTCTCCTTCATCCCACCAAATTACCCCTCCTTGGTCCGATATACGATTACAGCGGGGCTTCAGCTCCTATTTCTTTGGCAAGCTTCGAACGCTTTGTTTACGGAATACGTAGCGACTCAGCCTATCAAGAAAGACCAACCGCTTTCAAGCGATTCAAAAGATCCTACTGGAACTCTCCTAAACGGCCTCAAATCCAGGAAAGAGGTGCCAAAGGTATGTTCCTCGTGCACTGAACCTATAGATATATGCTCATCATTTACAGACTTTTGCGTGCTGGGAGCTCTCCTTGATAACTTCGAATTTTGCAGACCGAAGGAAGACCGTCTTCACGGACATTGATCGTCCGTCAGGCTCGGCATGGCTCCAAGTATCGACATACTGCTTGCGAAACATTAACAGCATCAACAATAGTATTAATACGTTCCTCAGTCCACCTCCTTCTCTCCCCAGTAATACTCAAGCTACCACAAACATTGAATCTTTACCAAGGATCTCGACACCACTGCGTCAGGGCAACATCTTTGCAAGACCAGCAACACCATCCACCAACATCGAAAAAGTAGAAGAAAATATCGGCAATCTCGCCAAATCATATGGACAATCGCCCGCTCCAGGCACCCTCAAGATACCCACACTAAGCCCGGAAACCAGATCTCGCATATCCTCCAGCGGCAAGAACATTCTCTCCCCAAAAATCCAAAGATTGCTCACCGAAGGAAAAGAGAACCTCTCTCCCAACGGTGTGCAAGGCAAGTTCTATGACTACATCCTCCGCTTCCTCCGATCCCAACCCGGCCAGCCCTTCCGCCAAACCTTTTCCCGCCGCGTCACCTCCGTCGTGCTTGGGACGCCCTATAGCACGCTCTACTCCACCGTCACCTCCATCAAATCGCTCGCAGCCTTAGCAGTTGCGAGTCTCGACGAAGATCCTTACGGCCGCGTTTCCAAAGACGTGCCCACACTGATCCGAACATATACGCAGACAATTCAGAACATAGAAGCTTTCATACAAAACCTACAGCCGCATTGGACTGACGTATACTTCAAGGAAGAAGATAGGATTGTGGAAGATGTGCAGACTGTGGCGCTGTGCTTGAAGGATGGACTGGCTGATATGGTGAGGGCATTTGGGAAGTACGCGAAGGAGCTGGGATTGAAGGAAGGGGAAATGGCGGTTGTGAGGAACATTGCTGGGCTGGGGGAGGAGATGCAGATGCTGAATTGACGGATGATAGAGAAAAGTTGAGATACCCAATAGAAGACGCATTGACCGTACCAATTGTCATCGTGAGAATTGTTCTAAGCCCCTCCTCAGTCATTTCTTATTCCACAGCATGACTCTGAAGTTGACAGGTACAGCAGACATCAAAAGCAACACAGAGCTCTTTCAAGCATTACCGCAAAACGATGTACAAGATCTCACATCCTTGGAAATGTCCACGACGCTTCTCCATCCATCTATCATTCCATCTGCACACCTCTCGCCCTACGATCCATGAAGCTGGACGATAGTTTACACCCACCATCTTTCCCCCATCTATCCCGAAGAAAATCCTCTTTGACGACGACAAAGGATCAAATCCTACAGTCCTACCAAATTCTGACATCATCCATAATCCACTAAAAGCAGTAGGGACATCCATTGAAAGATAAAACCCAGCAAACACCTCTGAAACCACTCATATCATCCCCTCTCACGCCACAGGATTCCCGAACCAGTCTCTTCCCATTCCCCAATCCTTCCACAATCCCATTCCATTCCACCCCCAAGAAAAGACAACAAAACGCACCGATTCCACAATTGACTTAAAACTCCATCGATCGAAACCGGACCCACAAAAAGCGACTGCGGAGTACCCATCTCATTCCAAACGCATGTCCCGACAGCAAAACAACTAGAATCTCGGATTTGGGCCTTTGAACGGCCGTCGCTTGCGAAGAAGGATTCAAAGGAACATACGCGAGCGTTGAGTCAGCAGCGGGGTTATTTGGAAAAAGGACAAGCTAGTAGGCTGCAGGATTCGCTGTGGCATTGCGCATACACGCAAATTACATTGAACAGGATGACACAAGCGGTGTGTCGAAGGATCTCGCATTCTTCACGGAAGAAGGGGACAAGGTTAGTTGAGGGCGGGAGAGGAAAATGTGAGATGAGATGTTAGCAGCCAGGAACAAGGGTCAGAAAACCCGTGCTACAAACACCTTCGCACATGGTCACGAGTTTCATAGATAGCCATTCTTGGAGGAAGATATGGAATTAGATATCATCAGACAGGAAGGTGTTCGTCACAGGTGCCGCAGCCCCGCCGAGAGGAACGGTTTCCACTGTGGTCTGCCCTAGAGCTTGGTCCGGGTTCAATGTTTGAGCCCTACTGCCCTACAAGAAACTCACCATAAGAATAAATTGGCATAGCGAGACTAACCGTTTCGTAAAGTCGTAAGGGGCGTATCATAAAAACAAGAAGCCCATTTGATGATGATCATTGTACACCCCGCCCCAGAAATATTATGTGGGTCTTTTAGGAGAAAAAGGTGAATTTTGTTAAGAAGACTCGTTAGGCATTCCGTATCCACCGTTTCCTGTACTCTGCATGTGCATCCCATGTTGCTGATGATGAGGCGTTGATGTCATGTAGCCTATCGAAGGGTCTATCTTGCTTGTGTCGAACGAGGGAACCATCTGCGGCGGCCCCATGTTTCCGGAGGATGCGATCAAGTGCTGCTGCATCTGCGCTTGGCTCAATTCATGTGGACCGATACCATGGTGACTCAAGGCGGGAGCTGACGCTAAGTTGCCCATGTGTGCGACTGGGGCACCGCCTGCAGTTTGCGAGGGTGTGCTTGACTGGCTGTTGTCACTTGACATCTGCGGCGCTTCGTCTCGCAAGCAAGCCTGTTCTAGAGCATTGGTATGTTTCCCACTTTTACCGCCATGGCTGTGTTTGAGGTGTTGTCGGAAGTGATCTGCTCGATAGAACTTCTTGGAGCGATTGCAGTCTCCGAATTTGTGCTGCGTGGTAAGATGTTGGTGCCGCTGGTCCCAATTTGGTTGTGGTTCGTTCGAAAATTGTTCCCCACAGTAGCCGCAAATGTCATATGCGGCGACGCCGTTTGGTGTTTGCGATACTGGTTGTTGTTGAACTGGACTTGTCCCTGAAGGTGAGGTATTATCTGGGAAGAAAGCCGTGGAATAATCATCAGCAAGGGCGGCGCATGACCAGGAGTTGGTCCGACGGTGTATTGAGTTTTGATGTCGTTCAGCTTCGTTTTTATTTTTAAACTTGTTTTTGCAGTACATGCAGCCATACTGTTTCTCGCCCTGATGTTGGCTATCACGATGTTAGATCGCTTGCATCCGGTGGGGGAGCACAGTTACTCACTTTAATTCTTCCAGTGTCTGAAATTTCTTTGGCTTCTTTAGACAGCACTCACATGAGAAGGGTGCCTGCGTGCTTGAGCTTTGCTTTCTCGAGCTATCTTGTGACTTTTGTGTGGGTGTGCTTCGATTGTCGGGAGATTGTTGGTGGTGGGGGTAGGGGCCAGAGCGAGTGGGTTGCGCACCCATTTGTAAAGAGGTATATTGAGGATCTTGGGCACTGAGGTGGTAGTGTTGTGTATCGGAGCTAGGCGAGACACCACCGGGCGACTGATCCACGCTGGTATAGCTACTGTCTCCGATAGACGGACCTGCCGATGAAGCATAGGAATCATGGCGAAAGCCAGAAGATTGTGAAGATATAGAGCCTTGGTGTTGGGCAAACTGACCGGCAGCTTGGGCGGTTAGGTGCTGAGGCGCATCTGCATATTGCTGAGCACTTGCAGCTTGCTGCATTAATCGGAGCTGAGCCTCGTCGTCAGGCTGTTTTCTTTTCATGCCTGATTTCGACATTTTTGAGTGTAGCGGGTGGAAAGGATCAGAAGTGCGAAAAAAGGAGGAATCTGGATGGCTGGTCAAAGGTGTGCGGTCCTCGAGATGGAGATGTCGAACATCTTCTTCCATCCGGAAGGTCGAGTCTGGTTCCGAAAAGATCGACTGGTCGTAATTTTCCCGCTTAACTTCATTAGGCGTAACATATGCTGACTCATCAAACTGTGACAATAAAGATCCGCTACCAGAACGCCGGCTTTTCTGCTGCCGTGACACATTAATAGAGGGCGGAAATCGCTGAGGATATGGTGGAAAGGTGTCGGAGTCGACAGTAGAAGAACGGGAATTGTGTTCAACCGTAGGACTCCGGTAATCTGAAAAGCCTTTGATGTTGCTAGCCGAGGTGATGGATCTGGGAGACACAGGCCTTGACTGTGGGCTGCTGATATACCTGCCTGAGGGCTCTTGTTTTACCGGAGGATCAGAAAACGTACTAGAAGCGGAATTTGGAAAAGATAATGATCGAAATTGACTGGGGTGTCTTTGGGCAAACGAGAGGACTGAAGTTGGCGAGCTTTCAAGACTGCCTATTGAGGCATTCCGAGGAGGGGTGGTGCTGGGTTTCCCTATTTTAGAGAGAAGATTCTTGTCGTATGCTTGAGAAGACTTTTCTTGATCCCGGTGATGAAGCTGCTTCTCGCCTGGCAACCTGCATACAATAAAGTCAGTCCATTCGCCCGCCTATCTAGAGACCGTACTATTTGCCCAATTGGCGATACGCTCCAAAAGAAAACGCATTGCTCTAGCGGCTGTCGATTCCGTTGTTCCACTGGGTGCATACAGACTGATGGAGTGAGAAAGAAAGAGTAAATACTAACGGTTGCGCGAATGTTCTTGGGCCAGACATGCTGTGATAGCCCTCATCTTGCATACTTTGAGTTTGGTACCTCCTCTCAGAGTCGGTGGGCGATCTGTTCATCCAGCTTGCAGACGTTATCGAACTGTCTCGGTGCCGGTGCTCTGGGCGCTCGGGAAGCCTTCTCCCTTCCATTTCGTCTGCCCAGCGTTTCGAGAAACTCATCCGTCGACCAGCAGGGCCTCTGTCCTCCTCAGGCTGACTTCTCCTCGTTTCACGCGTCCAAGAATGCCTCTCATCGTAATCAGGATGAGCGTCGCTTAGATATCTTGGTGGAGGCAGCGGAGGCGGAGCTGCGGGCAGCTTCCTACCTGGCACCTGAACGGCCATTGGTGAAGGGCCGGAATGACGGTCTCCAGTCGGACAGCTGTCAGAAAGCCATCTTGATTGTTCGGGTTGATTGTTGTAGCCACGGTTGGAAGAAGGAGACTTGATCTGTCGCGGTTGCATTTCGGCGGCTCCTTGCCACGCTGAATTACACTTTTCGTGAACGGCTCGTTACGTGGTACGATCGATGCATGTATGTCAAGAAAGGAAAATGGCGTGCATAGGGTTAGCTGGAAGGTGGCGATCCTATGTCGTGTAGAGCGCGCGTCCAGCCAACCAGATGTCGAGGAGAGCCAAAAGCAAGGACGAGCTATTGCGAAAGAAAAGGCAAAATCGTCGAGTTTGGCCACAAGCAATGGCAAGGACGCAGGGCAAGCCGCAATGGTCGATTAGCCGCCGTCGCAGTCCTTTTCCCAATCCATATCCATTTCGCTCGAGCCGGACTTGCACATGATCACTGGCAGGTCAGCTCCATGAAGAGCAGGCCATCGAAGTGGGGCTGGCTGTTGTTCATAAAGTATGAGCGAGTCAGCCCTACAGATCCTCAGCTCGCTGCTTCCCTGCAAGCGAGACGTCTAATCCTCCCCCTTCTGCTGATTGCCGCTCAAAGGTTCCAAAGGCTAAATAGCCCTGTCGGCGTGCAGTTTACGCTACGGAGTAGTTGCTCCCCTAGTCCCCTAGTCCCCTAGGATGCCTTCAATGCCAGGGGCCCATCCTAGTCAAATGGCGCATATGTTCTAGTTCCTACAGCTGCTGTCTTAGGGAGGAAGGTCAGTGTTTAAGGCGAGGGCCGCCCTATGAGCCTTACCCGACTGAATTAGTCTACGAATGGTCGCATTGTAAGGTTGCCATGCTATCTTTTACGGAGTAAGTCAGACGGCCAACGTCTCTGAGCTAACATTTCAAATTTTTTATCTTCCAATTTGATCGTCCATAACAATCCCATGCGCTCATACCGTCTTTCTTACCTCCGACCTTCAGTTGGCGCTGACGAGGATTCGCCTCATCCTACAGCCAAAGTGCAGGCGGGCGAGCGGCCACCACGTCGTTCCTGTTGGCGCCAGGCTCACTAGTCCCCACTGAAACCAGGCCTCCCATAGCTCTTACAAGCTGCATGCATTTCCTGCACGATTGCACTGATACAGTCTCAGTCATCTCAATAGAGTCAACTCAGACTCTGCGCTAATAGAAGGTAAGGCGCTTATATGACAATTGCAATAGCAATACGTGTATTACCATGCAGTCTACACTTGCAGTGTGTGCTCAGAGGTACAGTCAGCTGAGAGGTCATCTGAGAACATCATACCATCTCGAGAGTGAAGGATGCGAGATTGGCGAATGGTGCTGACGGGGTCTATCCGAAGCCCGTAATCCTCATCAGACTTAGGCAGCTTCTCAGGATTGGTCAGACGCAACCTCAAGCCACAGGATTGGGGAAGATCATATGAGAAAGATTAATGCTCGTCTTTATATGATCATCTGTCAACCGCCACATTTGCGAGATTGCTTTCTGGACAATGTTGCACTCTACACCGCAAATTCAAATGCTGTATGTTTGCCGCAAGACGTGGCAATCCATCACTGCACTTAATGCTGTCGTTCGTGTCCGAGATGCATAGGAGCTGAGGCGCATCGGATGATAGGCAGCGTCTAGCGCCAGATAAATGCTGGATTTGTGGGTAATGGGTGGAAGATCAATGGAGCTCAAGGCAAGGACAACAACACAGGGCTTGAGAATTCTGCTTCGGGCACTTTGAAGAATGAGGTCATTCGCATTTCCTCTTCTGACAACAGACACACCAGTTCGGAGGTGGTGATCACTTAGGGAAGGTGTGGGCAACCGCTAACGGCACAGATAATCTGGGGGATCGTCTGTCAGTTCCTGAGGGATTTTCGGTCAGCTCCTTCCGCCAGCATTTGGAAAAGCAACGACCCTGAAACGAAACAACGATGCAGTCTCCATTGGAGAGCATATAGTCGAGGTGGAGGACGTCTGTGCTTGGAAAGAATAATGCGTTCGAGACGCCGACGAGTGGATGTTTGTGGAAAACGTTTTCCAGTGTGCCAAGACAATTGCTCAATGCCTTACCTTAGTTTGAGGCAGTGCTGAGAAGCGTGCAGAGCGTCAAAGGATGCACCTCGTAGATCTCCGATTGTCGGTTGGTCCAAGCTCACATAAAGCCTTGAGCGTGCTGAGAACGTTCGGACATGTCATACTGGATATCATGCAGGGCAACCCAACTTTTACGAGGTTTGCGCAAACTTTTTCGTTCAGGAAAAAGGCTCCCTCTCACTCGACAATTGTAAAACCAACGCTCCGACGGGCACGTTCCAGCCCTTGTTGGCCGGGAGAATGAGGTGTCCGACGCTAGAAACAGACAGGGCGAGCTAGAGGCTTCCAAAGGGCTTCTAGAAGAGACTCAGCCGTTGGGACAGGCGTCGTAGGGCTCGCGCGCAGTGCGCACGCAGCTGTGCGAGAAAGGGTCGAGATGCAACTACGGAATGGTTGGGACCTTCATGCGGCAGTTGTGTCGAGTATAAATGGATGCTTGAGCTTGATGGCCAGAACGTGCAGGACTGATGCGTATCGGGCGTCGGCAAAACGGTACGTATCGCTTTTCATCCAAGCGGAAGACTGAGACGGCACATGGGATGCCACGAGCGCAATGAGACAACGACACGAGGTCGGCGCAGGGAGCAGCCGCGTCAGGGGCGGTGGCGGCTATCGGACGCTGTACAGATTGCATCAAGGACGGCAATCGTTGAACGGTTGAGAGTAAATCATGCTTCCAATATAAGAAATAAGAACTAATGGTCCAGTTATGTGGCGAGTCAGGGAGAAGCATCCACGCCCCCGCCACAAGGCAAATTGGGGGGTCCTCGGCCGCCAAGCACCTAAATGACTGACTCACCGTGAGGCTCAACCACCTGTACCATTTTTTGCCTTCCCTTCATCTCGCCAACCAACGCTCCACCGCTCCACCACAGTGGCATTGCAACTAAGACAGGTTTGAGCAGATTAACAATCACAATGTCATTGGATTGCGTACCAGGAATCAGAATCTACATAGGCGGGCACGTAATCCCCCCCACCGCCCCAAAAGTTTGGCCCCTTTGAAAAAAGCCCACAACCATCATGAAGCAAGAGATAGCGAGGAGAGCATGGCATCATCGTCAGCAAGGCTGAAATTGCCATTTTATCCGGATTACCACCGTTCGCAACGCTAACACAGAAACATTTTGGTAAACAGACTATTCACCCTTCGCCGCAAAGACGCTCTCAAGAAAGCCAAGATTAGCCACGTAGTTTCCGCCTTGCGCCCGCCCTTAGAGCCTGAGCTGTACAGAGAATATAAGCACTATGTTGTTGCGATCGATGATCTCGAGGAGGAGAATATTGTAGAGCATTTTCCAGGCTGTAATGAATTTATCCAAGAGGGGCTGGATGGAGGTGGGGGAGTGCTTGTACATTGGTGAGTCTTCCTCCACCATGTGCTATGCATTTCTTCTTTCTTGCATAAGAATACCTTAGGATTGCAAACATTTCAATCCGTCTACTGCGCAATGTGTACATATTTCACGATAGAAAAGCAAAGAATTTTGAAATCAAAGCAAGCAACATCATGACAACTGTCTCCACAGCCCATTGCATATCTCAAACACCCCACAACCCGTCTCTCCATCCACACATCACTAACCGCACCACCCTCACAGTGCGATGGGCAAATCCCGCTCCGTAACCCTCGTAACAGCCTACCTCCTCCACCATTCCCACCACAACACCAACACCACCCCCCAACTCACCCACAACAACGACCCCCTAACACCCTCAACCGCCCTCTCCCTAATCCGCGAAACCCGCCCCATGGCCGAACCCAACCCCTCCTTCCTCGCCCAACTCCACCTCTACCACACAATATCCTGCCCCTCCACAACCGCAGACCTAGACGCCCAACCCTTGTACCAACGCTGGTGCTGGGACCAAGAAGTCGAGCGCGCTCGACGGCGGAAAGTCGCGCCGGGGGTTGAGGGGATGAAGGTTGGTGATGAATTAGATGCTTCAGGCCGGGTGATGGGGTGGGAAGAGAGTGGTTCTACGGAAGGGGAGCTGGAAAGAGGGGTGAAGGGGTTGGAGATGGAAGGGTCTGAGGTGGGGGAGGGGAAAGGGGAAGCTGAGCTTGGAGAGGGTGGTGGGACGATGTTGTTCAAGTGTAAGAGGTGTAGGACGCATCTTGCCAGCTCGCCGTATTTGCTTCCTCCTCATGTTCCGCCGACGGGAAGTTGGAAAGCCAAGGAAGGTCTTGTTCAGTCCAGCCCATCTGCTACTACCAGTTCGTGCAGTCATCTATGGCTCGAGCAGCCATTGTCTTGGATGCGGAAGGAGATGGAGGAGGGGAAGATGGATGGGAGGTTGGAGTGTCCGAATCGTAAGTGCAGGACTCAGGTAGGTCGGTATGCGTGGCAGGGACTGAAGTGTAGTTGTGGGAAATGGGTTGTTCCTGGGATCAGTTTGGGCAAGGGGAAGGTAGATGCGGTGACGGAGCGCGGTGGTCGAGGAAGAGATGGGGTTCGGGGCGGCATCGATGTTGAGAGAGCTTTGGGTGAAGCTATAGATGGACCTGAACCCGCTATTGTTGCAGCTGCGGGTGAAGGCGATGACAAGCGGTGACACCTGTTGAGTAGGGTTAGGATGGATGAAACAGCGTTGGCTTCATCATAGTAGCAGTGGGCTAAGGCTTGACATGCATGTGTTCCACTTGGACAATTCTGGGAAGACTGAAGATGTTGACTCGACTTCGATGCCATGTCTTGTCTCGGTGACACCTTGATAGACGTGTATAAAGTGCAGACAGTACTATACCTGCAATGGGTTGATATCTTGACGCTGCTTTCGACCTCGCAAGTCTAATGAAGCCAATACAGGCGCCATCCCTAATTGACAGGGATCTGAATGAATAGGGGTGAACTAAAGGTAGCCTTGTTGCCTTCAAACGGCCGCTCTCCATCGATCATAGGCTCTGGAATAACAAGAAACAATAGTTTGATGTCGTTACATAGGCGGAAGTAGCTCATTCACGACGATCTGGAACGGTAGCATTGCCCCTTTTGACAGCTAGTATTTGCGAATGTGACGGGTGCGTGTCTTGGAGCAAATTGCTTGGACGCCAAAAGAGCTTCGGAGTAGTCTGGACGCATGTGAAGACCCTGGATATGGTTATCGGAGGATAGGGGCCCCGGCAGTCGTGAGCTAAAACGGTCTGTCGTGGAGCCGTCTCAGAAATGCAGGTGCCGGTGCATTGCCCGGCTTCATGAAGACAAGGTTTCAAGCGGGAGACCGAGTGATTGGTAACGATTATGCATGTCTTTGTTCACGCTCAACCGGAAATGACAGCCAGTTCTAGGCTTCTGTGACCAATAGACTGCTGAAATGGCACGGAGCCCATCCGAAATAACGATGGTGGCAACCGAGCGACCCATCTGCTCGGTGTGACAAGCCCCCGTTATTGGAGAATACGCTTGGCATAGGGCACCAGCAACCCTTAATGAATGACTGGCTATCCTGCGGGTATCTAAATGCCATGTGGGTGCATGGTTGAATTTCCGATCCTGAGGAGACTTTCGGAAATGGTGATGGTAGGTTGGCGTAGGGCGGGATGCTCTACCCTTACGAGGACTTGTTTACTGAATTGAGCTCCGAGTTACCCAGTTCAGAAATCTCGCCTGAAGGATCATGCAACCTTTAATATTGGGAAGCTACCTATGCCTATCAAGAGGGTTTGTAATCCGCGAGTAGCGATGTTCAGACGGTCCAACGTCGCTCTGGAGTGTATGGCACACACAGTCTCTTTGTAGCAGCAGTCTTTGCTTTGGACTAGGTCGAGTCCAGTCATTTGAAAAAGGAGCGGATAGACGCCGTGCCGAGGTATATGAGGCCAATTAGTCAAGCCCTCTGTCATTGGCTTGGAGGTGGCAAAATAAAGAGAAAGCATTTGCTAACTTCGTTCAGACCAATCGGATCAACGGCCTACCATCCAGAGCAATCTATTGGCAGGAGCAGAAGATAGCTCGCTTCTACAACATCATACAACGAGCTTTTGAACGATGCTCAGATCGTTTATGAACCTTTTTGGCAGACTTCTTTACGAGATTTTTTGCAATTTTAACGGCCGTAATCCTTTTAGTCAAAGAAATCTCGAGCAGAGAAGGACAAGGTATCTGATCGTGTGAAATAGGGAGTTTTCATTTCTAAGATGATCATCCATCCCCTCTTCAAAGATAGGTTCTGTTGGGATGAAGGTCACATACAAGTTCAAGCAAGGGGTAGCAGACAGCAATTTACTGCTAAAATAGTGTCATGCTACACAAAATGCTTTGTGATGCAGAATTCTTGGAGACAAGTCATGTGGTGAGTAACAGAACAGTATTGCGACGTGGCTGCTTATGGCTGCTCTAGCGTTGAAACGTATGATGATGAGAAACGGTAAGACGGTACACCTACATCGCTAAACACCCACCTGTTCATGTGCATCAATCTTGCAAACAGCTGCTGCCTGCAGTAGTGCGTATATAGACAGACAAAGCGGTCAAAGCGGCAGACCCACTCTCGCGTTGCAAGAGCAGAGTGGATATGAGGTGGATCTTGTCACTTGTACCTCGAACGCAAAAAGACTACAAATGACTCACAGCTAAATGACGCTCGGGCGTGCCAACGATGTCTCGCAACCGTGGCTGCTTGTTGTTGTGATAGTTAGATCAGAGACGAGGTTGCTAACATGGATACCGATGGATCAAGTACTGGGGTCTGGGGCTCAAAATCTTAATGCAAGTATTCGGTGAGGTTGCGTGAAGATCGGTGGTGATTGAGCGTACCATGAAGCAAAGTGCGCTTGCTCATGTGCTCATTCATGCAGTTGCCTCAACCAAAACCTTTAGGGACCGTAGGAAACGTGTTGGGGTTCTTGAAGCGTTCTTGATTCCTCTTTGCCATTTCAATGTTTCGCAGTCGCTCGAGTCTTTTCTGATAGAAGATCCTATACAGATTTAGCTGGTCGAGTCCTACGTCATGAAAAGAATTGCGTCTATACTTTTGCAAGGCATAGATGCGAGGCATCTCTTCTCCAGCAGGGGTTGCGTTCTGACTTGTGATCGCTTCAATCTTGGATGGCAGTCAGGCGTAATAGCCACAGTCTTGGAAAGATATGTACAGACCTTATCATTTTTCTCCTTCTCAGCCTCGTTCTCCTCTTTCTCATTCTTCGCCTTATCCTTCTTGTCGTCTTTCTTATCCTCTTTCTTATCTTCTTTCTTATCCTTCTCCTTTTCCTTCTTTTTCTTCATTTTCTCTTCATACTCAAGCTTGACTTTCTCGATCTCTCGCTCCATGTCCTCCTTCCGCTTTCTCGCCACCGCCTCAGCTTCATCCACGACTGGGCTAGCAAAGCCTCGATCTTTCAAGTGGCCAGGGCATACGAAGAAGAAATCCTTGGCCACATCAACCATGCCCGGTCAGGATTTGTATGGCCACGGAAAGACGCACTTTGTTGTCCGGTGTTATCAAGACGCTGGTAGTGGGTTTGTAGCAGACGTCGCACGCTTTGGCCGACGACTCGGCGACCCTGCGCAAGTGCCATACATTGAGAATAGCGGCCATGGGAGGCAAGCATGCGAATGCAGCTAATGGGATGTCGTCGAAAGCAGGAGGTCGGAGTAGACCGAAAGCTGAAAAGCAGGTAGGAAGCCAAGCCTGTTTCGGCAGTCACAACCGCCACTGGGAATTTGATGACGCCTTTGCCGCCACAGCGGCGAAATAACGGGAGAATCAATTACATTTCAGGATAAACGAAGCTATTCATGGACCCTGCCGCCACTTCCATCGTCCTGTTTCTGTCCAGAGACAGAGCCCCCGTCAATGCATGCCCTGACGTTCTCTGCTCGTCTCCTTGCGTCTACCCATATCATGAACTCGGAATAAGTCTGCGGCATGATCTTGATATTTTTGTCCACCAAAAAGGTGTAGTTGAACTGTCCGGTCGGCTTTGTCTCACCATGCTCGACGTTTCGCACTTTGCTATCAATCCTCACTTGAACCCGTGTCGGCTGATCAGAATTGGCATTCGAATTGTCTCCAGCCGCTTTGCCATCACTAACGCCCGAAGGTTTGATGAGAGGCGGATCAGTATAGGCAATAGTGGCCGTCAGATAGAGAACACCCCCAACCGGGACAGCATTATCAAATGTACTAGGGTCAAGGCTGACAAAAGTAGGACGCGTATGGGAGAATGCTGCACAACAGCAAAATGCTAATTCAAACGTTTGCTTGAGCAGGAACCCACCAAAGATCATGAAGTTGTGCCGGTTTCGATACTGTGGTTGCATGATAGAACTCGAAGACATGACTGTAGATGACATAAATCGCAGGTTCTCTGGTTTCCTGGTGGCTGTATTTGGATCTTATATCGGTCAGTATATTCGAGTGTCTTGCTGTAAGCCACGTACCGTGATAATCGAGTTGCCGTAGCCACATTGCATGGATAAGATCACTCTCCTCGTCGTTCGGAGTCTGTTTTTTCAGGCCTCTCTTCGCCATAGCCCTCTTTTCTACTGAGTTACGCTCCCCCATTTTGAATAGCCTTTTCTCCTCCGCAGTCTCGGGGATGAGTGGATTGATAGCGACGGCTTTCTTTGTGGTTGGATCGAGAGAGACCATCGTGAAAGTACAAGTCAGAAGCACATCTTCTACTAGCACCTGCTCTCCAGCTTGCGGTACCTTAGCCACTGATAGCGAAACCTCCATGCTACTTCTGCCGGTCGCATATGTCACTTGTCCTGAGAGCTGAAGGTCACAGATGCTTTGTAAAGGATTTTGTATGGTGATCCTGTCAACAGCTGCCGTGACAGTAGTGACGGTATCACCTGTATGCTTGTAGGCGATGACTCCGGACAATGCGTCAAGGTCCATGAACAGCGTCCCTAGACTGCTTGTCTAAGCAATCTGACAAGCCTATGTGTGGCAGGTCGTACCGTATCTGACCGTTGGCGTTCAAGTAATTGTCGCAGAGCCATGGGTCCTGAGCCAAAGGTATGACCTATGTCTTCGTCAGTCAGACAACATGGCTCCCTGGCAAGTACTCCCACTTACCACTTTGTGATAGCTATCAGACATCTTCTTTGGGCTGAGGTCTCGGGTTGGGGACTTGGAGGCGCTCTCTGTGTTCGTCTTTGGAGTATTTCGTGCATCTCTTTGCTCTCGTAAGGCATGAATCCATGGTGTTCGTACACGCATGTTTGTAAGGTCTTGGTAGACTCCGTCAGTGCTACGAGATGTCGAAGGGTGGAAGGCGCGAAGGCAGTGCGGTTGGCGCACGCATCTTCGCAGTGGATAGGCAACTTTGTTGCAGAGCACGCTACGAGACAATGAAATCGCAGCCATTGCGCAAGGCGTACAACTCCAATGGCTACATGTTGGTTGACGGAGGTATCATGTCTTCCTGCTCGGCGAGTGCTTACCGGTGCTGATTACTAGAGGTGATGGTCCAACCGGATAGACGGTCCGGGCAATTTCTGAAATGCCCGGCCATCCTGAAACATGCGCACAAGGTTCTAGGCCGCTTCCGGGGGGGCTTGTCCGATTGGACCGTAACCTCCCCTAAGCATTTCCAGAACCACCAGCACCTCTCCCAGGCATTCCATTCTCGAACGACAAGACAGTCGTGCCCTGAAAAAAAATGAAAAAATGTGGGAACAGATAGCTGAAGCAAGCCAGCAGCTTTGCACAAAAAATTCATGAAGTCTTTTGACACTTCATACATAAGTCCTTCGAAATATCTTTGCTATTGGATCTCCTAACCTGGCTCTCAATACGTTCCTTTTCTCCCAATTCAATTGTTGGCTCATTTTGCGTTTGTATGAATAACATTAGACATGATCTTGGAACTCTTGAATATATTTACGGGAGAAAGTCGCCGGACCTCAGGCTTTCTTGCACGTCGAGCATTGTAATTTCATCACCCCACGCCAGCGTATTTCCCTTCTCTGAGGTAATCCGGAGTCTTGAAAGGATCCTCCATTCCCCAGCATGGATTGGAAGAAGCAACCGAGTCTTTCTGACTATCGACTTGAATCTTGAGGGCGTCTGTGTAGAGCGATATGATGAGGTCGAGCATGCTTGCCACCTTGGAATGGCATTGTGCAATCCAGAGGTTTGGTCTACCCCGAAGGCACTGTCAATGCACTAATGATATCAAGTTCTGGTCACAAACCAGCTTTGACGCCAGACTCGAGCATGCAACGAATGCCTTACTCAACGGCATACAGACCATCAGTATCACTATCAGCATCGCACCGCAACGTGACCTTGTAAATCAATTGAAGGATAAAAGTCGAAAATGTTGTCCCTCGGATGTGCAAACACCCTGCAGAGTTCCATCATTGAGCCTCGACAAGGTCGAACTCTCCATAAAGCTTATGAGCAGCTGCCTCAGTCAAACATATCCTCCTGACACCGAAGAGATTCTGGACGACTTTCCGACGCATCGATATGGGACAATGCTAGCTTCACTTGACGAACGCTTGTTCTCCCAAGAATCCTCAGATTTAAGCTCCTCATCATCGCAAGGAAGCTCAATGGCGTTCAGCCAGATAAGCAGCCCTTCTTCTCAGTCTTCGACCTTCGACACCCTTGCGGCATATACTGGATCTGGAACGCTCTCAGCACCAAAGAGTGGACAAAGCCCAACATTCAGCCGCGAAGTACTGAATAGCCTTCTGAGCGCGGTCCTTCAAGACCTGCTCTTCGGTCATAAACCTCCTCCCGGCACTGGTATTATCAGAACAGAGAGCAATCTGCTCATAAGTCTTTATCGACTGTCGCCCTCACTATTTTGTCCTGATTATCAACATGTAAGTCTCCGCATTAAGAGTTCTCGCAACATCCAGTAACGTCGGGCACAGTCGCTCTCAGCCAGAAGTCGGTTGATACCAAGGATCGCAAGCTCCATATCGAGGATCTTCCAACGGACAAGGTCTAGTCATCTTAAGCAGAAGATCGAGAGGCTACAGTATCTCGACCGCAACAAGCGACTCCTACCGGACAGTGGCGACTGCGATGCGGCAGGACAGATCCAGTCAGAAATTGGAAGTGCTATTGAGGTGAGGCTCTGGTCAATTGCACAAAAGAACCTTTTCGATCCAAGGTCATGCCAAAAGATTAAGCATCTCGAGCTAGGCCATGAAGGTATCTCTGGCTCTCAAGTCGCCTCTCGGCCTTCAATTGAGGACCTATTCGACATTGAAGATATCCAATTCCACGTAATTCAGTCTGGGAGTCAGCTGGAGTCTCCTCTATGTGAGGAAGCCGAAGCCATGGGCAATCAAGGGCTGCTGTTTGCAGAAACATCTGTCAATCTGAGCTCCGACCAGACGCTATTCGAGAACTTGCAAGGTCCCGAGCTCTGGCAAAGAGACCCAGACGACGAATCATCAGGTTCCTTTGAGGACCTCACCCGCTTTCTGGAAGACGAGTGGAGTGAACCTTGTACTGTACGTGCGTCGGTGAGGGAGGGCTGGTTTCCCCAAATTCATTCCTCACAGGTCATACCACCCACGTTTGAAAAATTTGAGGATATGCTGGATGACCATGGCGCGACTGAGTTCATTGAAGCCGCCAGGAACCTTCATCGCACCGGCGCGGTCATGTACGTCGGTGTGGGCGTGGATCATGACATGCTCTTGGACGACAGCCATGAAATCATCATGATCTGATATCTTCCGCTCATTTCAAGCGTCATCTGAGTTCGTCTGATGTCGACCTGTTTGTTCTCTCAGGTTCCTCTTTCCCCATCACTCACTCTCCTTATACAACCTCTCTCGCTGAATCCACTCCCTTACACCATCCGTAACAAGCTTCCCAACCACCTCTTCCTCTCCCATCTCAACAGCCTCCCTGACCTCCGTCGAACTGACCACCTCCTCCCCCTCGCCCCTCCCCTCAACCAACTCAACCCTCTCCGCCCACTCCTTCCTCCATCCCTCCACCTTCTTCCCTCCCACTTTTCCCTCCCGCAAACCCTGCAGGAACCGCTCTTGCTCATCACCACCCCCCCAATTGTCGTCCGTCCGTCTTGTAACCCTGATTCTATGCTTTCCAAACAGCCCCTCCAATGGCTTCAGCGTGTGGTCAGGATAATACTTCGGCTCCAGCAAACGCAACAGAGTGTCGAACCCAACAAGATGCACCTGCTGCGGTCCCGCTCCGCCCCCATCCTCGCCATCATTAGAACCATAGACACCACTCTCCTCAACAGCCCTAACTTTATCCACAAACAGCGGCGTTTTCACCACCCCAATATCTACCGGCACATCTTTCCCACCTCGCGTTGCCTCCTCCGTCTGCGAGCGGATGTCTTGAGCCATAACGCTCATCATACCCAGTCTCTGCTCGAACGCCGCCGGTTTTGCCGGTTTATCTGCATTCTGCGTCGCTAGCAGTAGGAGTAATCGCGAAGGGCCAGGCTTTCGACGCGCGTCAGAAAGAAGAGCAGAGGAGGAGATGCGCTGGTGCGCGAAGGTTGGGGGATTGAAGGAGGAGTCGAGGATGTAGAGGGTTGATGGGTTGGGGGAGGCTGGTGGTAGGGTTGCGCCCACTGTGTGTAGGATTTGGAAGGTGCGAGGGGAGGTTGTGAATGCGCGGAGGGCTGTGAGGAGGGAGAATGGGGTGGGCATGTTGGTGTCTTCTGATGATTCCATTTGGGTGGTCATGGATGTGAGTATGGTATTGCTGGCTTGTGGAGCGTGTGCTCAATGCATACTGTGGACAATGGAAAGCATACCGATGAAGAAGGATTGACGATCAATCTTCAAATGACGTCTGCTGACATGCTATCGATAATGCAAAGAACGCGTGCAGCTACACGTGCCATTTGAAGATGAAGGTTTCCTATTCGAGGCTGAACGTTCCAGCCACCGAAGCCATGCGACCATGCAAGGAGATGTGGGGAGAAATTGTGGAAATTTGACATCGTCATCCCCATCTCGCAAGCGCTGGCGTAAGCGCTCACCTCGTGCAATTTCACATGAAACATCGCACATGGCTAGGCGAGATCACATTGCAACGACCTATCTTCAGAAAGACTTCAATTGTTTACTCCTGAATCTCGGATCCTCTGCGATAGGATCTCAATACCCATGCGAAACAATTTTGGGTGGAGAAATTAATTCTCCAGAGGCCTAGGATCTGGAGCAAGGGCGCAGAGGCCGGCATAGATGTGCAGGCATTATCGTCAATATCCAACACCGCCTACGTTAGTCTGACCGCCGAGACAGCTTGTTGCCCCTGCCTAGCTTTTCGTATTATTTACAGACAATGTAAGGAGGGCGAGAAGCCCAGAAGGGTGGCTCGCACACGGCAAAGTGTGCTGGCTTGCGGCATATGCGAAACCTATTCCCAGATCCTGCTGTTGGGTCAGCACACTCAGCTGAGTTAAGCTGGACAAGATCGAAAATGGTCGCATGATGTTTTCTGGCATCACCAAGTGCAAGCTTTGGCGCTGTCTTTCTTCAATTGAAATCCAAGATGAAGGCATCCTGGAGATTTCACAGGTTGTTGTCCCCATCAACCGGCTCGATGTTAGTCGGGAGCTAGATCGCCTGTCGCTCCAATGAGATGGGGCAAGAGGACAAGCGAAGGCGACGGCGTGGTGGGCCAACGTATCAGAAGTAGCTCAGCCGACGTACCTGCATCTCGTCCCCCCTGAACTGCTCTGAGTCGCCCAAGCTAACTTAGCTAACACTCACCTACCCCTGTATGCCGCCTGGGCGCAATATCGATCCTTAATTTCGCTCCCCCTCATTTTCCCCTACCCTCACTCTCTCTACCACAATATCTCATAACTCCCCCTGCCTACCTCCTGATCAGACCTCAGTCTATCATTACATTCTTTTTCTTGCGTTTGCATTTCGAGCAGGCTCACCAGTCACTCCTTAGCAGACCTTTTGCTGCAGTCATTCACTTACCGCGACTTAACACTCGCACCACATTCGTTTGAGCCTGACCGATTTGCCCGCGCAGAAATAAACAACAGGCAACATTCACAAGAGATCTTGCAAAACAATACTTGTATTGTTGAAACCAAAATATCAGTTCGCGAACATCGAAAGAGCTTGGATAGCACCTTAGACTTCTTTTCACTTGCTCAAGTACTCATAACAGCATGGTCAAAATCTCAATCGCCCTAGCGGCGGTCTTCGCCATTGCTGCACATGCTAGCATGCAAGGAGGCCAGCCAGAGGGAGGCAATGAAGGCAAAGGACACGACAGCCCGCAGGAGGATCACCCAGAGTACCACCCACAGCAGAACTACCATCCGCAAAACCACCCAATGCCACTGCCAAATAACACTTTCACGAAGCCAACCATCTCACCTTCGTCTGTGCTACCATCTGGCTCTGTCGGCACCTCACCTAGCCCCTCTGGCACATCGCCCAGCTCCTCCGCCTCGACACCCGACTCTCCCATCACCAACTCCCCTCCCGTCGGAACCGGCTCAAGCGCTGTTCCATCAAGCGGCGCCAGCTCCGGATTCTCCGTCCCAGCCAATTCCAGCGCTCCTGTTGGATCAACTGTTTCTGAGTACACGACCGAGATTGTCTACGAGACAGTCACAACTTGCCCAGTCACTAAGACTCACGGCAGTGGCGAATCCGCATCTGTCGAAGTTACACAGACTGTCTCAACCGTGACCTCTACAAGCACGAGCACAATCTGCACGCAATGTGTGGCTCCTCCCAAAACTGAGGGCCCTTCTACCGTCAAGGCCTCAGACCAACCCACCAATGGGCCCATCAAACCCTCAGACAAGCCCAGCAATGGTCCGATCGCGCCATATCCTACTGGAGCCCCATCAGTGCCCATTGGAACTGGAATTGCTCCAGGCGGAACAGGAGCTTCTGGTCCAAGGACCATCACGACAGAGATCACCTCCGGTGGGCAAGAAATCACTCTCACATACACACTTGGCGCTGGCTCATCAACCGCGGTTGTCACGACAACGATCAAGAACACCAAGACCGCGACCAACACTCACGTAAGCTACCCCCCCTTCCCCCCCTAATTCCCAACTAACACCCCACAGACCGTCTACGCAACCCCCCAACCCGGCCAAGGTTCCTCCCCCGAACAAACCACCCCCGAAGACAGCCCAGAAAACAGCCCCGAAGACACCTCCGGCTCGTCCCCTGAAGAAGGCGCCGAGGAGACCTCCACCGTCAAGCACTACGTAACATCCACCCAATACGTGACCGCCAACAAGGGCCAATCCACCTGCCCCGCCCAAGTCACCGTCACAGTCCCCGGCCTCGACGTCACCGTCACCGTAACCGCCATGGGCCAACCCCCCTCCGACGTCCCCGGTGGCCCAGGCTCGTCTTCTCAACCCCCCTTCCCCACGGGTTCGTTCTCGAACTCCACGCTCCCTGGCACGAGCAGCTCAGGTTTCATCACCATGCCCAGCCCAAGCGCGTCGTTCAATCCTACGCCTTATAGCGAGTTGTTCCCAAGCCCGAGCGCGCATGCGAGGAGATAGGGGTGGGTTAGGGGTGCTGGTCGCCTGCTAAGGGGAGGGAGAAGAGTCGCTTTTTGTATAAGAAGGGACTTATTTTCAAGGGTATCGATTTAGCTCTTTTTGAGACTTCTGTTCTTGTATCTTACTTTTTCTTGTGGTGAGGGATTTGGAGAGCCATCTCAAGGTGGGGGGGGTGTGACATAGATCAAGCTTTAGCTAGCGAGCATGAATGTGCCTAGATGAATGGATGTGTGCATATATGCCGTCTATATTTTGTGGAGAGGCGTCTGGTTATCTGTTTTTTGACTGCATTTCTGAATTGTGGTTTGAAGTATTTGTACGAGTGCATCTCTCCCTGCAAGATGTCCACTTCGCCATCTTACCGCATGTTCCTCAACATAGATCACAGTTTTACACTCCTGCCCCCTTTTGCTACTTCCACAATCTCGCAAAACTGTCTCCTTGTACAACAGATCTACGATCAGCACTTCCAGCCTTTTCAAGGCTCCTTGCCCCAAATTTCCCTAATCAAACAGTCCAGCTTAGCAGCCTCTCAACGTCACTAAGATGATCGTAAGTAATCGCTGGCAATTTTGGAAAAGGATTGCTCAAGCCTCCCGTCTTGGCCCCTTGTATGCGATATGGGAGCTGAAGACAGTGATAGATTGCCTGTTCTGAATTATGTTGGGTACCAAAGAGAATGTAATGCAAGAAGGTTGCGAGGATAGGCTGCTCGGTCTATCCGCTGCCAGTCAGAAGAAGGGATAAGTGCAGAGATGGCTGTGGATCTTTGGGGAGCGCTGCTTCATGAGGGGGGATGGTGGGGTATGAGTAGAAGGGGAAAGTGCAAGTGCGTAAGTAGTAGAAGCTGCAGTATAATGTTAGAGAGGAGAGCGAACGCTTGCATGAGTAGGTCCAGGTATTGTCTAAATTCCGTGAATAACCAATTCGGGCAAAAGTCTTGAAGAGCAGGGAGTTGTGTGTGCATTCATGTCGGCTTCCTGGGCGACCTTACTCACATATAGAAAGGACTGTTGGTGATCTAACACTGCAAATTCATGTCGTCTGGTGATGCATACTGCGACGGCTGCTCATTTCAGCCCTCTGCCATTGCCGCGAAATAGGTGTGCCGTGGCTAAGGATCCTTCTGTCCGGCAGAGCTTCCAGCTCCGGTAAGGCTCTTTCACAATCTTCTAGCTGGACAGGTGGCGATTGAGACGTGGGAAAGTCCAGCTCAGGTGGTTGATAGATTTCTGATATTTTGGGCCTGGTTGAAAGTGGTAGAAGATCTTGAAGGAGTTCGTTGCCACGTCGCTTTTGCTTCATGCTAGCCTGCAATGCTCGATATTGTCGTGACACCCAAGTTGCAAGTGGCATCAACGAGGGCAATGTGGCTATTCAGGAAGAAAGCGTGATCAGCGAATGACGGGTGGCTTTCGGTGTCTAATGATATTGACTGACCACATGCGATGGAGCCATTGACCTCAACAACACTCCAAACATAGAGCTTCACGCCATCCACAGCTCCAGATTCGGCAGTGTAGCTTGCGATCATATATTTCAATCGCGCTACAGAGGTTCCAATAGTACTGGCAATGGTCTCAAATCAGATCAAGGTTCATCACATGCCATCGTCTCATGCGCATCAAAGGGTGCAACTCACAAGACACCCAAAAGAAATACTGCGATTAGAGAGGTCTTCTGGCGAGCTGAGATGTCCAGTTTCCATATCCAAAGCGCTGGCGCACAGAGTAAGAATACATCGATCATTACGTGCACCCCTATTGTGACATAACCTTCTCGAGAAAACTTCTTGCCCTCTTTGACAGCCCGGCGGTTAAAAATGTAGGCGAAGATCTGGTTTTCCCGGCTGTTAATGATATTTGGCTACGTGGGTAACACTTACAAATGCAATGGCCCATGCAGCTACTGCGCCCAAAGTCCCCAGCAATGTCCTACGAACGACCTTGGTTTCACCAAAAAGACGCCAATAAAAGGCTATCACCGAACATTTAGTGATCCACAGCGCTATACACCAGCAAAGGAACATGACAAAATCGCATTGATCAAGCTTCTTTGACGACAGAGCATGCAAGTCGGTCGTAAGAAAATAGTTTGCTTCTGTTCAGATAATGGGTCAGTCTTGCAGAGCACACGCATCCTAGGAGAAAACAGACCCCAACTCATGGTCAATGATAAAACCAGGGCCACAGCCTGTTAATCTCATCAACAATAGTATCAGACGGAGGAGGCTAAATACTCACAAGAGCTAGAAGGATGAGCCAGTCATCCCACCACAATCCAGCTCCAGCAACCCTGCGTGCCACAAAACGAAGGCAACATATAATGAGACAGGCTGCGCCCGTTGCAAGTGATCCGGCAAACAATTCGTGTGTAGCCTGTCGAAATTCTCCATATCTTTTCATCGTAACTTCAAGTGTGGAACAAAATCATGGGAAGGGGTTTGAGAAAGGCTGGTCTTTTCTTCATTTTTCGTGACGTAGGGGAATCGGCGTGCCCATGAACGAGGTACACAAAGTAGTCTGCATCAATCGCCTCAACTGTTGAGGACGAGTCATGTCCAATTCCAATCCATGAAGAAAAGAAAAGTATTGATCCATGCAAGCATGTGGACAGAGCGTGTCTTCCATTAAGTGCCTCAAGAATATGAAACACGTCCAATTAACGAGAAGGAAGTATTTAGAACCAGGAGCCAGAAAAATCATTGTATGCATAAATCGCAGGTGTTTAGTGCTCCAGAGCAAGGGAACTAACATGTCAACGAATGAAAGGGCAACAGAACGCATAAGAATATGCGAGGCATTGCCGACAGCCTATCAGGCAATGAACAGCAGCATCCTACGGAGTTGCATCTGCTGAAGATGGGAAAGCAGCATACTGATACGTTTGGTAAAAGAATGAAGAAGCAGTAGGACGGCAAAGGCCTATGTCTAACGAGCTAAGCCTGAACAAGCTAGCTCAAGCTGGTTACGTCCCTTTTTTGTTGCAAGTCTAGACATCCCAAGGCGTCGCAACAACAACATACACCTTGATGGCCATTTGACGAGTAATATACGCCTACCAAATCCCACCATCCAAGAGACGTGTGTAACTTAAGAGAATATTATACGCATTACGTGGCATTGAATACCCGGCATGGATCGAAATCCTTTGAATTCTTGCATAATTGCGCCCTTGTTTGGCATAAGGTGCTGCAAGTATGAACCTTGCGCTTGAACACTTCCATCCAGACCAGCGAGATTTCAGTGTACCTTCGTCTTGCATTCTCGCGAATGCTTCTCTGTGGTCAAAAAATAATCGGGCAGTGCAGAAACTGCATTGCATGTGGCACAGTATGAGATCTTCACCTTTCGACCGACTATTCCGCCGTCCAAGAGGGCTGCAGGATCTTCTCACACTTCTTTCGATACATCTGACCTGCATGCAGGGCCTTCAGCCTCCTGTGACCGGTACAGACATTCCAATGAGATCAAGTCATGAGCAGGATTTACGCTGCGTACTGCGGCGTCTGCATTGTATGTTCTGCTGTTCGTTTCAGTCATGAATCATTATTGCTGTGGACCATGCCAGCCTTCTCCTAAATCTAAGGTTCGGCATACTATCGTTTACGCACAATGCTCCAATTCCTAGGAGAACTTGCTGCGTTGAGTCATGGCAAGCACCACCTTGGTGGCATGCTGCATTGCTGCGACCACTTCAATCACCTTGGCAAGTGATCCTGATGTCTGGATGGTGGATCCCCTGTCGCCGACTTTTGTGCACGAGATCATGTCATAAGTCTGGTTTCCGCGTCTTCTCTGCAATCTCCTCACTTCTGTTTGATTTGTTCAAAGTCGATCAAGTTGTGTGACAATCAGCATTCTATTACCTATCTTCTATAAGACCCAATGTGCTCAAGATGTCTCAAACGTATACCTTCTCTGGTCCGGCCGACCCGGCCCTACCGCCTCCCCCGGGTGTCATCCCAGACTTCGAAGACCCTTTCAGCCTCAGACCATACCACACAGTGACCGCGGCTTTCTGCCTGATCTGGTGTACTGTCTTTGTTGTCGCACGGTTGTATACCAACGTTTTCATCGTGAAGAAGTGCTTGTGGGAAGATTGTATGTCTCTCAAATCGAACCAAACGTGCTGCTCCTGACCCTAGACAAGATACTTGCGTGGTAGCATATGTGAGCTGTTCAAGAAATCGATCGCTTCCTCTATTGAGTCCGGATAGCTTTGCTTCTCTAGCTACATTGGAATGCAATTCTGGGTCGTAAATGCGAACAGTGGGACCCATCAATGGAACGTGACCGACAGGCAAATGGCGCAGCAATGGAAGGTAAGACGCAGCAGCCTATTGGCTCCATGTTGGCTTTCAATTGACTTTCGCATGGCAGTTCTCAAACTACCTCAGCATACTTTACAGTCCAACTATGTGCTTGACGAAGATTTCCATCATTTTGCTGGTCTTGCGAGTTTTCTGTCCGAGGACAAAGGCGAGAAGGCACGATCCCTTTTACTGGACACTTCAAACATTAAATCTCTTAAACACCCTCTTTTATATCATCTTTTTCTTCCTGTCAATATGCACCTGCATACCAAGGCAAAAGATCTGGATGCCGGAGACTCCTGGCCACTGCATTGAGATATTCAAAGCGTATCTTGCTTCGGCTGCTTTCAATGCAGTATCGGACATAGCAATGTTCTTCGTCCCACTATGGAAGATTTGGAACCTGCAGGTTTCGAAGGAGCGTAAGATAGGGCTATCTGCCATATTCTTTACAGGTGGCTTGTGGGTCTTTATCCATATAATTCCATCCTTGCAGAGTCCCCACGCCTCCCTTCATGTCATTACTAACATAATAGTGAGACAGTGCCATTGTGTCAAGCCTACTCCGCTTGATCTACAGCTTCTTCCTTCTCTCCAACAAAGACTTCTCATACGTCAAACTCCAACGCGTTCTTTGGGCCTACGGCGAGATCGCGTTCGGGATAATCCGCAGTTGTTTGTTGTCCTGCCATGACTCTACCGGCATCTTGTGGCTATCAGTCCGTATTCGAGCGAGGCTCTGAGGACACAGATGACAAAGAGCTCGACAAACTTAGTTCGTGACAAGCACGAAGGGCATCATACAACCACCGCAGCATCGTTAGAGTCACAACCTCCCGACGACGGTGGAACGTGGGTAAATCTGGAATCAAGGCCCAGCGCTTCCAAGGTTTCGAATGACGCGCGGTCTGGGAGCAATTGGTTGGATATGCGCCCTAGTAAGCCAAACTCCAACGATGATGATTTCAACAAAGAGGTTCGTAAAGGGAGTCTTCGGCCTCCTTACTAAGCGTTGCTCGATTCAGATATGGCATAGAACTTCGATACGGAACTCGAGCCAAGAATGCAGTCAGGATCAGCAAAGGGTGCGATTCTTGCACCAGCTTCTTGTACCTGAGAACTACAGCAGACACGAGCCGCGATAGAACAGACTTTTCAATGTTACTTATGCATCCAAGTATTCGTACTCGAGACTACGCCGCAAATGTATAGATGTCCTGCAGGTGATCATAGGTCATTCAATGCTCTCTCCAACCCAAGTTTCTACTCTCTTTCATTCTCTCAATCTTCTTCGCCCGTCCTATCAGCAGCCTTCACACCACACCTACGTCCACCCGCCGCCCAATCACCTCACGCCCCTGCCTCATGTTAGATCGATAAGGTAATTCCTCCAACTACATGAATCTACTCTGTCTCCTTAGCTCAATTTGCCACAGACGCGCAGCACGGACCTTTTCATCCTAGCCTCACACCGTAAAGAAAAAGAGCGCCACCAAATCTCCAGCGCATGGTGTCGTACGCAGCTGTAATGCATCATTCGAGTGACATTTGTAAGGCTGCCAACAGGTGGAGCTTTTGATTTAAAACATGATAATGATTGATCACATTTTGTACTGACAAGTCTAAGTACTGCTTTCTACCGTTCTATACACTAGTAACCCCCCTTCTATATACAATACCACACATTACCACTCCCATCATCCATTTCCCCCATCAGGCAACCCTCTACCACGGGATAGGCGTAGCATAAGGGAAATCCCAAAGACAATACTCAAAATCATCCACAATAATCTGCTGCAGATTATCAGCCCCAAAGCTACACCTCCACATATGGGTCCACTCCTTCGGAATAGTAATCTGATAGAATTGCCCAGCCGGAAACACCGGCACATTCCACGTCTTCGTCTTATCATCCTTCTCATGGTAACTCCTGCACGACATCTTGAATGGGAAAGCCTTGCCCTCATACTCAGGCCTAATCCACAGACTCTTGGGATCGTAGTAGCGATGCCCGCCAGCATAGTTGGCGGCGTCGAATGAGTAGCCGGACCAGTCGGCTACATTCATGAGCGCGTTGTTGCCGGAGTGTGTCGTCACGTTTGTTTGCTGCTCCCGCATTGGGAAGGGCATGGGCCGGTCGTCATCGGTGGTGTCGCCGTTGAATTGGAGTCCTTTGGAGACCCAGCGCCAGCCGCCTTCGCGGATCTCAAGTCCGTTGTAGTCGTACTGGTTGGGCAATGACTGGCCTTTGCCGTTGCTGTTGCCGAGCTCGTCGAATGTGAGCTTCTTCGCCTTGCAGGTGGGTACTGCTCGCGCTTCAAGAGGGGCGCCGATGGCGGCAGGTGCGGCGTCGCAAATTGAAAGTAGGATCAATCCCGTGAGGGCAGCTGTCAGAGTTGACGAAAGCATTGTGGATTGAGATGACTGAGAGTTGCGATACTTCTAGATGAAGTATTGACTAAGGAGCAAAGTGTGTTGACGATTGAAGTGATGATGACTGGTAAGTTCGGATAACTGTCGATGAGGCTGAAACTGATTTTATTGGTTCCTGATGATGTCTGCTGGTTTTTTGTTGTCGTAGACTGCTGCATCATTCGATGGAGAAGGAGAGGGTTTATATATCCCTCTCCCTTTGAACATCATCGAGAACCTCGCACCAGTTCCATGTGCTCAGTCTCATGTAACAATGGCCGCCGCAAGCTACATCGAGGTCATGGAACTGATACCATTCAGCTGTACATTCTCAGCCACTTGGATCCTGGTGAAGGTAGACCAGTGCAAATGCGGTAGGCCAAGATGTATTTGGCAGCAGCCAGAATGTTACAATGCCTAGCGTATTCCCCGCTTCGTCCGTCTTGTCCGTTTTACGCTGAAGAATTGGCGCGCCTGAAAGCTGGTGGGTTCTGTTTATGGGCGACGGACCAAACTATGGCACTGCGCTAAAGATTCTAGACCCCCATCAGTAGACTCGTCGCCGGTTCCTCATGCGTAGACCGTGACTTATTGTTCTCAGTAGAAAGACGCTGTGTTGCTGGGCACGCCGCCCGCCAGCCACCAAAACCTTCTTGTTGAACAGTTGCATTCGGTCGTTAAGTGTCGTGACAGTGACCTTCCAGATACTCTGCTGCGGCTATCTGTTGTCCAGAACTCCACCGCGTTTCCAGCATTGCATACCCGGCCCGAACATCGTAGGCTGGCGTTCGCAGAAGGTCGAGGGGCCGTTGCCCCTGAGGCACGGCTGTCCATTATCGAGCATCTCTTCTGCCTCTTGCAGAGAGCATGTTGCCGGTATTGGTCAATCAAGGACCTCTGGATCCATGGAGATGGTTGCATGCCGTTCTGCGGTGAAGTGAAATTTGCACTTCGCGCAGTCCCAAGCAAATAGACAATTCCATCCCAATTCCACTCCAATTCAAAGTCAAGATGCTATGCAGTATCGTGGTACAATTCTTTGTTCCGCCATAATAATTGGTCTAGAAGAACGTTGATCTTGGCCGAGCATCCGAACTATCAGTCTCCCCGCGGCTTCGTGCTTCCAATTCGTACTTCATGTTGTTTTCCCATCCTATTTCGCGTCGGAATTGAGGTCCTAGAATCTCTGGACTGTCGCCCTCTGCTTCCAGTACTTTGTTTGTTGGCCGACTATTTGCGACCGGAATCCAATTAGACTCCGTGGAGAGCTCTGGTTTGTGAAACGTCCCGGTCCTTTGCATCTTCTTGTGGCTCCTTCTTTTACTTAGACAGAAGATCGTGAGTGTGCCACAGACGATGAGCGCCACTGCGCCTGCCGTTGCAACCCCAGCGATCACTTCAGTGCCAAGCTTCTTGCTCTCTGTCTTGTCTTGCAACGCTTCCACTGATTGGTCTGAGTCGCTATTTGAACTGCTATTTACGTTGCCGTCCGAGGCCTTGTTTGAATCGTATTTTGGTACTGTCCGTCCAAATATGTCCAAGTTACGTCCTGTATGACCCCAACTGTTTGCAGGTTTCGCCCAACCGTCAGGGCCACCGTCAACAACATCAGACACTACCTTTGGAACCCGGTAAGAGCCATGTCCTGAGGCTGGAAATTGACTTTGCCACTCGTATGTCGTCGTATCTAGTACCTTCAACGACGCATACGTGTCATTGCACGCAACGTCACCGAGTTTGTAAGTCCCGTTCCAAAAGTTACCGCCAGCAACGATCATTTGCCGATCGTGATAAGCATGGCAGTGATGGCGCACCCGGCCACGAGATGGAAGCACCGAGCCATCTGTATTCCCTTTGTCATCGATCTTGATCCATTGGAAAGCAGGCATTGTAAGTACATATACGTCCGCAAACGCAATTTTCAGATCATCATTTGTACCGCCATATATTGTCATCTGAAAACTACTGTCATCTGCTGCAGCACTGATGACAGAACGGAACTGTGTGCGTGGTTTTGGGATATCCGCACCATCGGCGTGTATCTGCGACCAGGTTTGCGATTCAATATCAAAGATTTGAATATTTGTCATGTCGCGTAGCGTGCTAGTGCTCTCGTTTCCCCCAACAGATATTATGGTGCCTTGTTTGCCAAACCTTACGTATTGTGATGTGGCACTCCAAAGGTAAGGAGTATTGCTAGTAAGGTTTGTCCAAGTCGGAGAATACTGCTTCGTCGTGTCGAGTACATTCATACCTGTACCAAACCCACCCGCAGCAAAGTTCTTCGAGCCGCCTCCATCTGACGAGCTGAGAAGCAAGGCATTGGCAAAGTCGCTGATATCTGTAGAGCCACCGTCAACAGGCAGATTAACCCAAGAGTCCGCTTCAGAATTATACGCTATCACATGGTCTTTCGATACATTGTTCGCTAGGTAGAGCATCTTCTGGCTTGCATCTGTCCACAAGCCACCATACTCAACCGTCTTAGCATCAAGACTAGATGATGAGTGAACAATGTCATCCGAGACCGGCCCGTCTACCGGAAACGACGTATCGAGGTCAAACCAATGGATTTTGTTGGCTATAAGACACTTAGACAGCAGTGAAGGAAGACAGGGATGTGGCTAGACAGACATGGCATCCAATTGTTCGTAGTGCCACCCGCGTAGGTGTCACCAGGAAAGTATAGCCGATCGTCTGCTAAGAGCGCTGAGATACTTCGGTCAATGGAGGTTCTACCAAAATCGTGAGCATGCTGGCTTACTTTGCCCTTTTATAAACCAACATGACCACAGCTGTAGGGCTTGCAATTGTGAGGAAAGTAAGAGACACGCGATCAAGTAAATCTTCTATACGAAGAGAGCATTATCCTCCAGCAAATCGAAAGCACAACAATCAACTGTCAATTGAAAATTTTTTTGAGGATGATAGCACAAGACGAATTTGAAGACGCCATGAGACGTAAGAGTAGATTGCTTTTCGTAAAGAGCGTGCTACTCGAAACGCTAGCAAGGGCATGGGCCGTTGTTGGCAATATCATGTCAATACCTCTCGGCAACCCATTAGTCGTTTCACAGCTTGTTGATTACAGGGGTAGCGTATCTGCCTTGCAATCATAAGCTTGTCATAGCAGTCCTCAGCCTCTGACAATCCCACGCAATCCTCCGTAGGCTTCACGTCCTTGAGTAATCGGGAAGTTCAGAGGGACGGTTCCCGCCCGTCGACGTACTAACGCAGTGGGCCGTCTGGGTTCATGCTTTAGGCGAAGAACAGTCCAGCAATTCGTTTTTACCTTTTTGAGACCTCATGTGAGGCACTTGGAATCGTGCAACTCTGCACGCCGGCAGAAGGAAGGATTGGACTAAAGTCAGAAGAGTGTTTCAATCGAGGAAGCTTTGCCATTCAAACCGTCATGGTTGTTTCGCGTAGGTGGTGGGATTCTAGCTTCGAACCGAAACTCATGCACATCGGTGGCACTATTGTGGCTACGGAGCAATGCAGTGAGCAAGGTTAACCCAATCGACCGCCTCATATTAGACTTAAGCGCCAGGATTGCGGCACGCCATTGGAGCTTATCAGCAGGTGCTGTAACATCTGTTATGAGAATGAGAAGCACTTCGCCCTTGCAAAACTGTCAATTGAATTGGTCGTTACCCCTCAGGGTACCGCGAATGTGATATCCTAAGGAGAAAAGCCCGGATTCATTCGGGGCGTTCGCTCGGAGACACTCGCCATTCTCTTTAAGGCTGCTGTTCTAGTAAAGAAATCGCTTGCATAGTCAGAGGATCACTAGACAATTCGGGGTTTGGTGTTGTCTTTGCCGGAAAGCTCGTTTTCTTGAGCTGTGGACACGAAATGCCGACGACGAGTGACATATCTGGTAGATCGTAATTTCTTTACCTATAACCTGGGATCTGGGATCAGAAGGAGAGATACTAAGCATCAACTCCTGTCGACAATGGTTATACAAGAGCATATCCGGCTAACCATAGCTCTGGTCGAAGCAAAGACTCCAAGGCAACAGGTGATTGGAAGCCTGGACAAGGACCTTTTGCGATGAGAAGGCGACCCAAATCACAAGTTGCTGCAAGTAGATTCTCATACCTTCCGAGGTTAACCGATGATCGGGTGTTCAACGAGCGGACGTCTTCTTCAAGATGAGATCTTGGGAGGTTCACTTCTGCATTCAGGAAAACAAGCTGTGCCAAGAGATTGCGGAATTTGGCGGCAGTGAGACGTCAGCGTTCCTGCCGCTGCCAGGCTATCAGATTATCAATACCAGCCACTTCTATTTCTTACTAAACCTTTCGTTTTCCCATTCTATTTTCGCACGTTCCTTCGATAGGGGTTGATGGTGCTGCTGCTGCTCATAGTCTGAACCCTTACGATCTATTGCCCTTCCCAGCGCTCCTTTCGGCGGTCTGTTACGTTTCCACCTTCTCCTACGTCAAGGAGCTGGCACGCGACTATTACGAAGCTTAGACTACCTGTGACATATTGAAGTTTTTTTTCTTAATTGGAAATTTGGCTCCTACGTCTCGGCCAGCTTGACAGTAGCTTTCAGCTCAAGATGACAGTCCACGAGCTAGGGCCATCCTCAGATCATGACTCTGACATTGCTGATTCCATACAACCCACCATCATGGAAGAGGCGCAAGACTTGCTTATGACCTCCGACGGTGATTGTCCAAACATGTACAACCCGCCGCCTCATATCGCTGCCAGGATATACAAATCACGCAGCTATCACCGCAAATCCTCCGCAGCATCATCCCGCCGCAACTCCATCACCTCCCACCACTCCAGCAGGTCTGGCAGATCAGCGCATGGAGGGCCTCACAGTACACACGTCGCACAGCATCTGCGAAGGGCGTCCATCATCGAGAGCAGAAAGGCGAAAGCGGCGGATCGCAACGCGCACGCCGAGAAAGTACGCCTACGTGCTGCTTTGAACAAGGCCACCTCCAGGGCAACGGCAGATAGCGAAGAGAAAGCTCTTGCAGCTCAACAGGCACGGGAGAAATTCTTAGCCAAGGTTAAAGCTAACTGTGCTGCTGAAGTTCAACGTTCGAAGAAGATAGCTGAAGAGCAAAGGGAAAGAAGAGCTGCTGAGCATCTGAAACTCAAAGAAGACATGCAGGAGAGGCATGCACAGGCAGAAAGAAGGAAGGCGTTACTTGAGCAGACCCAGCGAAGACCGAGGACCGCCACTCAATCTACGCCGGACGATCAGCGAGTGCTGCGGAAAATCTACGTATGGAAGCCGAGGAACGAGACGGAGGCAGCTGTGATACTGCAATCTGCTTGGAGGAAGAGACGTCGGCGTCTCGCTATCCAGACATTCATGCAACTTGGACTGACCGTTGAGGCTGCGCAAAAGTCGAGTTTTGAAGATCTTGGGGCGCGCGTGAATGAGGAGGAGGTAATGGATTCCGCAACACGCCTCCTATCTACCTTCGGCCTGCTTGATGAAGTGATTGATATCACACAGCGGCAAGCTGCAACACGGACATTTTTAGCTTCCTTTCTCATTCTAGCACACCCTGAAAATGTCTTCAGCAATGACAACGAGCAAGAGAGAGACCTAGCAGCAAAATCTCAAGAGCTTCTCCTCCGGCTAAACCAATTGATCGATTCGTCGAGCACCCATAGCGACGCAGAGAATAACCTCGCTCAGGCAGTGTCAGAAGCATGGTCGTCTTTCAAAACCGCTTTCATTGCATGGCGATCTAGTGACTCTGCCTTCATGATCAAGCATATGGTAGCTCAGTTCGTTGAGCTAGACGCAATATGGCAAAGCGTTAAAGATGACGCAGATGGGGAGGTGGCAACTGATTACAAGGAAGGGATCCGGCACAATCAGACTCTGATCCTGTCAAAACTTAAGAAGCTTGCAGGACCCGAAAGAGCAATGAAGCTTATAAGGGAGGCAATTCGAAAAGGCCGGAAGGCTAAAACAAAGAAAGAGGGTGGAGCTGATATTAGGCCTCGTGTTGCTGCTGAGGGAAGGAGTCCGTCCGTACCCTCCTTGACTTCTGTGGAGTCGGTGTCTGAAAGCACCCAGCCAATGCTGTCAGCTTCTGATAACAGAAATATTGCGAAGGAGACTCTTCAATCGTCATCCTCATTGGTTCCAAATAGCCGAATCATCATGCATGAGATCGCGATAAACAAGCAATGGAGTATGGATATCGACAAGAAGACGGAGAGACGGGACGAGATCGTTGAGACTTTTGCTAAAAATTTGCAAGCAGCTCTTGATACCGGACTCGCCGAAGCTTGGATACGAGCTCTTGCCGAAGCAATTCTTGGAAAATTCTCGAGCATACTACCTCCTGAAAAGCCGACATTCGTAAAGATCAAGGACGTTTTAGATCCTGAATTGATGGCTCAACAAGTCAAAAACGGTACATTTTCTTTCCAAAATCTCTTCAGTTTTATGAACACCATGCTTCCCAAACTTTGTGCACCAGTCCGAGATGAGGAAGTCAAATCTTTAGCGCAGAATCCCAGCGAAGATCCCGTAAAACACATGGCACGTATCTACTACGTTATCGAGCTTCTAGTTCTGGATGTGCTAAATTTTGAGCTCGGAAATGTCGCGCCCACTCTACTCAAGGAGTCGGCTGGGTACGAGGCTACAGCCTTTGAGAAGACCCTTGGCGGGAAGATGCCAGAACGAACATACGAATGGTGGATGCGCTCCAGTGCTAGAGCTCATGAGGAAGCCTCAAAGCGGTACCAAGAGCCGTCACAAACGCCAGCATCTCGGGTCACACCGCACAAGATCTACATGCAAGGCTTAATCGACATCTCCATCTCTACAGACGCACTAGACGCATCTTCGCTACCGGAAACACTCGAACTAGATTTTGAACGCCTTTCTCGAATGCGCTCCGATCTCCTTCGCCTAGTCACGAATGCCGCCATCCTCCTGAACGCAAAGAACCTACTCAGACGAGACACGCGATCTTTGTGGAAAGCCGAAGCGGCTCGGATGTGGGATCTGCCTCTTACATCCAGCGTAGCCTCATTTCTTACGATTGTCGAGTCTCGCTATGCACTCCCACCTACCACAAAGACCCAGCTCACCAACTTTGTCACTCGGATTCTCGCGGAGGCGAAGGAAGGTCGGTGCAATCACCCAGTCATGAAAGTGCTACTCGCAAGAATGAAAGGCCATGCTCTTGCTCGCTTGAGCGCTCAGAGTGCCGAGGAACGCAATCGTACTCAAAATAGCGCGCAAGAAGTATTGGGCAGTGCGGGACTGATCGAGTACGTTGGCCGAATAGGTGATATGGTGCAGGAGTTGAGTAGGGTTGCAGATGTGGATCGAGAGGCTCATGCGAAGTGGTATGATGAGATCGTGGAGAGAGTGGCACGTGAGAGGAACGAGAGTACCAGCGCGGAAGTTTGAAGGATTGAGTATGGTCATTTGGTTTCGGCATTGAGAAACAGGTCTTAGGCATTTACGAGCATGGCGCTGGTGGTTTGATGACGCATTTGCACACCTAAGAAACATCATTTTAGGATAGATAGTTGATGAATGACGACGCATATGCATGTCTTATAAATCGGTTTGTTTACCTGATGTGCTATACCATACTCTGCTCTCTTGCACGCGACGTATCGCTGTTCTCACATAAAGCTTGCCTCTAACCCCCATAGAGCTACTCGTAATCATCGCCATAAAAGTCGCTTCGTTCCCTTTGCGTACTGACCCACTCCTCACTACTCAACCCCTCCTCCTTCCTCCTCTTCAACGTCTTCTGCCCAGCCGGCGTAAAGCAAACATCACACGCCCTATCACACCCCTCAAGACCCTTCTCACCAAAGAACTCTCCAATAACCACATGCCTGCACCGCTCCGTCTGCTCCGCATACTTGACCAATTCCTGAAAACTCTTCGTTCTGGCTTCAATCTGCTGTATCCTCTTCGCCCGACTATCCCCAACCCCTCCTCCACCCCCTTCATGCCCACCATTCCCGCCATTCCCACCTGCTCGAGTACTAGCATCCTTATTCGCCCCCATGGCAACCCGATACCCCACTCTATCCCTATCCTCCCTGGAATAAAACAACAAACACAATCCAGCCCCACCGTCTCGCCCTGCTCGTCCAGCTTCCTGATAATACCCCTCAAAACTCTTCGGCAAGGTCCAATGCACCACAAATCTAACATCATGCTTATCGATCCCCATGCCGAACGCCGTTGTTGCAACAATGATGTCGTAACCGGGTGCGTTCTCCAGCCATTTAGCCTGGCACTCGGCTCGCTCGGCAGTGGAAAGGCCGGCATGGTAAGGGGATGCGGAGATCCCAGATTTGCGTAGACGTAGGGAGAGGCTGTCGCAGTCGGAGCGGAAAGAAGTGTAAATTATGCCGCTGACGGCGTCAGGGCCGGTGTTTGTGTGATTCAGGGTAGCAGCACGATTGGGGTCGGAAGTGCGGCGCGCGTACATGGAGCGGAGGAAAGTGAGGACGTGGTTGAAGCGGATGTCGTCGCTGTCGGAGGTAAAGTGGACTTGATAGTGAAGGTTCGCGCGGGTTGTAGAGGTAATGAAGGTCTTGATGGTGGAAAGGTTGAGGCCGAGGATGTTGATGATGTCGGAGCGGACGGAGGGGGTTGCTGTTGCTGTGAGGCAGATTAAGGGGAGCAGTGGGTAGTTGGAACGGAAGTGTGAGAGGTGGCGGTATGCAGGGCGGAACTCGTGGCCCCATTCGGAGATGCAGTGAGCTTCGTCTATGGCGATCCGGGCGAGCTCGCCTTGTCGATAGACTATTCCTAGGACACGCCGGAAGGATTCGGTGAGGACGAGTTCGGGGGTTACATAGAGGAGGCGAGTACGGGGATGACCTAGAGGCAGTCAAGTGATGTTTCACAGTTGGCTAGAGAGGGCATTACCACAAGACAGGTCTTTGATAATGTCATCCCTATCCGCGAACTGAGTATTCGAGTTGATGGTGGCAACAGGGATATTTGCAGCCTGGAGGGCCGCGACTTGATTGCCCATCAAAGCTAGCAAAGGTGAGACCACGATGGTAATGCCATGATCGATGATAGCAGGGAGTTGGTAGCACAGACTCTTGCTGAAAGAGCGTCAGTGAAGCCTCCTTTGAATAGAGCAGAGCTGTTACCCAAAAGAAGTAGCTGAGGTAGATTAGCTGATGGCAGAAGGGCGACTGATATTGAAACTATTGAATATCGGCTTACCTGCCTGTACAAAGACATCATGGCCCTCTAATGCTGCGTTGATGATCTCTCGCTGATACGGCCTGAAGCTCGATTTGCCAAATACTCTACGTAGAGTGAAATCGATGTCTGCGTGGACTTTCTTGCCCGAGCGAGTGGCCGGCATCGGACACGCATTCGATGGTTTATATCTATGCTTTGAAAGAACGAGAGGTTATCGAGAAGAAGGAGATCGATACTGTACAGCTAATCTTTCAGGTAAGAGAAGACGGCTGGAGGAAGTGTAATTTTGCTAAATGGAGGCAGGAGCAGGTTAGAATCAAGAGTGTTCAGTATTCCTAAATGACATTCTCCGGACTGACTACGAGCGTCACTTCGTGTCTTCAGGAGAGGAACAACAGATAGCAGTCAAGTCAAAGATTATTAATGATCTTATCTAGTCGCTGAGAGCTACAGTGTTGGCCTGCCAGCATGAACAGCAACAGACACATACATCAATAGTTATCAGGTCACACGCAAATTCAAGGTAAGCACGCAACAGCTAAATCTATGTGTGCATGTAGGCGAGTAAGCTCTCAGATTAGGATAGATGAAATTGGTAAGAAACTTGAAGCTGGGGAATCAGCGCCACCCCCTTTTCGTGGGAAATGCGCTAGCATCGCATTCGAGTCATAGTGGGACACGAGGGCCTAGTATCAGGATGTGTGCGCATTATAGGATTGCCTTACTACTACAGCATTTTGAGTGGATAAAGCTTGAAGTACACATGAACCCTACCCCATCACTGACAATTGCAAGGCTTTCCAACTGAACAAACGTAGGTGGCTTGCCGGCTTTAGAAGAAACCGCAATCCTGTCGGTGGCTTTGCACTGCAGTCGAAAAAGTGAGCTGGTCATATGAGCATTTTTAACACGTCACACTGTTAAGAACATGTTACCATGGCGGTATCGACTTCTCTAGATTTATCTCGACCTAGCACTCTACATGCCAGGAGGTGGTGGCACCTATTCGCACGTCAGCGCTCACAGCTTTGACCGCGTCAGGAGCATCTTAGGATCTCCAGAGCCACTCACAGAGCTATAACCCGTGTTCGGAGGCGAACCGCTTGGCGGAGGGGGTGGAGGAGCATCATCCCCAGGCGGGGGAGGTGCACTTTGATCCTGTCCTTGCTGGGCTGCTTGCTGTTGATAATACTGGTAGTAAGCCACGTAGTTCTGATAGCCGCCATATGCAGCATATGGGTCTTGGCCGCCGTAGTACTGCGCATATTGGGCTGCATAGTCTGTTCCAGCTGCTCCAGGACTGCTTGCGCCGGGCGGACCAGAAGTGCCAGGTGGAGCCGATTGTGTGGGAGACTGGGCGCCCCCATAGCTACCATATCCGGAAGACTGCTGCCCGTACCCGCCATAAGGATTCTGAGGTTGCTGATTCTGCCCATGACCAAAGCCAGCACGTTGAGGCGGGTTCTCTTTGAAATGGTTATATTGCTCTCGCACGTTATTAAGAAGATCAAGGCAGAGTTCGCGAGCTCGTTGCACCTCACTTGGATCCGGGCCCCTGTGACGCTTTTAGCCAAATTTAAGAGTAAAGACAACAGGAAAAGGCTGCTCACGCTACATGCAAATACATTGGTTCATCGCTCTCACGATTCGTGCCATGTTCAGTGAAGCCGGAGCCTCGGCCTTTGATCTGTACACGGCAACGAGTCTCGCCTTGGATGTGCTTGACGTAAGCACCACCATGACCAACTACCTGTGCTCTCAAATTGAAGCCAGGTAGTGGCTCAAGGTCGATCGGTATCTTTTCCTCTGGCCACTTCCGCCTTCCGAACTCATCTCGTTCAACTTGATCGGGCTCACGTCGTCGGAAGCGTCTCTCGTCAACAAGATTCGGAAGCTCTTGCTTCATCAATTCGTTGATTTTAACAACGGCTTGTTCGAGCCCTTCCTTTGAGGTACTGGTTATGTGGAGGTAGAGCGGAGGATTCTGTAGAGTGTTGGCATTTGTTCGATTCCACTACTAAGGACCGAGCTCAACTTACTGCTGCCGTGGCCAAGCTCTTATCAGGATAATAATTTCCTCTTGTAGTGATATCTTTATACCATAAGCATTACTGGTCTTGAAAGAATTGTCAGGTTTAAATGGAGCGTACCAGCGCCAGTCTCTTCTTTGATCTAGATATCACGCAGACGAGGTCAGCAGATGACACAGTGGGGTGGAGTGGTGCTATATTGAAATTGAGTAAGCTTTGACAATCTCCCACAATAGGTGATGGGCACAAGAAAAAGTAAGAAAAGTATCTTGGAGCATAATGCGGCCTGAAATTATCAGCGAGCTTGACAGGAATATTTACCATCTTCTGAGTCGATCCTTTGGTTAGAGTATATCGATTGCGAAGATCGTTGACTTCAATGTCTTTGATATAATCACCGTCTGCAATGTACATGTCGCTGTCAAGCTTGCTTGCGCTGGACGTTGACGGTGCTGGTGAAGCTGCCGATTTCGGCCCTGGACTTTCGGTCTGCCACAGTCAGACGTGACTTCTTGATCAAAGACCCCTCAATTAGTCACACCTTGTGTATTGGAGGCACATCAACGTGTTGGATCCCCTTCTTAGCCTGTATTTGGGCGTTGATGCGTGCAGCTGCGGCAGCTATGGTATTCATTTAGCTTTGTCCGAAGTATCAGCTTGCCATCTGACATTACCTGCAGCTGATGCAGCATCAGGTCTTGCGCTAGATCCCGGACTCAATGGTGACTTTGCAGAAACAGGACTTCGACTACGCGTAGGCTCCGCCGGCTTCGAGGGTGGAGAACGTGATCTCCTGTCGAATCTCGAGGGTTTTCTTGGTTCTGGCTCAGTCTGGTCAAATCTCGACCTTTTTGAGCCTCGCCGTTCTTCGTCGCCCATCTTGCCTTGCTTATACTAACGATAATCTGGCCTCGATCGTTTCATCTAGAGTCTTACTTCAGAAGAAGGATTGAGGTTCAGGGAAATTTGCGGAGAAGCTAGGCGAGTGCCGGTAAAACTTCGGCTCTAGGTTGCAAGCACTTCAATTGTCCATCAGAATTTCCAAAGTCAATGTGAAGTCCGCAACAGTTGTCGCGTACTCTGAAACGCTGAGGAACGATATCATGGATGAGTTATTTGACGTATTTGATGACCAGTCGACCGCTAGCAAAGCCCCTCCTGAGAAGCGAACACCCAAGAAAGAAAAGAACAAAAAGCGTCTGGCAAATGGAGAGCCTAAAGAGGTCGTTGATCAGACGAATGGCACCTTGGATTCACCCATGGTGGATGCCAGTAAGGAGGTGGAAAATGGCACGTCTGAGTTGAATGGAGACGAACATCATAGCCCGAAACGCCAAAAGAAGGAAGCAGAGCCAGAGCCACTAGTGACAGATACTTTTGAGACTGAACAGTCGCGAGAAGTCGCTGCATCGGCCGGACTGCAAGCTTCGAAAGAAGGCACTGCTGTTGTTCTATCCCACCAAGTCAGGCATCAGGTTGCATTGCCACCAGATTATGATTACGTGCCCATTTCGCAGCACAAAGCGCCGGATGTTCCTGCAAAGACGTGGCCCTTCACACTTGATCCTTTCCAACAAGTCTCCATTGCCTCCATTGAGAGAGGTGAAAGTGTACTTGTCTCTGCTCACACCAGTGCTGGTAAAACAGTTGTTGCCGAATATGCAATTGCCCAAAGCTTGAAGAGCAATCAGAGGGTGATCTACACGAGTCCGATCAAGGCACTGAGTAATCAGAAGTATCGAGAGTTCTCAGCCGAGTTTGGTGATGTGGGTCTCATGACCGGAGATGTAACGATCAATCCAACGGCAACCTGCCTGGTCATGACCACGGAGATTCTGCGCTCAATGCTGTATAGGGGATCCGAGATCATGCGGGAAGTGCAATGGGTCGTTTTTGACGAGATTCATTATCTGCGCGACAAATCACGAGGCGTCGTCTGGGAAGAGACAATCATCCTCCTCCCAGACAAAGTACGCTATGTATTTTTGTCCGCTACCATCCCAAATGCGATGCAATTTGCAGAGTGGATCACCAAGACACATAATCAGCCTGTTCACGTTGTATACACGGACTTCCGACCCACTCCATTACAACATTATTTCTTCCCTGCTGGTGCCGATGGAATCCATTTAATTGTAGATGAGAAAGGCAACTTCCGCGAGGAAAATTTCAACAAGGCAATGGCCACAATAGCAGAAAAGATGGGGGATGATCCAAACGGCGCTGATGCGCGTCGGAAGGGGAAAGGTAAGAACAAGAAGCTCAACAAAGGTGGAACGAAAGGTCCATCGGACATCTACAAGATCGTCAAGATGATCATGATGAAGAGCTACAACCCTGTCATTGTGTTCAGTTTCAGCAAGAATCAGTGCGAGGCGTATGCGCTTCAAATGAGTAATCTCACCTTCAACGATCCAACGGAAAAGTCAATGGTGGACAAAGTCTTCAACAGCGCACTGGACATGCTGAATGAAGAGGACAAGAAATTGCCACAGATACAAAACATTTTGCCACTGCTTAAGCGTGGGATCGGTATACATCATTCAGGATTGTTACCTATCTTGAAAGAGACCATCGAAATCCTTTTTCAAGAGGGACTGATCAAGGTCCTTTTTGCTACAGAGACCTTTTCTATTGGTCTGAACATGCCAGCAAAGACAGTCGTTTTTACAAGTGTAAGAAAGTTTGACGGAGTGCAACAAAGATGGGTTACCCCATCTGAGTTCGTGCAAATGTCTGGTCGTGCTGGTAGACGCGGCATCGATGAACGGGGTATTGTTATTATGATGATCGACGAAAAGATGGAGCCTTCCATAGCGAAGGATATTGTACGTGGAGAGCAGGACAAGCTCAACTCCGCGTTCTACCTTGGTTACAACATGATACTCAATCTGATGAGAGTGGAAGGTATTTCGCCCGAGTTCATGCTAGAAAGATGCTTTTACCAGTTTCAAAACACTGCCAGCGTGTCTGGCTTGGAGAAAGAATTGCATGATTTGGAGGTTCAAAAGTCTGAAATTCAGATCGAGGAAGAATCAACGATCAAGGAGTACTACGATCTGCGAGCGCAGCTGAATACGTATTCCAAAGACATGCGAGACGTCATCAATCATCCAAATTACAGCATACAGTTCATGCAATCCGGCAGGCTAGTCCGAATCAAGCACAAGGATTTCGACTTTGGGTGGGGAGCAGTGGTCAACTATATGCGAAGGAGTCTCGAACGTGGAAAAAAACCTGACGAAATTCCACCTCAGCAAATGTACGTGCTAGACGTACTGTTACAGGTGGCTGACAGTTCCTCGACCGCAACAAAAACACATGATGAGCTCCCCCCAGGTGTGCGACCCGTCGCGAAAGGTGAGAAAGGCAAGATGGAAGTAGTTCCTATACTCCTCTCCTGTGTCGAATCGATTGGCCATATAAGAATCTTCTTACCTTCCGACCTCAAATCTACTGATCAGAGAAATTCGGTCCGCAAATCGCTGGACGAAGTAAAGCGACGTTTTCCAGATGGCATAGCGGTTCTTGATCCCATTGAGAACATGGGTATCACGGACGCTTCGTTCAAGAAGCTACTCAGGGTTTGAACTTTCCTTTCACCGCAATGGAAACGCAGCTGACCTGCTATAGAAAATCGAAGTGTTAGAGTCGCGATTACTAGCAAACCCCCTGCACAACTCGCCACGTCTTCCAGGCCTCTACGACCAGTACGCTGAAAAGGTAGTCGTCTCGGATAAAATCAAAGCAGTAAAGCGGAAAATCACCGAGGCACTTTCCATCATGCAATTAGATGAGCTCAAGTGCCGTAAGCGCGTGCTTCGACGCTTCGGCTTCATCAACGACGCAGAAGTCGTGGAGCTGAAAGCGCGTGTAGCTTGCGAGATATCGACCGGCGATGAATTGCTTCTGAGTGAATTGCTATTTGATCGCTTCTTCAATGAGCTGACGCCAGAAATGTGTGCAGCAGTCCTCAGCTGTTTCATCTTCGAAGAGAAGTCGGAAGCTCCGGCGCTCAAAGAGGAGCTAGCCAAGCCATATCGAGAGATACAAGCTAAGGCGAGGATTGTTGCCCGGGTCTCCCAGGAGAGCAAGTTGCCTCTGGTGGAAGACGAGTATGTGCAGACATTCAAGCATCAGTTGATGGACGTCGTATATGCGTGGGCGCATGGCAAATCGTTCTCGGAGATTTGTAAGATGACGGATGTATATGAAGGAAGCTTGATTCGCCTTTTCAGGCGGCTTGAGGAGTTGCTGAGGCAGATCGCTCAGGCTGCAAAGGTTATGGGGAGTACGGACCTTGAGCAGAAGTTTGAGGAGTCTTTGAAGAAGATCCGGAGAGATCTTGTGGCTGCTCAGTCATTGTATCTATAGCATCATCCAGCTAGGCTGGCTTAGTGTAGCGTAGGCGCCAATGTCAGCATGTGTTTAGTAGGTAGGCATGCTCTAGAATCGTTCATCACTATCATCATTGCGCCCCCTTACGATTCCACCTTACGATTCCACATCTAGAGGCTAGAATATGTTGCCATCAAAATGCTCCGCCAGACCCATTTTCTTTCAGCTTGCGTTGTATTTGTATGTTCAACAGACTGTCGTGGATGGCCTGTTGTCTATTCAGCTATTTGTTTTGCTGGCTTCCCAAAAATAAACAGTGAGAGCAGACATCATATCACAGTCTTACTCTGCTCTGCACTGATCGATAAGACACTGCTGACCTAAGAGCTTTCGTGGAAGAGCCGTTTACAGTAAGCCTTCGATCTTCTGCTGAGTTGATTGGTGTCGGTCAATTAAACTGCGCCATCTGCGGGTACTGTCGCAAACACCATTGACCGAATAACCCAGCCAGTTCATCCACTTAGACAGAGCATATTTGAAGGCGTGGTCGATCGACCGGGACTCGATGCAGATACCATCAGAGCTGGCTAACGAAAACCAATCTCGATATTACGCAACAGCTTCTTCTGTGTCCATGGCGCTCTAGAGCTTGATTCGCATATTTCGGGTCATCAAAAATTTGATGGCAGACAGCGTGCTCAACTTTCACGCCATTGATCGCTCAAGGGGTGTCCCTCTCTGTAATCAGGCGTGTATCCTGGCTTGATGACTTCCTGCACCCAACCCAGGCGTGCAGCTCTCCTATGCACGCTGTGTAGTATAAGACGGAACCATCGACCGTGGCCACACCTGCCTCTATGGTGTGGACATTCCGCGTCGCACGCTGCATGACCGTTATGAGCCCTGATATATGACAGAGTGTGCTGTTCATTCGATCAGCAGTGCTACAGATGGAGTGAAGGCCGCGGAAAAGAAATTTGCTCGTCAATCGTGCGTTCAGCAACAGCTTACCGTCATCTCGTGTAGCAGCGTGCCAAAGATCTCAGGATACGGACTTGGCTCTCGACATTGCAGAAAACACTTGTTGGCATCCATGATGATACGAGCGGTACCCATTTCACCATGCTCCACGTGGCCGTAGACGCCCATGTGCGTTACACTCGGTGACCACCGGACTTGCACGTGTCTAAACAAGTGCCCGTTGAAGAACACCGCGTCAAGGTCACGAAAAGCCTTGAGGATGAGGTCCGGACCGAGTTCAGCATCTTTTCGAGAGAACAGCTCATTAAGTCTCGCAGTTGCTTCAGCTTCTAGGCTATGCTCTGGTATTTGCTTGTTTGGCTCATTATGACGATAGATCTCAAACGCGGCATCTCGCTCATTAATAGTTTGTCTTCTTTGCTTTGGCTGGGTTGGCGAGGCCACTTGGTCAATGGTAGACTGACTAACATCGTAAGAAGTCCCTGAGTCTGCTGTTGCTGGTCTAAGTGCTCCCTCGTAGAGTGCCTTGAACCTGCCGGTAGGGAGTGCGGGCAAATTCTGGCGAGATCGTTTTTGATGACGACCCGGCATCTGTCAGGCAGATTCATGCGCTCAATCTCCTTCAATCTTTGGCCCTGGAGCCTAACATCTCGACAGAAAAAGCGATAACATTGTAAGTTTGTATTACAAAGTTTTTTGAACCTATTGTCCCTTCTAAGGTAGCGGCTCCGAGGGCCGTGCCCCTACAGTTCCGCCCGTAATTGGGGGGCGGCAAACCGCCGAAAAGCTGCGAAAGAGCAACTCTACGACCTTTCTATCACGAAAACAACACACACTGCCTGCCTAAGCTAATCATTTCCCTTACAACCGTTTGCGAATCCACCTGAAGCCATGGCCACTGTGTTATTCTTAAAGCACCGAGCTCTCACCCAAATGGGCGTGTGAAACGACAGCTCCCATTCCATCCCATCCTTGTTAGGAGCATCCAGATACTTGAAGTTCCAAGCCGTGATCCCAAGTCCAAAACATCCTTTCGCATTTGGCTTGATCGTTTCTTCACCTTTATCCCAAGTCGACCATCCAGCTCCCTTCATCTTATATGCACTCCATCCCACCTTATACCAACCCTCACAGGAGCCATATGTCTTTTTGATTGGGGGCCAGGGCCGATTGTCGCGCTTGACGTTGATCTCGTAGCTATACTCGTCTCGCACATAGCGTCCCCCGAACTTCCAATTCAATGGATTCTCCGGGTCATTCCCGTCGCAACCGTTCACGATGCGATCAAAGGACTCCATACACTGGCCATGGTGATATTTTGAAGCTTTATTCGAGAGCTGCAGGGTAAAAGAATGCTCATCAGGAGTACCTTCATGGTAAGTGGCCTCGCTCTTCCAGCCCACGGTATGCTCCGGTTCTTTGACTTGGTCGCAGAATTTATTGATGTTCTTATTCATTTGGTCAGCGTTAGCGTACCCTTTGCGACCGTCTGTCTTCCAGCATTTGAAGTCGTCCTTCCACTGGCATATGGCATTGGAGACATGTAAAACGTCTGCTCGCGCCTCAATCACTGTCTCTAGCGCAAATGCAGCGATGGTCTCGTGCCCAAGCTCGTTGGGGTGGAAGTATTTGCCATATGTATCCGGCATACCCATACCCAGTGTCATCCAGTCGAATTTTCCATCACCGGGACAGTCTGGTGGCGCTGGCGCTCGTGGATTGAGTTTGTGAAGGGCTCCTGCTGGTGGGTTTTCGGAATTGTATAGCAAAGATTCGTACACATCCGTTGAGCGCTCGATTCTCCTCCTTAGGCGAAGCTCTTCTTCGAGAGTGGCGCGTTTCTTTAACTCATCATGGTAGGTCGAGTCCACATGTGTATCTGGCTTAAAGAAATGGAGGTCTCGTTGCTTCGAATCCGGGTATCTACCTGTCGATTCCTTTGCGCAGAACTGGCCTGACACCCCTTCTATTGGCCATGGGTCCCAATCTGTGGCATAGAGCTTGAACTTGACATTCCCATTCTTAGAAATGTCTTCCACAACCTCGTCAATCGCTTTGTTGATGTTGAGGACAAGAGTGTTGAATTTCTTGCGACGGTCAATAGTCAATTTCAGAGGCGAGAAGTAGAGTTTAGGGAAAGCCCATGATTGATCGTTGGTACATGCATCGTTCTCCGTATTGAAGTACTGCGCGTATTTGTTATAGACAACAATACTATCTTTGCTCATTTTGTCGTTTAAACTAGTCAGAACCTCCTTGATATTTGGTTTGAGGATGGTGTCAATGTTTTCCTGCGCCTTATCTAGAATGGATTGACATTTCTTCTCTCCTTGAAATGGCAGGAAAATGCACGTCTTGATAATACTGGCCTACATCAATGTAAGCCTCTTAATCCTCGATCCAAGTTCACGATCTTAGGGTTTAATTACTAGGCATAAATCGTTCCCTCCTGCGGTCATCATCACCAAGTCTAAGCCATTTTTGAGCTTGTGTACCTGATCGAAAATCTGTTGGGAGCGGTCACCACTGCAAGCGACAAACTGGAAATCTTGCACGGTGGGCCCTAAAGCATCGTTGACTAAAGCTGCATAGGAGTAGTCGTATCGAGAGCAGCTATAATCCTCCTTCTGTTGTGAGAAGAGATTTCCGGATCCAACGCCGGCGGTAAAGCTATCACCGATTGCAGCCCATCTGTGGATCCATGAAAAGTCTCCCGGGTCTGGCCCATCTCTACGCATGTGCTGAACAGTGAGCGGTGGAAAATCATGACTGATATTACGACTCGATGGTATAGTATGTGCATTTGTCGAGATGGCCAACATCAAAACCAAGAGAGCAACAAATGATCTAGACACAAACATTTCCATGGCTTTGATGTACAAGAATGCTGCCTGTCTATGATCCTCTTACGAGCTGTTATAAAAGCCACCAAATCGTTTGTGAGCCAGACACAAAGCAGAAATCCTTCACCCCATGACTCGACCCGACCCGTGCCTTGTAACGAAGGATTCCTAAATGAAACTATGCTGACATCCTGCAATAGTAATATCGATGGTTCTAAGTGGATCTTGAAACACAGCGTTAAACTTCTAGATTCCCAGCGCTTACCTGCATATCCATGGACAGTCACAGTTGAACATCCATCATCATCCCCACACAAAACAGCTCGCTTACCAAGAGGCCAGGCCCCTAAAATTTAGGCGCTTTGAGGGAGCCATTTTCCAGGCGCCCAAAATCTAGGCTCTCCACAAAATGGTTGTTGTCGTGATCATCGCTGGGATACGGCGCTTTTCTTCCACGACTTCGCCATTACCCTGCATGTCGAAGCTCAGGAGTTTCATGTTATGCATGCATGTCATGTTGGTCTTGATCCATAGGATGTAAAAGGTCTTTCCGACTGCTTTCATGATCGTTAACCATCCCTCTTCTTTTCAAAGGGAAATAAGAGATCTCATGGCCCTTTCCTTAGATTTGTGCACCCTTCTATGCTGCTTCTTACTCTTGTCCACCCACGCCAACAACTTAGTACATGCGCAAGAAGAAGACGATTACTCTTGTACAAAAGACAAAGAATGTAAGGTTGGATGCTGCGGGCCATTGTAAGACCAATCTTTTCTCGTCCACTGCTGGGTTTTTGCGACTGAAACTCTTCGTCAGAGATGACAAAGGCAAAGGTGTATGTGGCCTGGGCCCAAAATTCTGTGGTGATGATTGCACGTCCACTTGCGACCAAAAAAGTGAGTGTGATCCTGGATGGGGTAACAAGTGGGCGAAAGCAAAGGAGTGTCCTTTGAAAGTTTGCTGCAGTGAATTTGGATTCTGCGGTAGGTCTCCTCGTCAAGCCAAATGTCCAAGGTATTCAGACGTGGTTCCAGGTACAACAACAGAATTTTGTGGTGACAAAAAAGTCACTTCTCCGACTTGCCCCGGTGGACAAAGTATCAATGAGCGGACGATCGGGTACTATGAAGGTTGGAATCACCAACACAAATGTGGAAGTATGTCATGATGGTGCACCCTTCGCTAAAGACTAGGCTAACATGAGCACACAGCAATGGCACCGAAAGACATTCCGTTGGGCTATTACACTCACATTAACTTTGCGTTCGCATTAATCGATCCGAAGACTTTTCGCGTTGCACCCATGGATCCAGAGACAGCATCTCTTTATAGGGAGGTGACAGGTCTTAAGGACCGGCAACAAGACTTACAAGTCTGGATTGCCATTGGTGGATGGGCAATGAACGACGAAGGACCAACTAGAACGACTTTTTCCGATCTCAGCGCGGACGAAAACGCGCAGGATGCTTTCTTTGACTCATTGGTAGGATTCATGCTCGGAAATGGATTTGACGGTGTAGATATTGATTGGTAAAGACTTCTCACTTTTGCCGGTGATCGTGGGCTGACAAGGAGGCCAGGGAGTATCCTGTCACGGATGATCGCGGCGGTAAGCCGGATGACTTCCAAAACTATGTGAACTTCCTTCAACGTCTTCGAGACCGCCTCAATGGCAGTGGACGTCGTCTTGGGCTATCCATAACGCTGGTTAGTAATCTAGCATACTTCTTTCGGATTCTCACTCATTCATTGTAGCCTGCTTCTTACTGGTACTTGAAAGGGTTCGACATCGCAAATTTGGAGCCATGGGTGGACTGGTTCAACATCATGACCTATGACATTCGTGAGTGTAATGTTGTTATCACCAAGCCTCAGTCAGTGCTGATGACTTCCTCAAGATGGCGTCTGGGACTCCAAAATTAAGTCGCTCGGACCTTACGCATATGCGCATACCAACCTCACTGAGATCGATATGTCTCTAGAGTTGTTGTGGAGGAACAATATAAACCCAGCTAGGGTGATATTAGGTCTCGGGTTCTATGGTCGCAGTATGCTCACTTCCTTGGTCTAGAGCACATAAAACTGATCGGTGTCATAGGCTTCACGATGAAAGATGCCAGCTGCATGAAAGCTGGCTGTCCTTTCAGCGACGGTGCACATGGCGGAGAGTGTACTGGAACACAGGGTGTCCTCTCGGCCAGTGAAATCAACAAGATAATCAAGGATGGCGCGCAGATGGATTTAGACGAAGCCGCAGGCGTCCAAATTGTGACATGGGACAAAGATCAGTGGGTTAGCTGGGATGACAGTAAGACTCTGAAGATGAAAATTGATTATGCAAATAAGAGATGCCTAGGCGGGTCAGTATCCAACGGGCGAAGGTCTTCCGTTACAGCGTCTGCCCAAGCCTTTTGATCTCACGCTGACTATTATTCGTAGTACGATGGTCTGGGCTATTGATCTAGACGATGGGACATTGATCGACACCTTAGGTCAAAGTATGGGCAAGAAGAAGGCATACACTGCTCCTGAGATGCCGCTCTGGGGATCCGATTTAGGTAGTGGTTGGCCTGACGAGCTTTGATCGTCCCATTCAAACCAGCGTTTGATGATGTCTAGTAGCAGACCCGGCCAATTTGTACTATTGGGCTTGAAGGGATGATTACATATGTCTCCCTCGTTGAGATATGATGTCACGCCGAGGATATTTGTTGAGGTTCCATCTTTCCTTTCGTGGTAGGTCATTTACCGGAGACTGTAAGTGAATATGGATGAGAATGAAATTATTAGTTGTCCAGAGTCTCTTATGAAAGGTCTGATAGAGACTCCAAATGATCGGTATGTTGAACCAAGTTTTTCTCCCGGTACTCGATAACATCCTACGTTGATGCACTGTGGTTACTATTCCCATAACGCTACGCATCTCAAAAAAGGCGAAATTTGCCCATGTTCGTCTTGTGAGGATTGCCAACTGTACTCAGTAGCCCAAGTAACACAAAAGCTTGGGAAATAGTCTCAGACCGATTCCGAGGAAACACTTGATATGATAGAGCATCTAAAACGTTTAATGCCAATAGTTGTCTTGCTACAAGCTCAGTAACACCGGCAAAGGACCCACGGATAACGAGCAGACAGCTCCTTTTGGTCTATTTACATGCATCTCCCCTTCTGTATGAGTTGCTTGAACTTGCTGAACTGCGGGCTGGCTGGTTGGTTAATGAAGGCTGGCGCCGCTTTGTTGGCAAAAATGCGATAAAGGTCTTTCAAACCCTGTACATCCGCTGTGCTTGGATTGAGATTCGGAAGGATCCTGCTGCCGTCCGCCTTCAAGAGAACGTCAGCGCGGTGGTCGTTGCCAGGGGAAGCAGACCCTGAGCCCCCTGCTCCACTGGGATACAACATGATCGACTCCCAATCAACTGATGCGCCCGGCAAGCTTGCGTCAGGAGCACGACCACCAGACAGCGGCAAATATTCAGAAGCGCCAAATTGGTATTTCTGGGCAACATTTCGTTGAAGACACATCGCTCTTTGCTCTTCTTGGTCCGTAACCTTGGCTGAGACTTCACCCCAATCCCTTAAGTTCTGACAGTTGAATCGAAAAGGTGATTTCGCTAACGAACTAGTACTGTACGGATACTCCCAGAAGTTCGGATTCTGGTGCTCATGGATGAGGCCCCACACATGACCAAGTTCATGTGCGTAGTTAGCCTCAACATCAAGCATGCCAACATCTGGCTTGTCGCTAAGCAGCATTCTGGGACCGTTCGGCTGCGCACCGACCGATTCCTCTTCGCTGCTCTCAGTGCTACCGCTATTATCTTTCGGTGGTACTCCTACACTTGAAGAGAGAATGCCTTTATCGTTGTGTTGAATGAGTAACACATTCTGGCGGTCGGCCTTGAATCTCTCTTCAGAGACTTCTGTAAGCTTAAACTTGTCCTCCGGCAGACCACTTGCATACCACTTCTGTAGGGCCGATTGAAGCTGCGAGAATAGTTTCTCCTTTGTATCTTGGTTCTCGAAGAAGTAACTGATCTCACCCCGGTTCGGCCATAGAAGGATACCTCCATTCTGGGGCTTAATGGTATACCAGCGCTTGTGTAAGCCCGACGGAACACCCTCTGACGGCATACGGCGGCTGGGTTCCCATAAGCCATGGCCAGCTTGCACTGGCGGAAGTGCGCCAAGAGTTGACAGTAACAAGCAGTAGCATAACGACTATGGATATTATCAAAGACGTCCTAAAGATCGAGTGGAATCATGAAGATCAAGATGTAGGCATACCTTGAACATTGCTCGCAACTGAGTCCCCTAGCGCTTACAAGTCTGCTATAGTAGTTTGTAATCTCCCACCCAAACACGAAGGTCTTCTGGATACAAATGGGAAGAACTAATGTCATAGTCAAGTTATGTCGAGAAGCCAGGTCGAAAGGATTGTAACATATATTTCCTCTTCCGTGAAACTTGTTAGACGCCAGCTTAAGCCAACACCATAACATGGTCCTGACGAGATATTCAATCATAATTCGTAAAGAGACACTATTTTCCTAATTTCACAGCTTAAGATTAAAGGTCACAAGGATGACCAACGTCCACTCTGATGTTGATGTTCAAAGTATCAGGCTCAAAGGGGTGTGGATAACACAGTCGTATCTCAAAACACGTTTCAGACTATATCGAGAAGCTGTGACTGGAAACTGCAAGGTCAGTCAATGAGAGCCGTTACCGCCTTGCTGGTCTAGAATTGCCTGGATGTTAGCCATGTTGAATAAGCGTACATTACGAGGGATTCCTTAATGCAGGACAGGTGCATTGAAAGCTGTGCCTTACCACTGCAGGAAGAGGGTTTCATGATTCGCCCCAAGGTATGCTTCACATGCCAATACGCGCCATAATGTCCAAAATCCCAGCGCTTATTACATCGACGGTCCACGAAAGTATTAGCCATGGTAATTTTTAGCTGCACAAGAGTTCCTTGAAGGATGGCTTCCTGGCTGAGTTGTGAATTGGCGCACATGAGTGAGTCTTTGAAACACTAGCTTTTGCACTTGGCACAGGGGGTTTGTGCCACAGGCAAGATCATCCAAAGCATCAGGTGCAATGTCTAGCCAATGCATCACATTTTGGCTCTTGTGGTTTTTTTGATCCCCCAATTTTTCCCTGTGACCATCAATTGTAATCGAATATCTTCGTCACCCAATGTATGCGCAAGATACAACGGACTGAAGACCAATGGAGTTGTTGTTCTGCATTCTAGCTCTTGATCTCGTTCAGACAGCTGTGGGTCACATGCCAGCTCTTCCAGGCCCGACACAAGCAGGAACTTCTGCAAGCTGTCTTCGGTGGCATATGGTCAAGTCCGGCGAGACTTGCAGCTCAATTGAAAAGCAATATGAGATATCGCATGAAGACTTCCTGGCATGGAATCCTGCGGTCTCACGAGACTGTATGCGAAACTTTTGGGAGCAGTATGTGTACTGCATCTGTGCTCCGTCAACGACAGCGCCTGCACAGGAACGACAATTTCCATCAACATTGGCATGGGCAGCAACGACTGGTTTCCCTCGAATGAGCCAGAGAGGGAGCTTAAGCTCTGGTGAAGCCACTTTTCGCCGGGATACGACAGGACAATCCGCCAAATACCCCATGGGAAATGGCACCGGTCTTACGATTGCAACTGGTACAGGCAGTGCTGGCATCTACTCGATCCGTAAACCTTTACAGTCATGGATTATCAGCACTCCAACAATTGACATGTCTTGGCCGCCTAGACAGCGCAGGCCGGACAGCCATCCTTTTGTAACAAATGGTACCTTGTCAAACCTGGTGATTCGTGTGATGATGTCTGTGCAAGGGCCTCTGTGACGAAAGACAATCTGTAAGGCGATCGGATGCTACTAGTGTCATAACTTACTCTTATAGTCGGAAGTGGAATCCTGTGCTTGGTGACGCTTGCAGTGGCTTGGTTCACAACTGGTTCGTATGTGTCAGCGTACAGCCTCAAGAGTCCTTGACATTCCAATACTTTACCGAAATGGGGAATATCACCGCCCCACCACCATACATGCCGTACACGCCTACTCAATTTCCAACAATGAACTCAAGCTTCACTGCAACACCTACCCAGCCTGGCATTGCGTCTGATTGCAGAGCCTTTCATCAGGCAACAACGGTAAACATATACAGGAAATCGCAATCCGTTCTAGATCTTTGCTAATCAGGAATTGGTCCAGGGTGAATCATGCAGCTATATTCTGGATCAATTCAGTTACATATTAAGGAAAGAGTTCCTCCAGTGGAACCCTGCGCTCCAGGAAGATTGCAATGGCCTCATGCCTGGCTACTGGTATTGCGTAGCTGGCTTTACGTCTGACAACTTACCAATGCCTCCCACCGCAACACAAGCACCGTCTCCATTGCCGTCAGGGGTCCCCAAAGACTGTAAGTCATGGTATCAAACACATTTGTCAGACGGCTGTGATACCATTTCCATGATGTTTGGCACATTTAGCACGGAGGATTTCATCAAATGGAATCCTTCAGTGTGGGAAGATTGCTCTAATTTGAAGGTGAGATCCTTTTTTTTGGTTACAAGTCATTACTTTCGGGACTAGACTGATTAGAATTACTTCACTAAAGGATCAACTTTGGTACTGTGTCGCTATTCCTGAGACGCCAGAACTTCGGACAGCGCCAGTCCCTTCAGGTATAGAGGATCAGTTGCAGATAACAGCAGTCATGGCACCTACGCTGGGTTCGTAACCCATACAGGTAATAGTTTAGCAGCGAACGTAGTATGAATTTATTTGGTAAGAGTTCAGGTTGAGATTCGTTCTGAACGCCTGCGTGCGATACTTCCGTTAATGGAAAGCACTGGAGCCAAAGCAGCCAGCACCTAACGGAGCGTCATCAAAGCCTTGTCTGATCCAGTAGCCGAGCGTCCTAGTGCCTGTGTCAAGCTGCTGTACAGCCCTCCAGAATCGATACCATGGCACAAAATCCTTATCCATTAGCTCCTTGACGGCGCCACTTTCAACTGCGCGAGCCATCAGATCATGTTGCATTTGAGCAGATATCGCAACTGTACATTTCTTCAGACTCGCAGAACATGCTTGTACCATTGTGTCAAATGCTCCCAACAAATGACTTTCGTATGCCTCAAGCCTTCTGCTAGAGGAAGCAGCAGAGTAAACATTTGTGTGGATGGATATGCTGAGACTTTTAAGACTAGGGAAGTTGATGGGAATATGTTTGACACCATCTTGAAAAGCCTGCCATCCAACCTGACCTTTTTCTGAAAGATCTCGTGATGGATCTGGCAAATACAAGTCCCATACAAGCTCCAGCGATGTTATGATACTAACGCGGTGAGGCAAGAGTACGTTGGGTAGACAGCGCGGTAGAATAGTGTCTTTTATATGAAGCGTGTTTGCGCTGTACAGCAGGTCGATTGTCTCTGCATAACTAAAACAATGTCTAAATCAGTTGCCCTGTGTGGCCAATCTCTAGCTGGGAACACCTACGCTCGTCGACACGTCAAAAGCCAGCCCATCACTCCAACGAAACAATCTTCTGGACATGTGCCCGGAAACAGCGGGCATGCCAATCCCCCATCTCTGCAGTTGTCGTAGAAGAACTCCTGACGTGGGAGGCGGCGGCAGACGCTGCTCCACCAGTGCCACCCCTGACGAACATTACATCGCTTTCTTGTGTGGCTATCGGCATGGAGGTGTTCTGCCTCCAATGACTGCTCAATATTATTGTATTGCAAGTCCATGTGGATCGTTCTATTCCCAAAAGCATGGACGTATATTTGCTGACGTATTTCAGGCGGTGTTTTCATAAAGAAGTAACTTGTTCGGAGGCATGAGTCGCGTATAAGACTCTCGTGAGAATTGAAAGGAGTCAAGACACATTGACGTCCGGCTGGCAGTACTGGCAATTCGTCGGCGATGTCAGCATCCTTGTGTTGAGGCTTTCTGTCTTGCTGAGTAGTCCGTCTGACTTTTTGGCGTAGCCACCTCAATAGCCTCGACATGTTTCTTACATGCTGGGGTATCGTGGACGCTCACTTTCAGACCGAGGAAAGGGGAGATTCATGCAAACCCTTTATCCAGCCGCAATCCTGCATTCCATCCTGACGGAAGGTCTTGTAGCACGGAAAGAGCGACGGAGGACGCACCACTTTCACCCTGCATCAGCGCTCCCTAAGCGCCATATGCACGATCACCCCGTACGCACACAGGGATTGAGGCATAGAACACTGCGGCCCGGTCGATTCGGGAGGATTGAACAATTTGTCGTACGACCACAGAGGGAAGACCTCTAGTTCTAGTCGGGCCGAGGGTCGGTCAAACATTAGGTGGCCCCGCAAGATAAGCAAAAAGTGTTTGATTTAGGGGGCCTTCTAAGGGTAAGTCCCCGGGGATAGCGCCTTAAAACAAAAACTCTAGGCAGTTACTTAGCGTACGATAATCCGCTAAATTTGGCGGGGCCACCTAATGTTTGACCGACCCTCGGGCGCTTAGGATTGCGTACTTTAAGGGTCCAGCCAGCAGGTCTGAGAGATATGCATCTGTGATTAAAAATACAGTTGCTTTTGCCTCATACCAATGTGGCCTCATACAAGGCCACATTCAGGGAAACTACCCCGGTATTTGTGGCCATGGTTGCATAGCGGGAAGCTATCGGCTTGTCGTTTGCAAAGGTCGAAGAGAAACGAGACGTAGTTCTTGGGTCGCTCAAGAGCAGCTTCTTGCAAAAGAATGATGTTGATTGACTATTTAATCTACTGAAGTTTTTGCCGCCGACTCTGATGCACACTGGCTAGGGGACTGGTAACGGTGATGCCCTTGGTACATCCACACAGCGAATAGACATTGAAATCACCACATCTGGCCACCGGTCCAACGTCAAATAGGCTGCTTTCTCCATTGCGCACCCTGTTGCCTCCTTCAAACTCCGCCTTCCTCCCATTTGCCGCTGCTCCTATTGGTTGCGCTCATATTCGTGCAACTTCTCAACAGGCACGTCTTTCAATTGACCTTCGACGTTACAACTTCTCGTCCAGGTGAGGCAGGTTCCTAGCTGCAGACTAGTATTCCCTACGAGTTCGTCCTCTGCTGATGTATTGCCCCAGACTGCTTCTGACATCCACAACTGTGCACCACCCTTGGGGTCACTGTACAGACAGTCCTGTGAGAAGACGCGTTAGCGTAAGCGGAAACGCAGGGGATACAGGACACTGACTCCACATTCCTCAGACTTGAAAGTGTTAATCGGCTTCCCTACGGCTTTAGGCCAACAAAGGAGGCCACAGGAAGAGAGAGCTCCGCTGATTCGACAGGCTTCTTCGGCGTTTGCAGGGCTGCAGCCATCTGGTGCACCATAGGGAGTGAGCTGGCTCTCTTCTCCCTGTGGCAAGCTAAGCGAGCCAGCAATGAAGGCGCTGAAAGCGATGATTGCAGGAGACAGATTGGTGGAGGCTTTCATCTTGATCAGGGAGATGCTGATGATAATGGGCAGAACGAATGATCAAAAATATTCACAATGAGTTTGATAACGCATGTGCAGAGAATCAGGGTAAATAGCCACTTCTTATGTCTGTGGCCGTAATGCGGTCGCCATTTTTCGCCAGATTATGAAACACTGGCGAGAAGGACTTGGAGAAGGCTGTGATACACTGATAGGATTGTAGGCGGTATTCAAGGGGCCAAAAGCGGGAACATCCCTCAGAACGTTCCGATAAAATGTGTATAGAGTAAGCCACAGGGGTCGCAGAACCGTCGAGGCTATATCCTCTCGACCTTGAACAGCGGGTTTTCACCAGGAAAGACCCCAAATAGGCCAGCGGATGATGTGAAAATATAGCAAAAATAGAAGCGCGAAGCATGCGGCTCACTACAAGTTTCACCAGAGGCTGAAACGCGACGGGAGAAATTGATGACCGAATCCTATTTCCTTGCCAATATAGATGCTTTTATTCGTCGTACTGACCTGGTTAGAATGCTTGTTGTGGCTTCCAAGCCGTGTCTCAAGTTCGATAGAACATGTCTCGTCAAGCCTTGTGATTCATGCTATATTTTAGAAAAGCCCCGTCAACAGGAGCCTGGGTCTACTCACATGAGCGGGATAAGACGCTACAACATTCGTGGAATCATTCCGATGACATTTGATGGGTCTCTCCATGCATCATCCGAGAGCAACTGCTTTGAAAAGTAATTCAAGAAAACAGCTTCAGGGATGCCAGGCACAGATAGAACGTTGTCGTGCTTTCCAGGTTTGTATGGTATGAGAAGCAGCATAACAACAAGTCAATAGAGTTTCTTGAGCTCTCTTGACAGATATCTCTGTCGCAGCAAAGCCTCGCCAAGTTCGTAAAAATAGACAAAGCTCCTGGGCCTAGTCGATGTGAGGCTCAAAAGCCAGGCCACTTCTCGCTGCAAATGAGTAGTTCCATGTCTCACGCAGGATGTTACAGACAACAGCACTGCTTGACGTGGCTTTGCAAGTGTTATCGCTATATCGAGCTTTGTTGCCAATCATGCGCATGATTAGGGAATGCGTCAGAAACACTCTCTGGACGCATAAAGAAGCCATGTACTCATCATTGGATGAAAGAGTCCAATCTTTCAATTGTTCTCACGATAATGCTGTCCACCATCTCTTTTATGACATTGGGTTTCATCCTCGCCTCGTTAACCGGAGACGTTTATGGAAGAGTGATATCCCGCGCAGAGGAGAATCCTGCACAGTCCGTACATCTTCTGCCCTATAAGTTGAGATTCTGACAGTGAATTAGGGATTCTGCAGGGTCGATCCCGTATCTAGTGCCAAATACGAAAACTTTCCTGGTTCTTCAAGCCAAGCCGAATGCAGCAGAACTATCATCTCTGGCACTTGACAATCTTGCCTTATCCGAAAGCTACAAGATCGTCGACGCCGCGACCGCAGCAGGCGGTCCCGACGAGCCCATCACGGGCGACATCAATCTCTCGATCCCTTACCAAATACAGATGAACGTAAGCAGATCTGATCCCGAGGATAGCCACGCCCGTTTGACCTTTAGAGATGCCTTCAATGTGATAAGGGGCGCTCAGGATAAGATTGCACAGCTTGGTAACAAGGAGATGGATATCAGTGTCTTTCGTATGGAGAACACGCAATCACCATCAATCGCGATTGGCACAGCTTCGTTTAGTGCTCTAAAAGGTACTGCAGAGGCTCAATCTGCAGGTGCGATAAGTCAGCATGCTGGAACTAGCCCAGATGAACAAAGAGTATCCCAAAGCAGCTCAAGCGGTCAAGACGCTTCGTCAAAGCAAGAATAAGGAGAGTTTGAAGCTCCGGATGTCTCATAAGATTATGTAATACAAAGCTCTGCAGAAGGCCACCAACACGTGAGGGCGGACTTCAGGCGTTTGGAGATACTTGAGTGGAACAGATTCGGCGTTCGTATGTCACGATAGTGTGCCTTTGTGGTATATCACTGAAGCCCGGTCACCAATATTTGATGTTGGTCTTGTACGATCAGGATAGAATATAAAGGTTGTCAAGACTGTCGCTTTCGATCAAGCCGTCCAAATAGCCCACAGTAATGCTGTTGTCTAGGTCGTTGTCTAGCCATAGCGAAGGATAGAGGGTTTCTTCCATGTATCCCGAGCCATAAATCTTTTTACAACTTTCAAACCTCTTCAAAACATTCTCTTAGCAAGAGCGCGTAATGCATGGGAAACCCCTCGGATGCTCTGTTTCGTTCGCCTTGCATGGGCAAAGTTTGCACCCTTGCGCGTCGTTGTCTTTACTCGATTGGTCGTCGTGAAAAAACAACTCTTAGTTTGGCACGGCGCCAAGACAACCCTATCCAAAGAGCCGCCAACCGCCCCCACTAGAATTACTACTTCAACAACATCACCCGTCCAACACCTCTGCTCTCTACAGCTCGTGAAACCACCATCCATTTCTGGCCACCGTCCGCAATCATGAATAGCATTCTAGCCACGCCGTCACCGCCTCATCATCTCCAAAATCCTCGTCTCTCCCCATCACGCTCCAGTAAGATCTACTTTCTTTGAAGGATCCGAAGGCCTGCTGACATGTCCAACAGTGTCACATCTCAACCCAAGTTCGTCTCGAAAACGGAAAGCAGAAGACGATGAATCTACAGACATCCGCATGTCCCCATCTCCACGGTCACACACACTGTCATTGCCATCAAGTCAACGGCCAAGCCACAAACGATCTCGAACAGCACCCTTAGGCCGACCTCTTTCCTTCTCCCGCCTACTCGAAACACTTGACGCAGAGTCATTAAGAGGTGTGCTGCAGCAAATATGTATACGGCATCCCACTTTAGCAGAAGAGGTAGAAGCAACGTCTCCTCGGCCTAGCGTGGCTTCCGCACTCTCCGTACTCAAATCCTACGAGACAGCTTTGTCAGCTTCGTTTCCTTTCGGTGGTGATCACTCATCCGACTATGCGTACAATCGAGTACGGCCAACTTTGGTACAGCTTTTAGATGCCTTAGCCGATTTCGTCCCACACTTCCTGCCACCCAACGAGACTCAGGCATCCACATCATTACAATTCCTCGACGGAGCTACTGAAGTCATACATAGGTTACCCAATTGGCAGAGCTTCCAGAACAGTCTTCACAAGCAAGAAGCGTATGAGGAGATATGCCGGGCTTGGGTTGTGGCGATACAGGAAGCTGGAAAGAGAGCTGGGGGCATGCAGTTGAAGTATGAAGGGTGGGAACAGAGGATTAGCAAGCACAATGTTCAAAGTGAAGGTAGACTGCAAGATGCTGTAGTGGAGCTGGGTAAAGCGGTCGGTTGGATATCTGCGGGTGGGGAACAGCCGCCTGGCAATGCACAGCTGAACAGTGTGAGGCAGGAGCTGTTGAGTGGAAACTATGGATCGAGTATCCCTGTGAGAGTCGGACCATGGTAATATACAGGCATTCTTCAGAAGTACAGAGATAGACGGTATCTCTAGCATGGCATTGCGGGTGGTCAGCGTGTGTTGCATAGCATGTTGGCGTGTCTTTAAAGTTTGATAAGGGTTGTTTGCATCTATAAAGGTAATGAAGCATTATGATACCAAGCATCACAACCAGACGGGAATGTGACTTTCAAGCATTGGGTTCGAGTCGTGAGGTAACGGCAAAGTGAATTAACCTGACAGTTGCACCATTGAGCTTTTTCGACGGATCGCTTTACCACTGCCAACATCTCTCTTTTTCACTTTTACTAAGTCCCTCGTGGCCTCAGTACTGTGGGCACGAGCATTGGTTTACTAGCTTCATTGACGAATTTGGCCATGGCGCTGCTATTCTCTTTCTACATTTTTGAGACGAGTATGATTTCAGTAGTCTCGTTTTTTCTCTCTTGATAGAAGCTAGGCGAGCTCGCATGATTATGGTCGAGGTTCATCCTACTTTACCAACCACCGACGTGCGCGAAACACCAAACTGAGAACCGGACACCATCACCTCCGGTTGGACCGCCCCTTTCTGACTGTTCGAATACTACCCCATCAACCAGCATACGCACTCGGAGTCTAGCAAGCGGTAGATAATGGCTATCCTAAATGACATCGAGGTCACGATTCAAGTTGATGGTGTTGATTTACCAGAATACGATGATAAGGAGGATGACGACAAAGGCTTGAACGAAATCGCCAAGTATATCCAAGCGCCTTCTGAACAGGCCTTTACGATCAAGTTCCGAGTATCAAAGACTTTCAATATGACTTCGAACTGTCTTGCTTTCCAATACTCCATCGACGGGATGGTGACAAGCACAGCGCTCATGCAATCTGATTGTCTTGAGGCCTGCGCTTTAGACTGGTCTCGCGTCGAGAGCGGATATGCTATCAACGACGAAAAAGGCTACGATACACGGCAATTCGTCTTCGGCGAAATCAACGTTGGTGAGGATCCAATCGCCCCTGGTAACACTTCGATATCTCATAGATTCATAGTCGAAGACCCCGAGCTTGTCAGCATGACAAATACGATCGACTTGGACGAACTTGGTACAATCACTTGTAAGGTGTACCGACAAGAGGTGCTCCAACAATCTTCACCAGACGAGCATCTACAGATGTTGAAGAAGCGGTCAGTGCTCCGAAAAGAATTATCGATGAAGCAGCAAGCATTGAAGGGTCGAGCATTGAGCCACAATGTGTTGTGAGCCAGGTTCATACGCCGCCGATAACGCCAGAGACTGATCGCACTAGGGCCGGCAAACGTCTGAATGCCGATAAGAGAAAATCAAGGCTCTACAACACAAGATCTGTGAAAGGTCTCGAGTATCCAATCGCCGTCTTTACATTCAAATATCGTTCAAAGAGCAAGCCGCTACTATCCTTGACCAGAATTATCCCCAACTGACTAAATTTCACAGAATCTCTACAAAGCCTTCTGGTGATCCCACGGTCACCAAGCCCGGTGCCACTCGATCAACGAGATATTGACACCTTGACAGCGGAGGAATTGCGGGAAGTCTTAAGGCAATATGTTCCGCAAAGGGTCAACAGGCTAGTCTCTGCAACAGAAAGCGGCTGACGATCGCGCAGGGTGCCATTGCGGAAGCAGGCCAGCTTAGAATCAAGTTGGAGCAGCTGCAGTCCTTGCATACCGTTAGGACAGAGAACGATGAGGAGTATCAGGAACTACGGGACACGGCGCTAGTCCAAACGGCTCAACGATGGTCTTTCCGCCATGGAGAGACCATCGATCTCGAAAAATAAGCTGTTCGACAATGTCACAACCCTTGAAAGGCAGCACTTTTGCAATTTCCAGCTACCATATATAAGCCAGCATAAATCAACGTCAACATCGCACATATGAAGAATCAGGCCTGCAGCGAACGTGCTCTATGGGGGTTGAAGATCAAAGACAAGTCTAGAGGGAGAATCATCGTGAGTGAACAGTCAATAGCATATACTATCATCATGATATAGAGCTTGAAACATATTTTGTACATCGATACTTACAACAGCATTATCTGCCAGCATCAAATCCGTGCATTTCAACCGCGGGAGTGTTGCCATAGGTACTATTTCTGCCTGCTTGGGTGCTTTTCCGCGTTCTTGAAGACCCAAGTAGTTGGGTTACCTTCTCAGGCATTTAGTAATCCGCATACACCTTCCGGAGAAATCGACGCGTCTTATGGATTAAGCTGTTACACTTGATCATCAGGCATCTATCATTGACTGCGAGCAGATTTATGGGGGGATAGTGCTTCCAAACTGCGGACACAACTTCGACGTATTCCTCCTCGACATGCCCTATGGATATGAAATTCTCCGTGTCTGAAGCCCATCTTCCACGCATCACGTATGCTGCCGTCATCATCAATGCTCCCTTAAGAGGAAGTCACCCTTCCCTAGAAACTTCTTCTTCTGCAATTTAGAGTTCTGGTCCTGACGCTAGAAGGGTTCACCCCTGCACCGGACAGCGCTAAGCGGCCTCAGGGGGTGTTTCCGGGAGATAATGCGTACATATTGTCATGGGTACGCATTAAATAAAATGTCCGGTGCAAGGGTGAACAAATTACTATCTATTTGACACTCCTAAGACCTCTCACATCGTGACTTCTTGAAAATGTGATGCCTTGCACGCTAGTCACGCATAGTCTGTCACAGTAACATAGCTAATTGACACTGCCAGGTCTCTATCCCGATTGTTCCAGTGCAATTGAATGTCATTCCTGTGTATGCGCAGCCCAAAGGTTGGGTCAGCATAGCGTAAACACTGGCGTTTTCCTAACATCATTTGCAACATCAAAACTCGAAGTCTACCAGAAAATAATCATTTTGCACATCAACAGTGGAGCCATCATGGCCATCATTAAGAAGATCGAAATGGCAGTCCAAGTAAACGGCGTTGACCTACAGGAGTACGAAGATCCTGATGATAGCGGCGAAAACCTGCATCAAAGCGTCAAGTACATTGAGGTCGTCGCTGAGGCGCCATTTGTACTGCGATTCAAGCTTCCGAAGAACTACAACTTGCCGCCAAGAGTCGGCCTACTATTCGAGTTTTCCGTTGATGGGACGACTGATACTTTCTTTATGGAACGCGATATTCTGATAAATCCTGTTGCTGACTGGTCTACTATTCAAAAGGGCATGAGATTCTATGGCAAGAATGGCCCGGAACGACGACCGTTCTCGTTCAGAAAAATTGATCTTGGTTTGCCTCAGATCAAAACCTAATTTACGTCCCTTAAGACTAATCACAATCGCTAGTTGAGGATGCAGGACGCCGAAGCACAACAAAGCTATCACCTTCAGAATTGAGAGGCCTCGGAGTCATAAAGTGCAAGGTCTTCCGCAAATTTTTGACAGGCGAAGGGTCTGTGAGCACCTACAATGAATTCTTGAAGAGCCGATCCGATCCAAAAGGTGACTTACGAATTGCTGAGAAGGCGCTGAAGGGTCAAGCTCTCTCTCATGGCGCCCGGTGAGCAAGGTTCCGTTCCCGAGTGGTCTCAAGGTGCTCACTATTAGCGATAGATTTGGCTCAGGAGTCCCGGAGACAGTGACCCGATTGTATACCACTGAGTATATGGATAGTCCAGACCAGCCATTAGCAGTGTTCACATTCAAGTACCGTTCGAGAGGCAAGCCATGACCATTCACACTGTGACTTCCGCTGACGGCAGTACTAAGCGGCACTCCAAAGCCTGATAATTATCCCACGCTCGCCAACGCCGACCCCTCTCGAGGAACGTGACATTGATACGCTAACGGCAGAGGAGATGCGAGAGCTTCTGAAGAGGCAACAAGTAAGCTCATCAACCAAATCTGTTGGAGACCTCGTACTGACAATAAAGCGTGCGCCAATATCACGCTCCCGAACCACCGAAACCGTTAAACCTGAGCGGCGCCGCGGCGTCAAGCGAGAGCGAGATGAAGAGTACGATTCTATGCTCGCCAATGCCGTCGAACACCCTGCTCGACATCGGCCTTTCAGACACGGGGAGGTCGTGGAGCTGAACGACTGAACTGTCTCCAATACGAAGCAAATAAAAACAACGCAAATCACGCGGCTGATCAAGGCACGTACTGGTTTGGTAAGACATCAGATTGAGGCTCACGGAGTAGTCTGAACTAACGAGCGTGCTATCAGTACACTGTCACGACGAGATATGAATACGATCGAGGTCAAGACAGAGGTAAAGCTTATGCAATTATCATGTTACATTCACGTGAGGTAGCAGAATTCTATAGCGTGCATCAGCTTATTGCATGATATTGAGGACATTGAACGTGCCAATTCTACCTACATGTCTCAAACACTCAAAGCACTGTCCGTTGTGACGGACACATGGACCGCATAGCTCTAATCTCATAGCCACAAAGATGTCTCATCAGGATATCTTACAACCTCTCACGCATCCCTTGACTTACCAAAAGTCGCAACCTCCTGCTGCGGACTCATCAAATATCGTCTCTCCAACTCATGATCTCGCTCATGCCAACTATATGGCTCAGCATAACCAAGGACCAGTCTTTTCTTATGAAAAGCCATATGATATAGCCGGATCGAAACGAACGTCTTTTCATCATCCCTAAACCCTACCAAACGAGTCCTGTACTGCAAAAGTGCCCGCCTGAGAGCCTCGACGTTCTCGTCCCGATCATTCTTGGCTCGCAGTGTCATAATAAGACAATCTGCGTAGGTACCTAAGTAGCCGATCATATCTCCAAAGTGCTTGATATCTTCTACAGTAGCGTCGTCCTCAATGTTGGCCTCCCGCGTTATCCCGTTCACCGTGATCGGTTTTCGCACGCTTCTGCATGATGTCGCCCAGTCGTTGGACATTTTGGAGAGGTTTTCCAGCTTGAACATATTATCGTATATTTGCTAGAAGTAACCGGGATTGATTGCTGGGTATTTGGCAGCCAGTGGACGGAGTGCAGGATTTATGTCGTAAGCGTAGAATCCAGTGCCGTCGAATTGATTTCCGCTGGGTTGAGGGGGGTAGATCCCATACCCAGTATAGTAAGTTCCATAGTCCACAGATCTGCGATCGGCTTCGTTCTCCCGGGTGAGTGGTACATGCCATGGAACACCTCCTTCTGTTTTGACTTCGTGGTTCCGAGCGAGGTGGACATTGTTGTCGTATTTGTGGTGAGGAAGGACGCCGTCTTCATTGTTATTATCTACATGGGTAGCCCACGGTATTCCCTCTTGTTCTCTTAGATAATTGTATTGGTCATAACCACCACCGTCTGTTCTTAAGTCTTTGTTGTCCTCGTCGGAGAGTGCCTCCGAAGGTGTTCCTTCCTCCTCCTTCAGTTCCTGGTCATCGCTAAGCTTTTCGTCATCGTCATCCTCCTGGTAGTGGATTATAGTGTCCTCTTCTTCCTCAACGTGCGAATAACTTGAAGGTTTCCTTGCGAGTCTTTCTGCTTCCTTTCTTCGCCTCGCAGGCGATCGGAACTGCGGGATAGCTGCTAGATCTGGGCCTGATTGACGTTGTTAACGCCGGTTATTCGTGACGAGCTTGACAGTCTTTTGATTTGTGTCCTTCTTAGTCGCAAGCGCTTTGCGACTTGAGGCGCATGCAGGTGGTTGAGGCTTTTGGACACGGGTTTTGGCTGGCATTGTAGTGTCGCAATTGAAAGCTTGGAGAAATGGAAATTGACGCGGTATGACGGGAGTGCACGTGACGAGGAGATTGCCTTGGCAGGGGCAGATTGCAGATTGAGTGGTTCAGGGGTAACTGCAAAATCATAATAATTACAAAACCCAAATTACTCCCTCTTCAGCTCTTATAACAGCTTGAATGCCTTCAGATCACTCAGTCGACCCTTGCGCACAGTGTCACTTTCTCCGTCGCTATCGTGGTCTGCGTCATTGCCCTTAGATTTAGCCAGCTTCTTAGCAAGCTTCTCAGTCTGTCTCTTAAGAACACCTTTTGCAACTAATTCGTCCTCCATCTTGCGGATACGAGACTGTCGCTGTTCATTCGTCATCCACTCCTCTTTGAAAGGCATTGTTGGAGTGTCTAGTGATGACCGTCGCTGATCAGGATCCTTCGACGTCTCCACACCTGTGCTGCGTCGTGCGTTCTTGGACCGTGGTTTCGAGCTCTGCTTAACATCTTTGGGTTCCTGATTGATAGGGGCTTCCGCTTGGACGGTGACATCTTCAGCCTGCTTTTGAGAAACAGTGGATTTAGTAGCAGGCGGTGATGCCACCTCTGCCCTAATTTGCTCTTCAGCTGCGCTGTTGGTTGTATGATTCTTCTTGGGACCCTCGCCTGTCTCAGTCTTCTTTTCGTTCACAGCCTCTTTTGCGCTCTTCTTCGCCTCGAAGTTCTCTATAGGCTCGCCTTCCAGCAAGTGGAAGTTGATTGCCTGGTCTAAAGAAGCCCCTTTTGGCATGAAGTCATCATCTTTATTTGGGCGATACAACATAGCACCGCACTTGTCAAAGATCTTCTCTATGATGAACAGAAATCGCTTATCAAACATATTCGACCACTGGCGTTCAGCATCTGACAGGGAATGCTGTTTGCTGACGCGGTGCTTCATTCCTCGGCAAAAGAATTCCAGGTATATGACGGTTCTCGAAAGGTATCCACGATCTGGATTAAGTTGCCTCTCTAACTCTTCTCGCTTCTCGTGTGACTTATTGAGTTTTTGAAGCGAATCGTCATACATTTTAGTCAGAATGTCATGCTCTATTTCCTCGCGGTGCTTGTGTGCCTCTCTAAGCTTCTGCAGCAAATCGTCACGAGTCTCAGTGAGCGCTTTTACCCTGCCTTCAGCGCACCCAAGCTTTGCTTCAACACCAATAGATTGTTCTGCAAGTATAAGAGTGGCTGCTAACAAGGCTTTGTTAGATTCTTGTTGGCTTCGTTGAATTTGTTGGCACTCTTGGATTTGTTGACTTTGATGAGATTTGCCCAACAGGACGTCAATAGACCAGTGGGCAGCATCAGCAAGCCGTTGCCTGGAAGAGGCGGGAGGGCCTTCGTCACTCGCTGAGGATACTTTGGATATGACCTTCTCATAATCCTGTATCCAGGCTAACAACTGGTCCAGTAAGGACGTACTTGAAGCAAGATCGTCCTCCTTTGTAGATAGTGAACGTAGAGGGCGTGTGTCTAAGATCTTCTCAAGTCCACTCGGATTGGTTAACAGTCTTTCATCCAGATGATGTACTGCAGTGGCAGTCTTCTTTCCCCGCGATTCCTGGACGGGAAGTATTGTCTGACCGAAAGGTAGGTCAAGTTCGCTACGAAGTTCTAGGTAGATTGATAGATTATCTTCGTCCTGCTGTGGAGTTTGAGATGTCTCCTGTAAACGTGGATCTACTGGCAGGTTTCCCTCCTGGTCTGTCGACATTTTGCTGACTTTGGACATAGGGTGTGCAAAGGAGAACATAAAAGGAAAATGCGGTTTTCCAAAGACAATGATCGAGTGTGACATGGTGTTTAGTGTTTGAAGGAAACAATGAGGATAAGTGACACTTCAGTAGAGTTAAACCCCGCAAATGTGTCACGGGAAATCATATGGAAATTTGAGATACGCTTGACACATTGTATGTGAAGAAGGCGTGATATGAGCCAGATCATTATGTATCCTGTAAGTGACACTGGAATTGGAAAACTGTGTCCTTACTGTGCTGTATTGTTAGGATGAAATCCCCCCAAGGGTGGAGGAAGTGGTTGAGGAGTGACTCTAAGAGTTGCTTGTTTGCAGAAGTATCGCCATTAAAAGTTCAAATCCAACCTTTCCAGAGTCATTCAACCCCCCATAACTCTGAAGTTTTCTCCAAGCTCTGGTCGGTCCCTTTCCGTCGTTGTCACGTTCTCCACTGATGTCGTCTTCCTGTATTCGTTGTTAGGAGATCGCAATAATTCCGCTTGAATACACATTCACAGTGTACCACTAGTGATGTTTGGCAATAAAATTGTCCTCTTCTTGGCGAACGCGTGACTGTCGCTGCTGGTTCGTTAACTATTCGGGCTTGAATGTAGGAGTAGATACGTACGAGGAAGCCTGTTTCAGGCTATTATTCTTCGTCGCGTCCAAGCGTTGGGTACGTTGGACTCCTTTTCGCGGAAGTTTTGAGGCCTGTTCGCGACTTTTGGAAGGCTTCTCATCCCCAGACATGTCCATCCAGCTGTCATCTACGTCTGGTACCTGACGATGGACACTGTCTGACGCAGCAACTTCTGGTGTTAATCCTTTCCCAACCGTGCCGTTGGAACTGCTGCGTATTTCGCCATCCTGACCAGACCTGATTTTCTTTTTCTTTTGAGTGGTTACGGCCTCGTCTTGCAGCAGGTAATTGATGTACGCGTCTGCGTCCTCACCCCTAGGTAGCGACATCTGGCTCCGTTCCTCCCTATACAATGGAGCGCCCGACTTCTCGAATACCTTTTCAATGATATGCAGGAATCTCTTGTCAAATATTTGTGACCATTGCCGAATTAAGCCAGAGATTTTGTCTTGCTTGCTGGCACGCTGCTTAAGTGCTCGACAAATACCATCAAGATAGATACGGATTGTCTGGTGTTCCAGGCTGTAGAGAGTCTCTTTGTGAGCCTTTCTGAATTTATCACGCGTCGTATGAAGCTCTTTGCGTAAATCAATTGCCTCATGAAGTGCTTTCTCGTAATCATCAGAGCGCTCTTGGCGGGCTTCGCGGGCTTTATGTAATTCCTTTCTTGCTTCGACCAGCTCTTTCTGGGTTCTATGATAGCCGTCTTGTAATTCAGCATATGTCTGACGCTTCATGACTGCGTGAAAAGGGTCGCTTATTCCAGTCTTGCTGAACAAGTAGTGGACAAACTTTTGGGGGGCTCTAGCAAGGCTCGAATTCGAAAACATGCTCAAGCTTTGGGAACCTCCCGTGTCGCGATCATCTTTCTGATCTCCAGTTGCTACCTGGTGTGGAATTTCTGAGGTACCAAGTCGTTCTTCAGACCTTATTGCTAGCTGCTGGTTGTTGTTTGAGGGCCTGTCGTGCTCATGAGTAGCCTGTACCACCGCATCGTTCACCGTTCCGACGACACGTTTGGGTTCGGGATCTGACATTTGAATATTCGGCTCAGCCGGGGAAGCGATTTTACCACTTATTTGAACCTCATTTGGTACTGATGCGGGTAGTATCGTTTTAACAAATGGCAAGTGAAGTTCATTTCGTAGTCCAAGGTAGTATGACAGATCATCGCTGCCTTCTTGTGGGGTTTGAGGTTTGTCCTCTTGCGTTAGGGTTTTCGCTCCGTTCTGCCTTAAGAATATCGACATTTGGCCATTTCGCTGGGAGAAAGAAAAGAGCAGATTGGATGATGATCGGCCTTAATCAGCTCGCAGATGAGGCGAGTCAGTGTGTAGTGTCGTAAGCAAACAATCAAGACGGGCGTGAGGCCCCGCTGTGTCACGGAAGATTGCATACTAAGTCCATACCAGCGCGATCGTTTCAACACATGAAGTGTCAAAGAGATGTGATGCAGGCTACACCGGCTGGTCTAGTGTGGTATGCAGTGACGTTCTTCTCATGTCTACATACTTTCACCTCCCATGCGTACACAGATGCTCGGCAATTGGTCCTAGAGCCTTGACTTTTCGCTGACCAATGAATACGTCTTTGGGTACGATTCTGGACCGGTGTAAGTGTCATGTCAGGCCACTCCCTTCAACAAGAGACTCACCAAGCAACGTACGGTCGATCTGTCCAACGTTCTGAATTCCACCAACGTTCAGCAGGATGTCGAAATCAGCTAGCAACCCCTTCATTACATGTCTCACGCCTGGCTCGCCCATGATGCTCAACCCCCAGACCCACAGTCTCCCCACCCAAACGAATTTCGCACCTAAAGCCAAAGCTTTCACCACATCGGCAGCTCCCCGGACGCCGCTGTCATACATTATATACAATTTATCGCCCACAGCGCTTACAATATTCTCTAGGGCGTCCAAACTAGCAATAGCCCCATCGACTTGTCTACCAGCATGATTACTGACAACAATGCCATCACATCCTACCTCAACAGCCTTCTTCGCATCCTCTACGCTCTGAATCCCCTTCAAGCAAAATGGCTTTCCTCCAGAAATCCGTTTCCACGTCTCAATCAGCCAAGGCATCTTCTCCCAACTCCAAGCTCTTCCGTGCCACACATTGTCAATCCACAGCGCACCAGCCTCATTCAGCTGCTTCACTGGATCAATGCCATGCTCTCGTAACCGTTTCTGGAACACTGGATCACTGAGCCCCAAATCAGCACCAATGCCGTGGTAGAAAGCGTAGTTGCTCGTAGCGACATCGTCGTGACGCCAGCCTAGCTGCCACGTATCTGTGGTGAGGATACAGGCATCGAAGCCGGAATCGAAGGCGCGGGTTAGGAGGGAGATTGTTAACTCGTCATCATGTGGCATGTAGAGCTGGAAGAAACGTGGGGAGGAAGGACCGTTGGCCCTACCGACATCCTCAATCGGCTGCGAACCAGCGGTCGAGAGACAGTAGGGAAGGTTCAGCTCGCCTGCTACTTTCGCGACGGGTAGCTCGCCTGATGGATGGTAGATCTTGTTGATGCCGATGGGTGCAAAGCCGATAGGTGCAGCGACTTTATGGCCAAATATCTCCGTGCTGCTGTCGCGGACGTTTGTGTCGACAAGCTGGCGCGGGATTATGCGGTGCCGGAAGAAGGCTTGCCGGTTTGCGAGATGAGTATGTGAAAGGCCTGCGTTGGAAGAGGCGTAGTACCAGCCATTCTCGGTGAGCTTCTGTCTTGCGAGCTCTTCGAGCTTGTCGGGATGGGTATTGAATGGCGGGACTTCTCCGTCATTAGATTTCCAGAAATTCTCACGCTGGTAGAGGGCAAACTGAGGCGTGCTTCGGTATTGTATGTTAGGGTTCTTTGGGTCAGACATCTTTTGGGAAGTAGATGAACAAGATGCAAGATCGAATGATTCAAGGCTATGGACGCTCGCAAACGAAGTCTTATGGAGGTTAATTAGGAATAGGAAGAAGTCAAATCGCGCATGGCAATGATCTGAAAGGCATTGACGGGAATGTAGGATGACTTCATCGTTACGGCAGCTCGGAAATAATCGTGCAGACCTCGGATGATAGGATCTGACGCTTCGTTTTGAATATTCAAGATAAGGTTGTGACCGTTGAGATTGTAGTTTCTGGTTCTTAATGACCGTTAAGCTAATAAGTCAGACACTCATATCGCTTTAGCAACTGCAAGGTTCAAGCGATCGTGGTTACTAAGATAGGTCCACTCATGTTGCATCAAAGCGTACAGACGTCTAAGGATTTTCCGAATAGCCAGAAAGAGGGCTGCAATCAGAGCATATGGATTCTACCAAGTATTCCTATACGAGCACTCGAGATAGTGCCGTAATTGGCCTTAATAGCAGAATTGTCTGACGCGTGTCAGGGAATACGAGCGCTTGAGCTTCTTCCCTCCCTTTCCAGTTGCAAGCAGTCTTCCATGCGGCGTGGGTTGTTGTGTTCCAGAGTGCTTCCTTGAGGCGGAAACGAATCCTGGCGCTTAGCGGCAGAAGGCATGCGCTCCATCAGATGTAGGTATCGCTTGTTGTTGATACTCGGGAATTTCTCAGAAGCCGGGCTCACGATTACACATTCTCAAGTCAGCTAGGAGATCGTTTGTGCACAGGACCTTCTGTAGACACACTCGGCAGTTGAAACAGCGTGGTCTGGAACGTGCTTTTAGACTTTCAGCAGGCAAACTCCACAAATGCTTGTCTCTGGACTCTCCACAAGGGTGAAGAGGGCTCAGAGGTATCAAGGTATGTAGGTTACGCTAGTATGCCAATATCTGCGCGCTTTCGAGGGCTGTCAGATGTGAAACAGGGCAAACGATGGGTGGGCGCAGGGGTAAGGAATTAGGGGCTTCGGAGCCTGTGATTGGGCCTTGTGTTCCCACCCACCCTCAAATTCGCCGATATCCATGCATAATTCTCCTGCAAGTAACAGCTTCCTTCTCTTAAAAGCCGTCTGCCGTCAGCATCTAATTCATCCCACGACGATCACTTGCTGCGTCCTACCCTATCCTGCTAACTTTGGGTCTTCCGATTGTGGCCCGTCAGTTGGTGAGGCGTAGGCGCAAAAAGGGCAGCTCCACTGTGTTGCGGGGAAGTCGTGATAGGCCGCGGTGATAGTCAGCTTGGCCCAACCGTAACCGTAACCGCTGAACAGCAGATCTGCATGTCTATCAAGTAGTCTCAGCAGCCCAGCCCAGCGAACCACTCAAATGACAGTTGGGCAGCTCTACGGGCACCTGTGTGTTCAACCGTTCTGAAGCAAAGTCTTGCTCCCCTTGCTCCGCTTGCTTATCCTCTCCTGCGGCTTATGCAGGGACCCTTCAACGCACAAACCTCCATTGACCAATCTATCCTTCGGTCGAGTCTCGACAATTATGATGTCGTTTCATCGCTAATACGCATCCAAAAGGGGCTCATGATCTAGCCTTTAGCCATTCTTGCTAACCACACATTCTTTTGTTGAGCATTGCTACAACACATGGCTCCAAAGCCTCCAGCTTTAGAGACCTCGTCAGCTCCGTTGGCTGATTGGTTTTTCATATGTGGTATGCATGTCGAACACCTTTGCAAGGTTATGCTCACAGGTCTCTAGGTGTAGATAGCGAGCAACTGCAGTGGGGCGACGATGACGATGTCGAAGAAAGTGGGTTGTCGACACCGTTCGAACCGACAATCGAGGAGGACAAGATCGCAGAAGCCGAGCATGCTCCTCCAGACCCTCCAGCCCAGACACCTCGAAAGGCAAAGCGAAGTTCATATCAGCGACTATCGAATCTCTCAGATGAGGCACGCCTGTCGATCGCTTCCCTATCGCTATCTCAAGAGAAGAAAGGCACAGACAGCAATAGGAGTAGCGTGACAATCAAAGGACCACAAGTCAATGGTACTACCGCTACAAACACATGGACCGAGACTGACTTTGAAAATGCTCTGAAGAAGTTCGCGGCCCAAAGGGATTCGTTCCTTGTGGATTTGGACTTGACTGCTGGAGCTGTTGTCCCAAGTCGACCGAAGCCTCGCCCGAGGACTCAGCGAATCATAAGCGAGGATGCACCGGGAACAAAGTCGGGTATTGGGAGCATTCGACGAAGGATATCTCAAAGGACGCTCAACAGTGCCAAAAGGCAGCCGTCCGTAAAAAGGCAATGTGAGTGTAGAGTGGCAATAATTCCTCGTCGCACTATGCGCCCCTCTTAATCTCTTCCTTGTGTTGCTGACGGATGGCAATAGCAACTTCCTCCGTCCGTACGTCAAAACGTCTGAGTAACTACAATTCAGTCATTCCGAATCCGCAGCCTTTGAATGAAGAAGCGAACACACATCCACTGATGCGCAAATATGAACCTGTGTTGCTCGATCGATATCCGCAGAAGAGCATGGTGGATGAAATGAAACGTCGAGGCTCCTTCCCAGATTACGTGCCAATGTTCGCTTTCCCCAACGATGTCAATATATTGTCAGCAGACGAAAGGCCAAGATCGACGTGGCATGGTTTTGCCATGACATCTGGGGACAACTCTCGGCTCTACGGCATATGCTTGACTGTTTGGATCCCTTTGAATGAGCGAGCCTCCGAGCAACTAGAAAAGGAATGCGAGAAATGGCGAAGGGACAACATGACGGAGGAGGAAAGGGAGCTAGCGAGTAGCTTAGGAGAACGTCTAGCTATTGAGCGAGTCAAGCTGTCAAGACTGCTTTCGAGCCTTCCATCGGTCCCATCAGGATCAGATGAGCGAGAGGCATTGGAAGAGGAGATCAGCGCCGTCGAGGAGAAGATCGCTCTGATGGCAGATCTACTCAGACCAGTGCGACATGGCGCAGCAGCAAAGATAGAAGGGCTCACCGACGGGGAGACTGGCCTTTGGATACCTCGCGCTTATGGGATCTTGGGAAGAGACCCATCCTTAACGGCTTTCTGGAAAGAATGGCTCAAGGCGGTTGTGGTTCCTATGACCGATGGTGCAATCCTTCGAGTGCCTATCAGCTCGCCTACGGTTGGGACATGGCAGCCTTTAGAACGCTATGTCGTTAATCTATGTGCGGAGGCGCCTAGCCCCATTTCTTCTAAGACGCAGGTCGAGGTGTATATCAGGGAGTTAAAATTGTTTGCACGGAAAGAAGCGCTCAATGAGTTGCCAGGTTCACGAAATGTAAGTCACCTCCACGCTTAGTGAAGTCATGCTAATGACATCGCAGACCGACCTTTATGCATTGTTCAGATCGTTGTCTATACCCAATATTGTTGTACTATTAGAGGTGAGCATTACGAGTATGGCTCCACGACAATTTGCTAACTTCTCATTAGTTTGCTTTAGCGGAAGCCCGCATAATCCTCCTCTCCTCACATACGTCAATGCTACACTTGGCTAGTAAGGCGCTAGTTGAACTAATGTGGCCGCTGAAATGGGCTGGCGTGTTCATACCCGTCCTTCCCGCTCGACTGATTCAAGCAATTGAGGCTCCGTGTCCGTATATTGTGGGCATTGAGCGGCGTTACGAGAAAGTAGAGCTTCCGGAAGACGACTTTGTTCTTGTAGACCTAGACCAAGATGAGATCGAATCAACCGTCCGGCCATGGCCGATGCCGAAACAACAGCGACGCAAGCTGACATCGATCCTTCAATTGGCAGCACCACACCATAATCGCTTTGGTGTTCCGAAGGGACCGCCAGCTTATGCTATCGAAGCCTTTCCCTTCAACACGTTCACGTCCGAGAATCCTCCTGTATTTACGGGCACGCCTCAGCCAACATCGCTGGCGAAATATATCTCAGCTGACTCTACCTCTTTTGGAGACAACGGTTCAAACTTACCCGCCAGATACCTAGTGTTCAATGCTTTTTCGCCGACGAAAGCCTTGGAAAACGGACTTCCATCCCGGCCATCAACAGGCTCGACAAATACGACCGCCTCGCCACCATCTCCCAAGGCCTCTCCTGTTTCATCTACGTTCCCAGCTCTTCCTCCCTCTCGGAGCGAATCTGGACACACAATTCAAGCAAGCTTGCGCGAGAAGCGTTCTGGCCACTTTGACTCATCATCAAAGCGCAGCTCTACACTAGCATTTAATCCTACAAGAAGGCCGAGCATGCCTAACCATGGCTCTAACCTATCGATCAGCAATACCATCTCAAGCTACGCGACCTCAAATTATGCGCCCTCGATGTATGCTCAGTCAACACTTGCAGCATCCACTATCATGCCGAACGTCCTTATGCAGCCAGTGCGCAACACTGACACCACATGCTGGGCAGAAGGTCATTCTCTGCAATGGCGTCGGAATGATGACAAATCGACGTGCACTATTTGCGACGAGAAAGCTGATGATGGCATTTACAAATGTAACGGCTGTAGTATCTATGCTCATACAAGATGTGCACAGCAGATCTGCGTCGTGTGTCCCGCAGCTTTTCACCCTGCGCAGATCCGGGCAGCTTTTGCAAGATGTTTCGCAGCTTTGTTCTACACATATCGGAAGTTCATGCAGCCTGCGACCAAAGATCAAAAGAAAAGTGGCTTAATCAACAGCTTCAACATGGAAGGTTTCATTCGTAGCCTGCCTCATGAGAACGCCGACTATGTAAGGGATGTTTTGAAAGAGACACAATGTAATCAACCCTTCATGATTCTCAGAATCTGCTGACCAATCACAGGCTTCAACGAGTTCATCCACGAGCGAGAAACCAAACCAGCCAGTGATCCGAGCATGCTGCTATTCGATGAAATGATTCTTTCGAAACGCAACAGAGGCAGAGCTTCCATGTTCTCAAAGTCTAGGGTGGACTTCCTTTCTAATACCTATGATCACTTATGGCGTTCTGCTTCAGCGACTCCTCCCAAGGGACGCATTCCGGGAGACTACAGAGCCACTGTGACCCGCACACCTGCAAAGCTAGATCCGACGCTGATGAAAGAGCCACGAGCGCTGCAAGGCGTCCCAAGAATCAACACCGTCAACGCCAGAAGCAGGAAGCCGATCCCAAGCATGCTAGGACCTGGACACAGAATGAATGGGTTGGCACAGAGTCCGCCTACCTAAGCACACACATACGATACCAAATAGTATCATTGACCAAAAGAACATAGAGACGCATCGCAAGAGATACGAGGAACGCCATGACATGCCATATGGTTTTGGGTAGGATGGCTGGCGTTTTTGAATATGGAATGCACTAACCACGGTCCCCTTGGATCTTGCGGCGTACATAACGAGACCTATGGAGACGACATCGGTGGCTTTCTCTTGCCATATACGACATACCAGAGGTGAATATGCGTTTTATCAGGAAAGAGCAAAGTGGGGCGACCATCGTGGGTGTCGATCTGAGATAGGTTGAATAATGTAGTGAACGAGTAGAAGACATGAATCCATTGATCAAGCCAGAAAATTATTGTGGGTATCACTCGCTATGGTCATGCACTTATATCGCCTCCATCAGTCAGAAGGTCTCCAATCTCCTTCATGAGTTTCTCCACGCATGGCCCCGTCCACCCAATCTTATTCCTCCATCCCTTAACTTCTTCAATCACTCTCTCTACCGAATCTTCCCCTCCCTCAATATCCACACATCTACAACACAGCCACCCCAGGAAACTCCACCCACTGCAATCGCTCGGATGTCTAAAGCACCAAGCCTGCACCGTCCTCATCGTAGCACCCAGCATCCGCAGCTCCTCCATCCCAAGCCTCTCACTACATCCTTGATTTCGCCTTGATCCCCGACCCACCGTATCTGTCTCCCTCACCCTTGGATTCTTCCTTTTGCGCTTGTCGAGAAACAGTGCATAGATATCCCTCGCATAATTCCAAGCATAGTAATTAGCTGCATGCCTTTCCCCTGCTTTCATCACGATCGAGAGTTCGTGGTTCCAGAACGCCTCCATCGTCTCCCTGCCTTCCTTCGCCTGGCCCGTTGTTGACGAGGTTGATGGATCAGCTTTGGCGCTGGAAAAGGTTGTGATGGTGTGGAGTAGGAAGGTATTGTAGAGCCAGAGCCGATGACTCCATAGTGTGGGGGACTTGGTGTGTTTTCGCAAAGGCGAGGTGAGGAGGGATTCGAGGAGAGTGAGTTCGCGGTGGATCAGAGGATTTAGTGGTGGAGACGCATCGTCCACAGAGAATGCACGTTGGACAGTTGAGCTCACATGGGGGCCAGAGGCGTTGGAGAGTAGGTAGCGTTTACGGTAATTTATCGCCGTGGTGTGGTTGGGGTCCCAGAGGAGGAGGATAGTAGTTGCGTAGAACTTCGACTTTCCTGCATCTTCTCTACCGGATCCTTCTTGTTCTTGTGGAGACCTTGTTGGTGAAGGGAGACTGGAAGGGGAGAAGAATATCTCTCGAGCGCGGAGGAAGCATTGTACGAGCAGCTTCTGCGAAACCCCGACTGCGGAGTCAGTCACGGAGTATTGGATCGTAGAAGTGAGGGAGGATGGAAGAATGTCGATCTCAAGGAGGCGAGGCGTGGGTGGGTTGAGGTGGTTGATCAGTTCGTGGTAGATATCATAGGTTGTGCAGGTTGACATAGGCTTGGAGAGCCTGGATAATGGTGATGTCGTTCATTTGCTCAGACGGCCATGCACATCCGCCTGTCCATAGAGACACACAAGTAGGGCCATTGGCCCAGGCGAGTTGTATGTATCATATAAAGGCACCGCTGCTTCCATGGGTGGAGATGAGTTGCTCGAATCCAGCTCAATGCCGGTCCAACTGGCCAGGCTCCCCCGAAGCGCCCAAGCCGCGAGTGGGCATGTTTGAGTATGCCTGCGCATTTGTACAAAATGCCCGGTTGGACCTTTTGGGCTTATGCCTTCAAGATCATCTCTGGTTATTGCCCCTCTTCTTTTTCCACTCTGCCTCTTCTGTTCTCAATCGCCCCATCCGTGGTGTACCTACTAATGCCGAGCTATCTGTGTTGTATCTTGGTCTCATGAAGAAGCTTTCAGGTGATTCGTCTGCGTGCGTAACCAAGTCGAATTCCTACCTTTACGCTATGAAGCATCAGAGAGACCCAGGAAACCGATTAGAACAGATACATTATCCCTCTTCTACACCTCTGGAGTTGCGAAGCATAAGAAAAGCTCGCTTTAGTATTGGACGTCAATGGTAGAACCTAAATGAACTATTTCCTCTTGATACGTCAACTATGGGATCGTGCATTGGTTTAACGCTACTGTATGTAGGATGGCTTTTCCACCCCCATTACTATTTACCGCTTTCAGTAAGATAGATGCTGCTCACGGCAGTCTCGTCTTCAAAGTACACTCACACAATCACACGGGGCAGGCGTACTCACAGTCCAACGAAATGGATATCTGGTTATTTATGGACTGAGATGGTAATCCAGGCTTCCTGACTAGCTTGCGAACGATTAAATGATGATCCAAAGACCAGCAGTAGCATGCGCTTTGAGTATAGCCCCGCAGTCAACCCTGTCACAGTTGCAGGCAGAGCGTGGAGCTAGTCAGCCTTGTCGAGCACAGCAGCACGTTTCTTCTGGCAGCTTATCAGCGATGTCTTTCATCTTTGTGTTTTGGTTAAATTGACGTTCTCTTTGCTACAAAGAGCACATCTTCACTCCACTGCCTCAAGGCGCCAATGCAGCAAATGGGCATGCTGTAATGAAGACAATGCCAACTGATCTTGCGATGCAATCGGCACCACAAGAGAGGCATTCCAACACCCCTCCTGGTAGGATCCATCCCATGTCCTCAATCAGTTCGAAGGCCGCACCACTGAAGTTCCAAAGGGAACCTGAGGAGAACGAAGCTCTTTCTCAGGCTGAAGTAAAAGTAAATTCCGGTGTTGCTCGTGAACAAGATCAACTTCGGTCTCTGTCCCGACCTGCTCTTCGATTGTTGTTTGATAATGGTTTTTATGGATGTTGGACCATCGAGCTGCTTGCTTTCGGTGTCAGCTGCGTCTCTCTCATTGCTATCGTTGTAGTCTTGAAGCGTTACAACGGTCACTCGCAACCGGATTGGCCTCACAATATCACGCTAAATTCTGTAGTTCCCTGGTGCACTACTATTTTCAAAGCGAATTTGATTGTGCCTGTCGCTGCGTGCCTTGGTCAAGCAAGCTGGGTCCATTTCCACTCGAAGACGCAGCCGTTGAGGGATATTGCTATCTACGACTCTGCGAGTCGTGGGCCAATGGGCTCGCTTCAACTACGATGGAGCTTTTAGGCGAGGTCAGTATGTCAACCATTCAAGACAGCCCAAGATCAATGCATTGAGCTTCGTTTAGGTACATTGCCAGCATTGGTGCCTTCATCACTGTCTTAGCCCTCGCCATCGACCCAATAGTGCAACAAACGATTTCAATAAAAGGGCAAGGACTCAATTCCACCAGCCCTGCAACAATTGGCCGGGCTCAAAGGTTCTTGCAGTATGACGTCCGTGATTACAGCAAATACTCTGTCAGATCGCCCGGTGCAAACCGTTCACCTGAATTCGAGGATGTACCCGTACGATTACCACTTCCTAACATGGTAGGAGCTATGTTTGATGGCATGTTTTCTGGAGGTCAAATTTCGAATCGGACTTCCTTCAGTATGGAACCATCATGTCCCACCGGTAATTGTACATTCCCGCCCTTTCAGACCTTGGCGGTTTGCTCTGAGTGAACAGACGTTACGTACGAATGTCTTGACTCCAAAGTGTGGTTCTTACGAATACGGTGGTAATGTTGGCCCACCAGCTGTTACTGCGTTTTGTGAGTTTTCATTGCCAAAATGGCTTGAAGATGAACAAGACTTTTGGGCCTACCACGGTGGCTGAAAATGGCAGTTTGGCGTCCATTGGCCCACCGACTTACGTTCAGTCCATTCTAAACTTTACCAGGATTTGGAGCGGACCTCCTGCCATGGTGACTGACCTGCCCGAAGAACCTCAAGTCGGTTCACCAGGTTGGGATGTAGACAAAGAGGGAGAGCACCATGAAGAATACCTAGTGAAGAACGTGACGGCAATGCAGTGCTTTCTATTTTGGTGCGTGAACACCCTCGAAGGCTCGTCCGTCAATGGTCAACTGTCTGAGTCTCTAAAGAACTCGTGGCACAGCAGCGCGAATGACGGGTTGGGCTTGTTCAACACTTCCGTTTTCTCCAGCATCGATCGAATGAACGTGACGGCGCCCTCACTTTCCCCTGACCGACTTGGATCAGATTTCGTTGTGGGAAAGGAGGCCACTCTTGCCCTTACAGATTGGCTTGCGGCATATTTGACTCTATTAACGGACAAGAGATTAGAAGAGGTGGGTAGCGAACCAGAGAACAACGACCGTGAATTAAAAAAAACAGATTACTCGTCGAGGGAAACATGACCACTATGTTTGCAAACGTTGCAGAAAGAATGACTCGGATTATCCGTAGCACAAGCCTGGAGGATCAGAGACTCGGCCCTGATCACACTGATCAGGTCAGCTCTGGTGGAAATCCAATTGAAGTTACTGGCACTAGCCTGGCTAACGGCACTTCCACCTACAACGAGATTATTGTTTTGGTGCGCTGGGGCTGGTTAGCGTTTCCCATTACGCTCCTGTTGTTGTCGTTGGTTTTCTTCGGCCTGACGCTGTTTAACACAGGCCGCAACGAACTGGAAATCTGGAAGAATTCACCACTGCCTTTGATCTTGAATAGGGTCGACGAATCTCATGTCGGAGCTTGGTCGGACCAATCGCAGCCTACTCTGATCAACAAGGTCGTGGATATGGAAAGACAGGCAGCGCAAATGCCTGTCAAGCTGGAGAATTGCGATGTCGGGAAGAGACTGACCAGTTGAAACAGATCGTTCAATAGCGAAATCCGGAGGGGTCATTGGGTATGAAACTTTGATTCAGGGCAGTGGTCAAGCCTGCTAAAAGCACATTGGTTGCGCGGTCTTCTAAATGTGAAAAAGTCATGTTGCGGGCGCCAAACATTGTAGTAGGGGTGATCAAGAAGGCGATCAAGAAGGCAAGAAAACATCATTGTCGCAGCAAAAAACGACGATACCTGGAAGAATAAGCCGGGGCATGAGAGGCTCACCTTGCTGCGAGGAGACGAATGTCAAAGGCTTCTAGGATTTAATCTAGGGTCAGAGGGTGTCTTCTACCTGTATCCATTGCAGAATACCAGTGCGCAGAGTCCTTCTTATCGGAAAAGTATGGTAGGGGTCAAGATTGTTGTCCTTTTCCAGGACAGTACTACCTGTTGATTCTTCCAGCGAGGTTGGCTGCAGAGGGGATTGTGATCAAAGTCGCATGGAGAACATTCTTTCGCGATCGATTTGCACGGACATTCAATTTCATGCTCTTATGATCTTCTTGCTTCTTGTGACAAAGGTAGATGCAGATGCCGTCCGCCGATTGATTATGTTGTAGTAGACAATGGGGATCATATAAACCTAAAGGTTTGCTGAGTGTGCTGCCCCAAGAGTCGTTGAGCCAGACCGTCACCTAGCTTCCAACAGCAGCCGCGAGGTCAACGAAAAGAGCCTTGAGAGTCAGGAAGGATTCAAACTTTCAAAGTGAGGACAAAGTCAAGGTTAGCTTCATCTTTGTGCTCTGATCTGCCAAGTCCAACCCATAATGTAGGACTGGTCTAGAACAGTCCGCTGAAGTCGCATTGCGCATAACCACCTGCATTAGCCCAGCCACGTAGCGCAACCTCTTGGCTTCTCAGTCACAGGAACTTCTGCGCATGCAAGCTATCACAGCCACGGGCAGAGGCCTAATCTCGACGAACCCGTGCGTAAAGGCGACCAGGCAGAGTCGTAACATCCAAGGGCCTTGCAACGGTGGCAAGGCTAAGTGCTCAGCTTGCAAGCCTCGAGAACAGCCCTTGTTGTGGCTATTCACGCTGTGCTTGATTTTGGCCCTATTGCCAGCAGTGCTCCCATTTCAGCCAGCCATGTCAGTGCAAGGTAGCCTAAGCCCCAATCACCGTGACATATGCTATCTTGTCCACTGCAACGAGCCAAGATGTTCCAGAGCTCAAGGTCCTCAAGCCTCAGCGGAGACTGTTGTAATGAAGTTTATGACCTGGGTCAGATCGTGAGATATAAAGAAGGGCGCTTTCTCTTCAGCTTCCTGTACAGACATTGCTCAAAAACCACCAACTTCAGCATCTTCAGCATCTTCAACAGTGATAAAAAGAACTTCAAGCTTCTGTGACTAATTACCACATAACAAATACAATGCACTTGCTCAATCAGCTTCCAATCATCCTTCTTCCTCTTCTCTCTACTCTCTCTGGGTCCACCCCAGTAGCCTTTCCAGCAGAAACGCCAGATCTTGCCGCGCCGGAAGCTTCCAACGATACCTCTTTAGCAGCGCGTGACGTCTCCCGCGAATGCTCCTTTGGCACCTGGTACCTCAATATGAAGATTATGGACGACGACTGGCCAGCTAAGAACCAGTACAAAACAGCCAGCTACCCGTTACCTGGTCAAGGTTCTGAAGGGTCCCTCACTTATTACGCGGACCCTGGTCTGCCGTAAGTAGACGACAAGTCTTACCCATCCTTCATCGAGCGACACGCTAACATGAACGGAACAGTTCGTCGGAGAATGTCCACATAGTCGAGAAGCTTGGCGGTGAAGTTCGCGTCGAGCTCGACTTTCATTTTGAATACGGTAGCCCAGAAGTTGTATATCTGGTGTACGACCTGAAGCTCTTCGAAGGCACTAGTGAGGATACAGATGACCTTGATGGGCGCAAGACCGGGCGCGAGGAGATCCGGAACCCCACACCAGCTACCAAAGATTTTATATGGTACGTCAAAAGCACTGAGCCTTTTTCGGCTGATGATGTCAAGGTGAACATCAGCGTGGCTAAGTATTCTTGTGTTCGGCGCTAGCCATGTTGACTGCATTCTGCTGCCCACATCTGAAGCTTAAGCGGCAGCTGTACATAGATACTTCATATAGACACTTGTTTGGCGGGTATATATAGAACTAGAAGCTGTACACAATAGAAAGCAAGGTACTGGCGTCGATAATGCAAATATTAAAAACAAACAGAATACATATGTTGAAATGAATGCTTTTTGCGTGAAATGAACGATACAGTGGGGTTTTGCCCAGCACCATGACCATATTGTCGAGCCTACCTCGTGCTTTTTGACCGGAAATGCTTCGTTTCCTTTGCTGCACATGAATTGGGAACCACATCAACTCCAATCATATAACACCCACATATATCCCTAAGCTCGGCATGGCTTTCTGGGGGCGCTGCTATTGACTAGGAAAAGAGATGGTAGAAGCCAAAAAGGCGAACAAACAGACTGAGAGAGCCAACTCATATGGTAAGAAAGTCATCAGCAGCACGCCTTCCACCTGCCCTTGACTTTCAGCAGAGCTCAAAACCACTGCCACTGACTGTGGAAGCAAAGACACAAGTACAGAGTGTCAGCAGCAGCAAGGTACATTTGCGTGTAGAGACAGGATTTATGGACAGCTTCTATGTTAGAGTCACCCGCAGCCGAAGGTTTCCCATCATCTGGTCCAAAAGGCACAAAGTTTCCAGCAACCGGTCGCGCGCAGCTGCGGATTGTGGTCTGGCTGTCTCGTCGCAGAACGAAGAGGTCTTGGGTTGGCAGAAGAACTGGATCACCTCTGTTCAAGTCAGCTTATCTTGCAAGCATAATAATTGTCACATTATCTATCTACCTGTTGGGGGTTGTCGTAGCACGTTCCATAGGATCCATATTGAGTGGAATCTCTATGTTATCAATGAAAGCTTCCCAGCCATCCTGCATCAACTGCAAGTTGAAGGACCCATACTCGCTAATAGTTAAGTAGCCCTTAAATGAGGCGGGAGTGATGCTAGACGTGAAGAATTCAACGTAATCGGGCGGGTATATAGCGGTCAGGATGAAGGCTTTCCATCCTGTAAGGACAATTCCCCACCTCATACTGCTAGCGTGATTAGCCATAATCAACTGGGATAAGTAACCGCTTACCACGATCCAACTGCACTAGAGAAAGGCAGGGATAATCCTCGAGTATCGTCCTGTTCAGCTTGACATATGTTTGCTGCAAATTGCAGACACACCTGGTAGCGAAGCTTTGGTACGGTATACTGGTTCATGGAACCTTTGGTCTCGATGAGAGCTTATATGTCTTCCTCGTTGGGTGGCCTTTGGGGTTTCCCCACGACAGCGCCATCCACATGTACTTTTACACTTCGATTTTCTTCATCTTATATGTCCCACCGGAGACGATCAGGGATTACCCGATTGCCCAGGGTGCTAGTGTATGCCAGAGGTCGCACGAGGTCAATGGCGAGAAGGTTAATCTTGGCCTCGTCTACCGTCCCATATGTCCCTTCCGATAGTTTATTAACAAACTTATCCAAACCGGGTGACCTCAGAGCGAAACTTCTCTTTCGTTCAGCCTTACTCATCGGGGGCGTGGCAGGACTGATCCAGCTCCCTGACAAGCGGCCCTTGCTCTTGCTTGGCTTTGCGTTGCGTGGTCTAAGGGTTCGATCTGAAGTTCTAACCTTGTTTTGCGTATAGCGCTTTCGCTTGCTAGACATGATAAGTTTGCTGACGCTATCTAGAGCCGGCCGCCAGACCTCAAATGCCGCGTTGTTTTGGTGTTCTGGTTGGACTGCGATCGGTGCTTTCATGAACCCTTCCGTTAGTTCAATTATCTCCCGAATCACTTTCTTGCCAGACCAGTTCTTCTGCTCTGCCCTTGCTATCTTGTCATCCGTAAAAATATGTTTGTTTTAATCGCGAAGCTCTGATACGTCGGGGTGCGGTCGAAAGAGTATCTTCAGTCTCAAAACATCGTCCGACGTAGCAACGCTCTCTGACGTTTTCTCGTCGAACTTTGGGGTTGCAGTGATGCTCCTCTCTTGTAATAACTTATTCCATTCCAAAGGAGTTGTCGCAATATCCAAGGAAGGCTTAGATAAGGCTATCGATGGAGGTTTAGTAGTCTTCGCTTTTGAAAATAGGTTGAAATTAAGTACGGTCTTCGAAGAAGCTGGTGGATCGGCCTCTGCAATCAAACTGGGAGGCGGCTTGGTACTTCTCACGGGCAGCTTGCCTGTGAATGGTCCTATAATATAGGGATGAGATTTTGTCCAATGTTTACTTCTGCAGAACTAACTATATACCGAAGTCGGAAACGATAACACTCGATAACGGGTGACCTATAGCAACAGCCAGACCTAACATACGACTAGCAAAGTACGATCAATGCTGCCCTCTTAAGAAGGAACCAACGAAGTCAAAATAGCTGCATAGCGGATATAGAGTAAAAATGCAGTTAAAGAAGTGCTAAAAATAGATGTCTTGAGATCGAGGCAGACTTCATATATGTCATTAGCAAAGGCGCGTGTTCATTGGGCACCAACTATGGATAGGGGTAATGACAGCATTTCTATTTGCTTACAAACACTTTTGATAGTACCTTTCTGCGCCCTATACTTCAAACCGAAGAGCCAAAAATAACGACGGTTTTTGTCAGACTGTCAGAGCGTTACTATGCTTACGAGGACAAGTTCAAAGCAAGATTGAAAGGATTGACCAGTGCGAGCAATGTTACAATCGAAACAAGTTGTAGTCAACTGCGCAGCTTGGCTACCGAATTCTGCCGATCGAAGACGGATTATTTCAGCAAAGACGACCTTAACAATCTTAGAGAGGTAATAAGACTTCGTCGCAGAGCTTCTAAACATCGTGAACCCTGTTCGGGCCATGAACACTGGATAGGCGTGCTGGAAGAGCTTCTCATGTTGTTAACCCAGCATGCAACGCGCGTGAAGCAAGGTACTCTCTCGGCGCGCCTCCGTGCCTTGGATCTCACACGGGGCCAATTAGACGACGACGACGACGACGTGCCAATACCTCAGGTACAGGATAATTATGCAGAGTGTAATCAAACACCACGAACCAGCACCGATCGTACCAATAATGCTGCTGTTGAAACATTGGAAGAATCTGGCCGGGCAGCAGCCCTATATCTGGCAAGTAAACAGCTGCAGGAACTGATCGTTAAGGTGGGTGTTTACTGGGCGGACGCTGGCCAAGGAAGATGTTCCTTCGGTCTTGCGGCTCTTTGTAAGTTGACCCGATGTTTATATCGTCGCTCTTGCTAAGAGTCCAGTATCGAATACTCTAAAGATTATGGCCTAGCAGGTGATACAAGAGAGCTCTTTCAGAAGCGAGAGCTCACTCCACGAGTTGCCAGAGGAAATACCCGTAATTATTGATCTTCAGAAGAGATAGAAAATACAAGAATCACGACCGGTGGGGGATTGCGTGATGTGAGTGCATCCATAATGCCAACTTGTTTGTATTGACCTGATACAGAGAAGCTTGCTCCGACCTCGAGATAAAGGACTAAAAAATTATAGCCTCCAATCTTGCTTAATATCTTTTAAATACCCCTGAAGCTGGCGACGCAGCAGGGGCCGGAGAGAACCAACCGACTGACCGACTTAGAGATGCTCGACTTAACATTGCTTCAGCAATCAAATCTTTCTTTCGGGCAAGGGCTCGGATCTCAGGCGAACGATATGGGTACGACGCGAAACACTCTGCTCATAGTAGCGATTCAAGCCCGTCTTGAATTGCTCAGGGCCCACACGGGTGGAGAGGAAGACTGTAGTGAGATAACGAAGATGGTGAAGAACGGTATATACAGGGGTTTCGTGCTAGTGTAGGCTTTGGGGCATCTAGTCAACAAGATCATCCAGATAGAGATGCTGATGGAGAACCGCCAGCTATTAAGCTTCGGACTGGCCCGTATATACGCCAATCTCTAGCTATCGGCAAACCCTGGCTTCTCTGATCCAGTGGGCGAACTGGTGTGGGGAAACTTCGGCAGATACTTCTGTCCCAGTGGGGAACGTCCGCCTCCTTCATCCAAATGGGCTCCGCTTTGGCGGGAGCAGAAGGCTGACACGGCGGAGAAGATTCGAAAGTTGTACGAGCGCGATTCTCTACTTCGCCCGTCCAGTAACAGAAATCTCTGGGAAACGGATGACAGAAGAAATCGATCAAGTTTAATGAAATAGCAATTGAGGACATGTGGTCTATCTACTTGCAGCCCCAGCCTTCGGAAACTGCGGGGCGCTTGGGGGGTGAGGGCCCTGAAAGCCTGCCTATCAGTGAGCAAGCTCCGGGGCCAGGCCGCATGACCTCACAAGGCTCACCATTTGACTTCATTGCCAACTTCTGTACACTTGCAGACCCAGCACCAACCACTCTGTGCTGGTGTAACCCTGCGAGCATGCCGTCTCTTCTAGTCGTCGTCTTCGTCATCCAGCTCCTAATCTACCTCATCAATACCATCGGCGCTCCAGTAATCACTGATGCTGTAGGTCCTATGTTCCTGCCCATTGCTTTCCAACTATGCTTAGATCGATGCTAATGCAGACATTCTACTGTAGTTATGGACGCTCTTCTCCCGACTACCTGGCGCCAAAACTTCACACGATGCACGGAAGTCCGCAGAGCTAAAACGAGAGGTTGTCAAGCTGAAGAGGGAGCTCAACGCTACAAGCTCGCAGGACGAGTTTGCGAGATGGGCGAAGGTTAGACGAACGCATGATAAGAAGATGGCAGAGTATGATGAAGTTTGTACGGCAACTCCTACTCACATTGCGACCAAAGTCCATCCCAACATCAGGCCGCAATTCTTGGTAAAGATGCAGAGCTGACGCGAATATGGTTTACAGCCAACAACCTGAAGACCTTCAAATCCAAGTTTGAAGCCACAGCAACCTTCCTCCGCTACGCCTCTACCAATGGTCTACGTCTGTTCCTCCAATTCTGGTACTCGAAGCGACCAATGTTCTGGATACCGCAGGGTTGGGTGCCAGGGTATGTGGAGTGGTTACTGAGCTTTCCCAGAGCGCCTACGGGAAGCGTGAGCATACAGATATGGGGCATTGCTTGTGGGAGTGTCATCGCAATGGTGGGAAGTGCAGCTGTAGCGAGTTTGGTGTTGTTGCAGGAGAGGAGGACGGGAAAGAGGATGGAGGCGGGAAGCGCTGACGGTGGAGGAGAGGACAAGAAGGAGCTTTGACATGATACGTGAGAGATATGAATTCAATCAATTCACATCCTTCGGCTTTCCGTTTGAGATCTGGTCGTAAAAACGATATCGTCCACTCACCTCATAGTCCTTTACATCCAAATGAGTAGATCGGCAACAGCATGTGCCTCACTTTATTGACGCAAAGATCATTCATGGCTTTCGCTTGACTCTGCAACACGAAGTGAGTTGCCGTAGCAAGGGTTCAATCTAGGCATCTTTTTGACTCAGCGTGTTCATAGAGCAAAGGATCACGCGAGCTTCGAAAGTGCCAGGTTCCAATACATGTGAGTTGAAGATCTCGTTTCAGCAGATCATACACGAATAAGACAGCATACACTATCGAAAGGTTTGGTGGGACCAAATCAACACGGGCACCACAGAAATAGTCAGCGACACAAATGGTTTGGACACCATTCGCCGAGCAGGTATTGAGACACTACAAGATTGATATGCTTTGCCGTTGGGAAGAGGAGGTATTCAGAGTGATCGGAAATTTCAGAAGATCTGTGTGAGGCTCTGCGGAGTTTGGAATTTTGTGCCGCACCCGGGGGATTGGGTCCGCTCCAGGGCCCGCCTGGAACGTGGCTTTGATGTTTCAGATTGACTCTGAACACCATTCCACAAAGAATTGCCTCCATCTTTCATCATGATACCACGATAGCACTTGAGGTCATTTCGGCACCATGATCAGCCTCTCCACGTAAGTTCTAATTCATTCATATTCTCCTCGTCATACTAAATTCTTCACAGCACCAAAACCGTCCTCTTCACAGTTGCGCCCTTCCTAGTCCCCAAATTAATCAATTACTACCGCTCCCTCCGCACCAAATCGCAAACCTCACCTCTCCCAATCCAACCCATCCCCAAGGTCGTCTACCGTTCCCTAAACATCCTCTTCATCTCCGCCCTCATAGCCCTGATCTCCACCCTCCCGCACTTCTCCCCGGAAAACATCTTCACCCTCACTTCCTCCCGCCTGCAAACCGCCAACGAAGTCCTCTTCACACGCCTATCCCACATCCGCGGCCCCAACGGCCTCACCGAGTCCGACCAGACCCTAAAACCCAAACTCGCATCACTCGACTCGCGGCTCCTCTACCTCACCTACGGCCCCGACGTAGTAACAAACTGCCCCTTCTGCATCTCCGATGACCCAACCACATACCTCTACTACGCGCTCCCGTCCTTCTTGATCCCGCACATCTTCAACATCCTCGCCCTAGGCCTCGCAACATCCAATGCCATTGCTGGCCAACATGGCAACAAATGGCGGACCTTCGCCGCTTCCACAGGCGTTACCGTCGCGGCCATCAATATCTGGCTCTTCACGGCCTACGACTGGAAAGCGAACGCCCGCGCCCTGAGACCGGAGCAATACGTGCTCTTCTACTGGCGGATGCGCGTCGTGCGCGGGCTGATGCTTTCCCTTTCCGACGCCCTCGTCGCGGGCTTGCTGTATCTGAGCAGCACGAACAGGATGTTCGTGACGCCGCCGTCAGCGCAGGAGAGGATGGAAGCAGCGTTGAAGATGTTGGAACAGAGTCGGGGGAAGATGAGCGCGATGGCGGTGGTTAGGAATGCGGTGGCTAGGGATGAGGGGTTGAGGAAACGGACGGAGGCGTATTGGGTTAAGGAGGGACGGATTATGGGGGAGGTCATGGATGAGAGGGAGGTTGTGGAAGGGGTGAGGAGTGCGCTTGAGAGTAGGGTCAAGGTTGCTACGGTGGAGGAGGAGGCGAGGAAGTTTGCGGATGCGTTGGTTGTGGGGCCGGGACTGCAGGGGGTGGAGATGAGAGATGGGGTTGCTGGGATGTGATTCGGTCTGGCTAGGGGAGCATCTTGTACGATTTGATGGTATGATATATAGATGTGCTATAGATGATTTTCGACGCATATGAAATTGTTAAACGCAAATCGTCACAAGCCGCTCCTAAGGGCTTCGACCCACATTTCTCAGATACTCAACCAGAGTGCGCAGTTGGAGCTTACCTCGTTAGTTACCAATATGGTCATAGACACCTTGAGAAATTGACGTGCGTTGAATTGCATAAAATTTTAAGCGAGTCGTTTCTGCCTCATATCATTGAAGACGGTTAATTTCTATTTCTTCGTCGCCAACATCCCCGTAGTCAGAAACCCTTCCTCCCCCATCTCCGACCTCCATCTCAACCCCAACTGCCCCAGCAACGTCCTCCCATCCCGCAAAACCTCCTTCTTAACCGTACTCGACTGGTCCTCCTTCACGAAGAAAGCTACCTGATGCACATCCCTCGGCGCCATAATTGGACAATTCGTAAACTCGCCTTTCTCGAGCGGATAGGCGTCCCAGTTCAGACTCGTGGACTTGAACGTTGGCTTAGGGTTGAACGTCACGCTTTTTAGGACGATGGATGTGTCGGCTAAGTTGTCGATTTGTGCTTCTAATGCGAGGTTGCTGGTAGTATTGCCCTCTGAAGCAAGAGCTGAGACTTTCGTTCGAACGTTCAGGCAGGGGCGTGCTACGAATTGGTACATTTTCCGGAAAGTGCGAACACGGCCGCTAGAGGCTGCTTGTGCTTTTGATATAGTGGTCTCCGAATAAGAGATGCTGACCGCGAGCGTGTGGCTGCCTTCTTCGCGGAGGTCGAAACGGACGGTTTTCTGGAGGGATTTGTGGATATCTAGGGTGCTGGACGATGTGTCGTCGGGCTGGAGTTCAAGAGCGATTGTGCCGGAAGGTGATTGCATCTCTGCTGCTAGCTTGACGTTGGAAATTTGTCGCTCAGAGTCGGACTCTAGCTCGTTGTTCGCGGATAGTGTGCAAAGGAAGGGCTCCCCTACGTACGCTGTGCCGAAGGATGGGGGTAGTTTGAGCTAAAGCAGCTTCTCAATATCATGAAATTTTCTGAAGAGGAAAAAGGGCAAAGAGCGGCGCAGGGATAAGAGTTGAGACAGTGACAATTGCAAAAACATACTGCAGGAGTGGAAGTATCTTGCTCATTGTCGCTCTCCGCTGTAGCTACCCTCGACGGGAGTGGGAACTTCTGCGAAAGTGAGGGCTTTGACAAGCTATACCCTGTCAAAAGAAATTCTCATACAACATACAAAGGAAGGGTCTACCGCAAGACTACCGACAACAATCAGCGGTCGACTCACTCAAGTGCATCCTGGCTTGACCTTTCAAAGACAGTGAATGGGCCTCACGCCCTTGACTACCCTCCATCTACAGCCGCTTTGGATTCAAAGGGTCGAACATGCCTCATTAGATCACAGAACAAGTTGTTCCTTTAAGACTCCAAGAGTCGAGATGCCGAAGGTTGTGATGTCGGGGATGGAGTCAAGACATACGGGCCTTTGATTGGTCGCTTCCCCTTTCTTAGCGCTGTAAGGCTACGCTAATGCCTAGTGACGTCGTATTTCTTGACACTCCAAAATGCGATATCAAAAACCTTCATCTCCTTCAAGTAAATGATCATCACCGTCCACTTAGTTTGATTGCAACTGACCTGGTATTACCCCAACATGGGTAAATTCGCCTCAACACTAAAGGAGGAAAAGGCTCCCATGACACCTAAGAAGTCCGAATCGACGAGCAAGCGCAAAAGGGGCGGAACAACGACGCAGAGCAAGGGCAAGGCGCCTGTGGTGGATCTTACCCTGGACGCAGATGAGAGTACTCCAGCCAAGAAGAAAAAGAAGTCATCACCAAAGAAAGGAGACCCTCCTGAGGAAAAGCGGTTAAGGCAGTTTCGCAAGAAAGCGCCACACACATATCTTGACAGGCTGCACCGAGCTCAAACCCAGCGAATGTTCGTCATTGACCGCTCCCGTGGTGGTACTGAAGATGCACCGGAAGAGAAGATTGACCTAGCTGGCACCACTGGTAACGTCTACACTGTCAACATTGGGCATGTACCTAGCTGCACATGCCCCGACCATGCCAAAGGCAATCAGTGCAAACACATCATTTACGTCCTTCACCTAATCTTGAAAGCGCCTGAAGACCTACAATATCAACTTGCATTCCTCAGTGCCGAGCTGCGTGACATATTCGCCACCGCACCTGCTCCCATCAGTACGGCTTCCAAGAACTCAGGTACCGAGGAAGACGCTTCATCGAATCGCAAACCTTGCGAAGGCGATTGCCCTATCTGCTTCATGCCTCTCGACCCTGAAGAAGAGGAGATAGTATGGTGTCGCGCCGCCTGCGGGAATAATCTTCACTCCGACTGCTTCGAACAATGGGCAAAATCGCAGGCTGGGAAGGAGGTCAAGTGTGTCTACTGCCGGACACCCTGGCAGGGCGATGAGGAGAAAGTAATGAAGATATGCAAAGAGAAAGCTAAGAACTCGAGTGGCGAAAAGAATGCCGATGGTTATGTCAACGTCGGGCAAGAACTGGGATTAAGCGGGGCACGAGGTTGGTTTTTATACCCTTGTCCCTGCTCTAGACATGGTGGGTGATCGAAGATTGGCTAATGACTCGTTAGACATGTCTACTTATCACCAATTTTGGGTCCGGCGACAAGGATGGGGTTACTATTGAGATGTGGAGAGCATTTTGCTGAGCTCGCTGACAGCTCTAGCTTCGCTTAAGGCTGGTGTGAAGGCTTTGATATATCCCACAAGGTTGCTAATGCTCAGATTTCTGATGATAATGATCAAAGCCTAGCGACATAACTCCCTTACGGGCTTCAAGGTTTCTTCTGTGAACAGAGACTATGGATTTCGAAACACTGTATTCTATAAAATGATACCCATTGACCACATTGCAAAAAATCCCCGGACGCTTGCCAAATCGCGAGCAAACTTTTGTACTTGGAGCCATCTTCTAGCTCAGAACCACCTTCTTTGATCGAGACATCTCTCAATGTTTCAAAGGATTGCTTGCCTATTACTGAATTCAGGCTCTCTTTCCTCCGCCCACAACCAGATTATCGAATACATTCAATTGCACGGACCAACGAGGTCAGTCAGAAACTCATCGTTGAGAGTAGAACATGATTCTTGAGTGAAATCATGACTGCAGCGCTGGACGTTCTGACATAATGAGTAGGTCATCTCTATCGCCGTAAAAAGAACCTAGCACTCAAAGCTATTGCAGACGAGATTAGCGGAACTGCGCTGACGGCAAACTTTTTTGTTACAAGGGATAACCTCCAAGTCTCAGAAAAGAGTATCCTTGCCTGTCTTCTGTCGACAAGATTGTTACTCGGAGCATTCAATAGCCTGTACCAACGCAAGGGAAGCACTTTTGGACTGATCAAATAGAGCTGGGATCCCTTGGGTGTAACATTCGCCTGATGCAGAAAAAAAACCTCCGCATGAGTTAAGCAGATAATCCAGACGGTTGTTTAGGATATGTCACTTACAAAGCTCTCAACAGCTGAGGCTTGGCGTCATTCCTCACAAGTCTCAGAAGGGTATGTTATCATGGCGATCTTGCGGCCAAAGAGCAGAAGCTTCACTGGTCGGTTTTTACGGAGAGCGAGACAGCATTATTGTTCAGCTTTAGAGGACGCCTTGCTATTTAGGCTTTTGGAATTATATTTGATTACGGTGGATCGCAAATCAGGATGGTACACGCAACTAAAAGTTCTTGGGCCATTCCCGGAAATTTCCAGCCTTGCGTGGCGGAAAGCAATCTCGAATGCACTAAAATGGTCTAGTCTCCGCCTCATTTATTGCAGGAGCATCTCTAAGTTCTGACAACTCATTCCGCATGAGCCGAAGCCAAGATCCTCTCTAGTTCTACATCAACAGATGGCATTACCCTATGAAGAGAGCCACTGCCGTTTTGTCTAGGTTATGGCTTCTTTAGACCGGTTTGTTCCTGCATCCGGATGGTCCTACAACCCATCAAAACTAGAATTTGCAAAATCTCGCTCGAAGGAGATGGCTTCTTTGCCACAACTATGGGCTCATTCGCTGAATCTCCAAGATACGGAGGACTGCACCCTGGCTGGCCTTCTTTTTGATCATGGGTCACTGTGACTAGCCGCCTCGTAACCCTGCAAAGCCAAGATGACAGTGGAGCATCGTCTCTTCAGGAAGATTGTCTAGTCTGTTGCATAACTCCGCTTGCTTGACTCGCGTACTTTGACAGACCGCATGTTCAGAGGATCAAGCAGGGCGTTTCCTTGGGGTCCATACTACATATCAATCAAAGGCTTTTGCCTTGACATACCCGAACTCTTATAGCACGACTCGCCTTACACTTGCCTCTGATGCCTACCAGTGCCTCTGTCTTATGGCTTGTGCTATATCATCATTGCCCCATTTTTTCTTCGGTATTTACTGTGATACAATACTATCATGTCGCACGAAGCCTCCCCATTCAGACTTGCAAAGGTCAAACAACATCACACCACAAACCACCTCGTCTGATATCAGACCTTCTCGTCTCCCTAGATTTTGAGCTTCCTCGTTACACTGCTTCTTCGAGTGAACGAGATGACCAGAAAGGATCATTCGTCTGGCGACCACACCAATTTTGACATCAGCCTCAGCGAAATAAGCGACGAAGATTACTTCTACGTTGAAAATGCAAAATGCGACGAGCCTCCGGCAGATCACAACCAGATGCCTGAAATCGCGAGCACAAATACCTTGCAACAGTCTGGCCTGCTGGTGAACAACATTGAAAATCCGGGCTTGAAAAATACAAGTAGCATCATGGGCGACGGCGTGCTCTCAACCCAGGCCCCGATCATGAGGACAACACCACAGGCACACTTCTACGATCGCAACGACCATCCGTCGCATCCAGCATATTCTTTCAACAACCCCTTCTCGAACCAGAGCCTTCGATCAGCCGACGCCGAGCCGGGCTCCCCATACAGCACAAGCGACTCTTCGCCATCGAGCACCACCACTTTACTATTTACGCCTGTCGGGACGCCAGCGAGTCCCACAAATCATTGCTCTTTCGAACACAAAGCGCTAAACGCATTCGGCAAGCCTTTCTGCCAAATCCCCTCGCCTCTACCGCTAGAACCACCACCGTACCACCCCAGCACGGTCAACCCTCTTGGCGCAGGACAGCCTCACCCGACTCAGGCCAACTCTTCGAGCAGCAAAAATGCCTTATCGCCCCTACAAATCAACCACCTAGTCACACGCCTTCTGGACCTCTCTTCAACTTTACAGCCTTTGGTCCCACCATCATACAGGCTGGACCTAACCATCCGAATGCACCCCGCACGCCTGCACGACCACCTCGACAAGAACGCGTTCGATGTCGTCGAATTCTGCGAGTGGCTTGCAAGCATTTGTTTGGCCGCTTGTGCTCCGATGAGGGATGGCGAAGTTAGAGAGTTGGTTGGAGATGTTCAGAGGAGGTTTGTTGGTAGGGAGACTGGGAAAGGTAGTGGGCCCGGAGGCGGGGCAGGGAAGGCGGGGAGGAAGGTCGGGAAAGGACAAGGAGCAAATTGGGCGGAGGATGTTGAGGGAGTGATAGGACGGTGGGAGGAGTTTGTGGGGTGTATGAGGAGTGTGAGTTCTTCACGTTCTTTGTGTTCTTGCATCTCCCTTTCTTTTCCGCCTATTTCTCTTTCTCCTTTTCAGGAGTTTCCACACCAATCTCGGCATAAAGGGAGAGCACCACCCTCAATCTCCCATTCATTTGACAGCAACCCTTCTCGTCTGTTCATTCGTCGCATTAGACTATGTGTCATCGGCATTGTGCCTTATGCCTAATCAGTGGCAACAAGAACACCAATACTGACGATCTGATCACAGGATATCGAAGCAACGAGGCAGAGAATAGCAGCAGCAGCAGCAGCAGCGAAAGTACGCCCCACGATGCACACGAAAACCAAGTTGCCAATGCGGTGAGGCATCCTGCAGCTGATGGGCGGGTCTTTGCATGTATGCATGCATGCATACAACTACATGTACCCAAGCGGATCATGTCGGCCAATGGTAGATTACGTCAAGAAAGCCGAATCACTCAATGTTATGCTATGCTCAAAGGATGTTAGAGTCAAAGGCTGGAAAAGTCTTAAGTCACTCATTGGAAAAGCGAATGTATAGTACAATAGATTGGTCGTGATTCATTTCATAGGGTATTAAAGATATGTTTTTTCTCACTGGTCGTTTCCTGTTCGCTTGGAATTGCTCGCATAATCGTATATCGCCCCCTGATCCTGCTTGATTTATATCCTATCATACAATCTCCCCTAGCCCTCGGCCCAACTTCGCCTGCTGAAGCCAAGCCTGAAATCATAGATATCAATGCCGCATAAAATCGCTCAAAAAGGTTGCCCCTACACGAACGCACACAAATCAGCCAATTCATCCCCACAAAACAAGAAAAAAAAGACAGCATTCTATCAAACGAGGAAGTGTCACACACTCGTATAAACAGAACTAGCCACCCTCGGATTCCTCACCTGAAAAGCAGGATGGTGCGCCAACTCCGGCTTCGGCACCCCACCGACAACAGGCGGTCGCAACACCCCTCCTTCCTTCTCGTCCGCGTGCGCATAGAAGCCTAGACCTTGGTGATCGTTCGCTGGTGGGGGAGCGTTGCCTGTCACGGGCGCGGACACGTTGCGGCGCTCGTTGGTGGAGTCGTTGCGGGTGTGGTAGGAGGGAAGGACGTCCCCGACCGTGCGGGAGCGTCGCAGCGAGAAGGCACGGGTGCGTCGGACGGAGGGGTGAGAAGATGGGAGAGGCGAGGTGTAAGGGACGGGTTTCTCGTGAGCTTGACGACCGTGTTGGCGGATCCAACGCGCGGAGATGTCGTACTTCTTGTCGCGGAAGGAGTAGGAGGCGAAGATGTTGACGATGCCGAAGATGCAGGTTAGAATGCCGGCGGAGATCACGCAGCGCCACATTGGGGTGCCGAGAGAATTTTGGGATGTTGCTTCTTTGTTGAGGTTGCCGAGGACGGAGACACCGAGGATTATCATTATGACGCCCAGGGTTACGAAGCCGTGGGAGGGTGAGAGTAAGGGCCAGTTGAGGGCGATGTAGCGTCGGAAGAGGTTGATTTCCGTGATTATGAGACCCACTGTTTGGTGTTAGCGAATTTGAGCGGATAGAATTGAAGAAAGGGAGGGGAAAAGGGGAACATTATTGGCAGCTTTGTAGGGTGAAGGGAAGACTTACTTGCAAGAAAGGCTTGAATGAGGTGGCTGACACCGTCAAAGAAGAAGAACTTGCTGACCACAAAGGTCTTGACGAGCATCACGAATGATGCCGCGACAACGGCGAGCAGGCTGACAATGTTGCATACGCGGATGATGTTGAGGACGATGACGCCCACATCGCGCATGTCTCTCTTGAAGAAGGGCATCTCGCCAGCGAGGTGATGAATTTCTTGTCTTGGATCGAGATGGTGATTTGAAAATTGTCAAACTTTCCGGGTGAAACGTGCGATTAGGGCTGCGCAGCAGTGTGGGTGTGGAGGTGATATATTAGGAGCTCGAGCCAGTCGAGGAAAGAGAAGGACGTTGTGTGATGAAGAAAGAGTCAGGAACAAAGAAGGTTGAGAAGACAATAGGGCGTAGGCCCGAAGATAATAGTGCTGGACAATAGGAACAAAGGGAAAAGAGAACAATAAGAGAGGTTTACAGAAGGGAAAAGCATGAGATAAATCAGAAGTGAGTCAAATCAGGATTACCATTTTGACACACAGATCAACTGTCGTGGTCCGTTGCAGGGTCTGCACATTCGCGAGCAAGTGGTGCATAATTGGTATTGGGACCAAAATAAGTCCAGGATATGCGCCCATGAACGACCTCAGGCCCCTGTCGTTTCGCCATGTAAAGATTTGGTGACTTCAGGACTGGAGATTCTCGCATAGGTGAATGGCTGGTGATGGCCGAAGTAATCGCTGAACAGGAGGTTCTTGGTTTCAGGTTTCAGCGTTTACACGCTCTCACACTCTCACAGTCACACACTCCTGAAACCAACACGTAAAGTCGTGTCAGTCACGTGATATGGACATATCTTTAGACTTACACCACTGAAGACTTCACTAGCACAATGTGTAGAGAACGTATATGCAATGACAGTCAAATGCATTTTGCATAAGTGAGCCGTGGCCAAAAACCCCCAAGAAAAAGAAAAGGAAAAGGAAATTGAAAAGTGCCTGAAAGTTCCAGAACCCCAGAGCCCTAGCCGACTCGGCAAACCTTCCCCGCCTACCGCTCCCCTAAAGCACCACCCGAGAGGTCCAAAAATATCCTAGTACCTCCGCTTCCTCCGCAAATCCTTTTTTCCCCTCAAGCTTACACCCATCCACACAAGCAAACCATCCCAACACTTTCCTTACAATCGAGCCCGAGCTCCATCCCAGCTGAACCTCAACTTCAAAGGGAAGTCTAGTTCAAGCCATGGCGCGCGGTAACCAGCGAGACAAAGCCCGCGAGAAGACCCAGAAGGCTTCTCAATCTGAGGTACCACGATCCCACCTTCCCCTTACTTCACCCTCCTCTATCCCTTTGATTTCCTCTCCGTCTTCCATTCCATTCCCATTTTCTCATCAGCAAGATTCTTTGTTTCTTTCTCTTTGGAGGAGGGACCATGTACTGACTTTTGGACAACTCTACAGAAAAAGAAAAACAACCAATCCGGCACCGAGTTCGCCCGTACAAAGGAAGTCCAAGCCCAGATCATGCGCGAGAAGCAGGCCGCTGCTGCTGCTGCCAAGAACGCCGCGGGAGGATCGAGCAAGAACTGAGGAAGTGCCTCAAAAATCCTTTGTGGAGGTGAAGAGGCGGGGAGGTTCTCATGCTTCAAGAAAAAGATGTTGTGGAGCTATGAGGAGCTATGAGTGGCTTGGCGTGCTGGCATGGTAGAGAGATTGGAGCTGGAAAATGCAAGAGGAAGAAAGGCGTTACGATACAAGAGGGGAGGTGATATTGTATGCATCATCGACTTAGCCAGCGAGGCGTTAATTCAATCATTCAAAAATCCTAAGCTCAAGAGCTGAGCTGAGAAATGACAGTAATTTGATCATGATCATGATAATGGTGCAAGATTTTCTTACAATGCTTAATTGTAGTTAGCATTTTATTTGCAACGTTGAATTGTGAGCTAGTCCTTCACTACCTAATTACCTTCCGCGACTGCAGTAGTATGCTGCGGTATTATTTGTGGTGTTGTACATAACCTGACGTACCCGCATCAAGCCATTCAGTCATGGGAAGCGTGAATATGGTATTGTTACACGTGACCAAGCGACGTTATGCCATCCATACCACCTTACCCCTCGCTATGCCCCTTCGCAATGCTTTGAAACACGACTGCCGATTTGAGATTTTTCTGTATTTGACGCTGAGCGTCGTTAGGGTGCCCCACTAGGCCTTCGAAACATCGTCTGCTGGTGCTGGCTGTTTGACAGCAACATCTCGGCCCGTTGGAACACTCCGCCTTCGAAAACGTTGCTCATCCCACCGCTTGAACTGGCTGGCGTCTTGGGCACAGTCGCTTGGGCTGCCGTCCCTAAAGCAGCAGACATTGGAGTTGCAGGCACGCTGCCATTGTACGGACTAGACACAGACCCATTGGTCGACCCGTTAGACCCATTTGGACGCCGGTGTTGATAAGCTTGATGGGTTGCCATTGAAGGCAAAGGAATCGGCGGAGGATGCATCTTGTGCTGATTTGTGTATCCTGTCTGTACTGGCGTAGGCGAGCGAGAGTTCACCTGTGATGGAGGAAGACTATCCCCAGTATATTTGAACCATGGCGTACTTTGGACGAGCGACCAAGCCTGTGAGACGTTCAAGTGAACTGGTCGAAGCCGATGCCGTACCTCAGGGTCCATTAGATTCAACTTCTTGGTCTCTTTGAGTGAGGTCACAAGATCGCCGTAAGCATTGACAAATCGCTGGACATACATCCAATAGTCCGGGTCATTGCGTGCGTCGGGATCGTTCAATTTGATTTTTTGAAGGCGAATATTCAGACCCTCGCTCAGTTCCCCACAAAGATGCGTGCGATTGACGATAACTTGCCATAGATTCTGGGTGCTAATAGGTGAGTATTGCTTTCGTGAAGCTTGAAGACTGCTTTGAACACGAGGCTCAATGTATCCAAGAGCAGACAGGCTCTGTCCAACGGCCCGTTGAAGCAGAACATAAATTCTTTCGAACATCTCGGCCTCTGACTGCATTTGCCGTGAACGCTCGGATTGGACGGACACACTGCCCTGTCGAGAGCGAGGGATAGATAGGCTGCCTCCAAAAGATTCACCAGATCTTGGCGTACCAATCATGGAAGTTGCTGACGAAGGTGGCAGATAATATCCAGTCCTGCTACTCGACCGGCTGGTGGCACGACTTGACGCAGTTGACAGAGACGGTGGGTATCTTGAGGAGTTGAGTACAGCAGCGATGTTCGTCTGGTTGAGAGAATGTTTGCCGACACTTCCGTTGCGTAATCGTGATCCAGGTCTTGGATGACTTTGGGTCGGGGTAAGCGCGTCGTCTCTATTTACGGATCTAGGTTCAGAAGGCTGTCTTGAGGCTGGAAGACTTTTGAGGGTTTCTTGCAGGACTGTCTTCTTTGGTGGTAGTATTCGACGAGCGTTGCGCTTCTCGTTCGAGCTTCCGTAGAGAAGTAACATTAGCGTACGAATGTACTTTGGGTCCCCATCAACTATCAGTTGGTTAATGTTCTTCAGAAGAATGCCAGCAATTTGTCCGTAAACATTTAGAGAAGCATGGGTAGCTCGGCAAACAGTCTTGCGGGCGAGCTGCTTTACCCTTTTGCCTTTACTTGCAGCACTATTGAGGTCGTGAAGCGACTGATCCAGGTGCTCAAGTTGGACAGACGCCTGGTGTTGGTAGAGTTCGAGTGACGTGCGCTTTGAATGTGTGTCCTTAACAAGAGCTACTAGCGAGGAAAGGTGTGGTTGAACAAGGTGTAAAGAATACAGCACGCCCTTCGCACCTTCGGCTAGCCCGTCATGTTCTTGCGTGTGCTGTTTCTGCTCTGGGACACTGGAGAGGCGCCTTATGAAAGTTCCGTTTTGACCGCTATTGCGGCTGGCTTCATTGTTCGGATTGTCATCGCCCGGACGCAACACGTTCCGCAGAGCCGAGCTATGACTTTGGCCTCGTAAATGGTAGCTGTTTCGCTGCGTACGATTTTCGTCAAGAACTTCCAGCTCTGTACGTTTTTTGGGAACCATGCCCATGCGCTTGGTCCGGTTGTGAGTTGCCTGCAGAACGCTTTCACTATTGCTCCTATTCCTTTCGTTATTCAGCGCAAGAGGTGCCAGACCGGGTCGTCGGGGTGCACCGTTCTGTAGGGAGCCATGCTGACCCGAAACCGCACGACTGTGGGTCCGTGATGGTCTATGGTATCCGGGCGAGCGAGACCCTGGGGCTGGGTCTAGCCCATTCGAAAGGTACCCGGGCTCTGTTGGATTTACGGGGAACCTTGACAATGCCCGTGGAGTTTCCAGTGGTCCGTCACTTCGCCGTATTAGCCTGTAGGTAGTTCTTGATGCATTTCAGAATTACCTCAACTCATCAATCTCATTTTGCTTAAGTCGAAGATAGTCCAAGAAACGCGACGTCACAAAACGTTCCTGCTCTTTCTCGTTGTCTGGCATTGAAGTAGGACCAGACGAAGGAATGGTCTTCTCAACATACTCGATCAGCTCATCTTTCCATTTGTTGTTGTCCACTTTCAACACCCGCAGTGTGCTTATCTTGCTAAGGCTAGGAGGCAAGTCTTCAATTTGGTTGCAGCGAATGGAGAACACGCGAAGAAATCTGAGGTTGCTGATTTCGTCCGGAACAAATCGAAGTCGGTTTAAGCTGAGGTCCAGAATTTCGAGCTGGTGTAGACCGAAGATCTGCACGAGGGTCAGTAGTTACTCGCCTATAAGTGAAAGTAACTCACAGCCTGAGGGATCTCTTGGAATTGATTGTCCCGCATATTTAAATATTTGAGCGCAGAACAACTGACAAAGTCTGGTGAGAGGTAGCGAAGTTGGTTGTGGGCAACGTTGAGCCTGCATCAATCCGTATCAGCAATTTGTTCACTTGTTCAGAATATGTCGCCTACCGCTCAACATCTTCTCGTATGATTGAAACAACCTCACTAGGTATCTGAGCTATATTTCTCTTGGTCATAGTGAGGGTCAGCTTCTGAGGGCCAAGACCATCTCCCGCGAGACCACTCCCGGCCAGCAATTGCTTGCCATCCTGCTTCACCTTTTCCCACTCATCCTGAAAAGCCTCAACGCATTCGCGCGTCGTCAAGGGCTTTCGTCTATCATCTGCAGAGCGAGAAGATAATGCAAAATGATCGGAGGCACCATCGTAATCAGAGGTGTAGATACTTTTAGTAAGGTATGATTAGTACAGTCGGGTCACGGCTCACCACCATTCCAGACGTACCTTGGATTTGAATGCTCTGGCATTGTCAAATATCCATCAAGTACATCTGTGCCATTAGTGTATCCATCAAGAGTGCGGAATCCCGATTGAGTAGCGACAGTCATGGCAGGCTTTCACCCGGCCCCTGAACAAGGACACGGGGTGTGAGGTGTTGGGTGAAGAGGAGGGGGTGGTTGGGTCGGTCGCGAAAAAAGGAGACAGGTCCAGTAAAGCCTCTAAGTCGATGAACCCTTCCCCACAACAACCCATCTCTTCACATATTTGACGTGTAGAGGTCGACGGAGAGTGAATAAACCACGTGAATTTTACGCTATGGACGGGGCTGTCAAACAGAGGAAAGGGACTTGGCTTCGTGCCTTGCAGTGGAGGCGGCTAAAGGCGGGGCTAGAGGAGTCTAGCAGGGATGTTTCATTTCTTGGGCTGTTTAGCCTTAGTCAGCTAATGCATGTTGATCTGTCTCGTCTTCAAATTTAGATCTCCAATACGGCATGTTAAGGGGACTTCTTTCTACAAACGATCCTGCGATCGTCTTTGTTAAGACAGCATCTCATAGCTTGTTGCAGAAGTCATACTGACTTTCGAGGCTGCTGACATCGGGATAGCAAGAATCGAAAATGCAATTAGAGCATCATCAAGCTCGAATAGCCTATTAAATACTATCGTATCTCTTGACTACCCTGCGTGAAAGTTGCGCCACCCTCTGCACTTTGCCCCTGTGCAGGAATTCGGTCGGATACTTCCTCTAAAGCTGCCACCTCTTCTCCTGGGGATGCGCTTGTCATATCCGATGACTCCGTTCCAACAAACATCGCCGCGCTCCGTTGCTGTATGATTTCTGTTTGTTTCTCCGCCCAAGCCTTCCACCTCTCGTATTCTTGATTCTCTAACTGCATCCCGACTTCCATCGGTGACGGGCCGAAATGTGCGCCCATCATCAGCGCCTCTTCCCTGGCGACTCTTCGCTCAGTATCCTCTAGCAACCGCAGCTCGTAGAACTCTTTTCTCGCTTGATCATACGCGCTGGCCTTGCTTATATCGGGATCATGATGTCGAAGCCACATTTGTCGTTGTATCACGCTTTAGCAGTCTGTCAGCCTTGACTCATAACCCAAGATGTTTGAGCTGTAGCTTCACCTTTCACCACTGAGTGATATTTCTGGCCGCCGTATCCGTGACCAATCTGTTCTATAAGAATCTCTGCCATCGTCTTCCAATATCATCCGTGGTCTAGCCAATTCCCACGGATGATCCTTGAAAAAGTCCGCTCGATATTCATCCTCCTCGTAGGTGATTTCTTGTGGTTTGAATAATTTGCTCGCCTTCTTCGTCTTTGGCCGCCCTCTCCTTTGATGCGGTATAGGCTGGCCACGGACAAGAACCTGTGCTGGTGGAACAGTGCCGATTACGCCGTGCCACGGTGGCAGTTGGCGAGTTTTCTGCGCCTGGAACTGTTGTGAGGCTGCTTGATGAACTCGTAAAGGTCGGAAGTCGTATCGGCCCATACTTCTTGTCTACCTTCGCCTTAAAATCAAGTCTGCACTTCGAAGAAATAGCATAGAGTGAGAAATGGTCTGATGATTTTCGATATCTGGATGATCCTCGAAAAGTGTAGGTGGGAGGACGTGCATCAGGCGGCTTGTTCCGCCCACGGATCATGCCTAACATGAATTGGACTCCGCAACTTCATTATCCATTGAAGACAACGTAGACTTCAATTGATGCTTCAGGAGCAGTCGGTCATGCTATGAACTCTCTAAATGGATTCCACAGACAATGCGGTTCAAAGAAGACCTCAAGTCAAGACAAACAAGAAGTTAGGGAGGGCTTCTAAGCTAGCCTTCGTCTTCACTTTTGGCCAGCCATTATTCTTCAGCTGGACTGGTCTGCTGAAGGAACAGCCCATAAAGGCTGCTTACAGGAAGCATCCTTACATACCTCCGCACACCTCCACCGGCCAACCACCCCACCACGAGCCCCAAAACCTTGGAACTCCTCCTACTGCCGAGTCGCCTTACGTAGAGCATGTCGGTAGAGTATTCTTTGAGGCTCTCAGTAAGGCGGGCCAGTGTAGACGACATGCAGCTTCACCCTCATGTAGGGGCAGGTACCTCTTCACTTCACCAGCGAGGATCTCGTCATCCCAGGAAAAATGGCTCAATCATCGAAAGCAGATACGGCACTTTCACGAGGTCTCTTCTTTGCCCAGACCTCGCCTTAAGAGCTCACCATTGACGCGTGAAGAATACCTAAGTATGGTTGATTACTACGCAGATATCCACAGCTCCTTCGAGAAGCCGAAAACTCGAGGACATATTCGATGTATAAGTGGACCGCCTTCTCCTCCAACGGTACCGTCAGTGAAATTGCCAAAGGTCGTTGATTCTACTCTTCCTCCAGCTATAAGGACTGCAATAGATCAGGCAGTCTCAGCCTTGAGGCATCCTGATTGCGGACACCTAGAAGCTTGGAAAGCTTATAGTTCTCTACCATCACCGGGTGTCGCTTACTTGACAGACGGACTACAACGGACTGTATTGCAGCGGCTCTCACTTATCGAGAAAAAGGATAGAGAATCAATGTTTCGCTATATGTCTGTGATGGATGACATGAAATCAATGAACCTTCCACTCCTCGAATGCGAGTGGAACACAGCGATTGCATTCACTGCACACTCATTTGAGCGTATTGATGGCGCTGGAGTTGAATCGGCCTTAATCAAATGGAGAGAGATGGAACAGCAAGCAGGGGTCAAGTCTGGCTATGTAACATTCAATATCTTGTTTGATATGGCGACCAAAGCAGAGAAGTTTGTGCTTGCCGAAATGATTCTGGAGGAGATGGAAGCTCGTAAGCTTCGTATGAACCGATTCTGCCGCACTGCCATTATATACTATCACGGTATGAAAGGCGATGGCGATGGCGTCCGACAAGCCTATCGCGAGCTCGTCCAGGCAGGCGAAATTGTCGACACCGTCGTCATGAATTGCGTGATCGCGTCACTGATCAGAGCTGGCGAGCTTTCTGCCGCAGAACATGTCTATGAGCGTATGAAACGAACATTACAGAAATATACCGGTCGCCGAATACCTTACATCGATTGGAGAGAACCTCGAGATGCCGGCAGAGTCCTTCAATCAGCGGCGCAAAATCACAAGAACAATCCGGAAGCGCATCGAAGGCTGCAAGACGAACAATTCTTGGCCCCTAGTCCGCAAACTTTTTCCATCATGATCGAACATCACGTGTCGAAAACAGGGGAGCTTCGGCGTATCGCTTCACTGCTGGCGGAGATGGAGCGGCTCAGCGTCCCGATCCAAGGTCGCATCTTCGTGAAGATCTTCAAGGGCTTTTGCAATCACGGCGGCATACGATATACTGCGTGGACAAAAGCGCGTCTCGAGAGCGTTTGGAACGCTTTGCTTACTAGCCTGGATCAGAAGCTTGAGACTGTGAAGCTGGACAGATGGATGATTATCTGGGCTGTGCGAGCTTTTGAGAAATGCTTCGGACCAGAAGAACCGTTGCATATCTGGGAAGAGTTGCGACGGCGGTGGAAGGGTGACTTCCAGCACCTTGCCAGCACCCAAGACATATTGCAGGAAACTCTAAGGGGAGGCTTGCGAGCGACTGTGACACCAAAGGAAACGTACAGCTGAAACGACGGCTATATAGCCAATGCAATCAAAGTCTTGGAATGTTCATATCAGTCGGTGTTTTCTGAGCATGTCAAGAGCTGCCGCCCCTTTCTTGCATATTAGTGTTCTATTCTCCTCCCATTCCAAAGCCGCCATGCCCTGCAACAGACAATCCGCCAAATCATCCATCTTCCCAAACTTCTTCAACGTACCTCTCGACTCAAATCTTGCAAGAAACTTGACCTTAGTATTAACAGCCCGCTCTTTGACCGCCACTACGTCCTCCCCCTTCTGAAACCACTCCGACACAAGCGCACTCATATCGCTCTTCTTGTCCTTCCCCACCTTCCTCTTCCTCCCCGCACGCCCCCCTTTCTCCATCCTTTCACTCTCACCACTACCAAGCCAAAACCCTGCAACCCGACCCGGCAGCACGCCCTGCACGCTTCCCCTCCACCTCCCCTCCCTCCTCAATGTCTCCAACACCGCATACAGCATAGCTTCGAACATGTTCACCTTCAGCGTCCACTCCTGCACCGCGAACCCACCTCCTGAGCGGAAGCGCTGACGCTCGATCAGCACATGCGCGGAAGGATCATGCTCAATTAGGGTGGAAAGCCATGCGCTGGCGTGAGAGGCGTAGAGGAGGGGGTCATAGGCGTCTTTTGCTATTACTGTCTCTGGCTCCACATCCGTCTGGGTGCTTTCAGGTTTGCGCAGAACGTTGAGGCGCTCCCACTCCGTTATGACGGGGGTCGCGGAGGGGTGGATGCGGCAGTAGGCTAGGTTCTTGATGCCCATATCTATGCTGAGGATGCTGCTGACTCTTCTGCCTTCATCAACATACCCCTTGAGGTCATGTGAGGCATCTGGGGTGGCTGTTCTATTGCCATGACCGTTTTGGCGTGCGAAGACGCTCGTGGGTAAGGAGGTTCCGAGGAGGTCGATTAGGGTGGCTTTTCTACCGGCGGGACTGACGCCAATCGCGTTGGCGATGGCTTTTAGCTCGCGGGCCTTTAGGTGGTGAAGCCATGAGAGGGACGGGGCCATTCATTATGTCGATTGAGCGGCTGTTGTCAGCTTCAACGGATCGGAGATGCACCTGAATGATAGGAAGACGCGACGCGGGTCATTGAAGGCTTGGCGCTAGCGGAGCAAGAATAAGGCTGAGCGGAGCGGCATCTGACAGTTTTTGCTGAAGGTTTCGGAGTGAGACATATCGTGGATCTTTCCCAGTGCCATTTGATCTTACCCACTTTCATGCTCGGTGAACGACTAAATGGATTACTTCAATTAATGTTGTCTTCTGTGCCGCAATATGGACGAGAAACGCAAACATCTGCGATATTTGCTAAGTGGACCCTTCTGTGCATCCCTTATGATCGTGTGTCAACTGGGGCTAAATCTTCCTATTCGTGCGCTTTCTCTTGCGCTCAGCCTGGTAACTGTTCTCTCGATCACAGGTCTTGTCATTGGTATGGCTCCTATCAGAAGCCATGGTACTTCCGCTGAGGATAAGGCGGATCGGTATCGTCGTTTGCATCGCAATGCATCCCCCGAACTACCTTGTCTAGCTTGCGACCCTCATTTCCGTATTGGGGGTTGTTGCGTGATGGCTTCTATGAATGGCTTGTCCGCATCGCTTGTCGCCAACGGCTGATACCAAGATGTTGTTTCATCGAACGACTGATACAGGCACAACTCGCTTCTTATAGCTGTTGAAATTTGTTAGGTTTCAGAGAAGACCTGAGCGTTTCTACCTTGCAATTTGAAGCTTTGCAGTCAGCAAGCCTGCCAATGAAGCATTCTTCCTATTCCAAATTACTTTTACCCAATAGCTTTGTTTGCTAAACACCATTACGCACTTCGGCTCAGCCAATCGTCTGCCCTTGTACCTGGCTTCGAGACTGTTTGACGCGGCACAGCGGGATTATTGCTACCACATGAATCTTTCATCATCTGGACCCAATAGGACGAAGGTAATCTGGCCAGCCTTTCCAATGGACCACTATTACATACGTCTACCTGACCAACCGCCACTGCTACACTACATAAACAGATACATCCCATCTTTCAACATTCTATACTGTGCTTATCTTTTCTGATCCTTTGCTCTCTCTTTTAAACCAAGATATTTGTTCAGGAAAGGCATGGCAGAATCATTCTTTAGCTACAATATTTCAAGACCGTATCCATTTGCATGGTTTACTTGGGTAGTGATCCTGGGCGGGGCGCTATTTGCTACTTTTTTCACGTTCCTCAACATCGCTGCCAATGGATACACCCTGAGGTATGAAGTCTTCATCCGCTTCGATTCTGCGGAAAGCAAGCATCTTACTCTTTCAGTGTCACCTACACAACAAATCCAAATCAAAGTTTCCCTCAGGCCAAATGGACAACAACCTGGCCTTTCACAATCAACAATAAGGTCAATCCCTCACAAGTCTCATTTGCTTACACTGATGAGTGAATACACCAGGTTTCAGCATCTTGCCAAGCGCGGGACATCTCAGTAGGCTCGGGTACGCAACTGCATCTGGCGTACGTGCTCCAGTATCAAGCGCTGATTGTGCATGGAGACTTCTTCACAAACCAATTGAGCCTACCATATAGGCTCGCCGGCGTATGGCAGACTAGTCCTACAGGAAATCGGATCGCTTCGTCTCTAAGTTATCTGAACAACACGCTGAACGATTGCGGTATCAATTATATACAGATCGAACTTGTAGCCGAGGACAGGACTGCAGAGCAATTTGGCTGGAGTCAATGGGGACCTAGAATCTCAGTTAGCCAGCACAAGGGTTATGCATAGCCCTGACCTTCCCTCTAACAGTCAATAGGCCTCAGCCACTTGTTTCGTCAACAACGCCGCTGAACGTACCATGTTGAACCTCACCACCGAGTATGATCTGCTCCCACCAACAATTAGGAGTGGACAACAGAGCACTTTTCTTGAACTTGATGGGAAGAACAAAGCAAGTTTTTGGTGGGGTGCCTCTTTGGTGTGAGTCTCATGTACTGATCTCTCGCTAAATCGAGACTGCTTACGAATGGTTACCCAGGTCAACGTATTGGATCATAGTCGCCCAAGCTATGTAGAAAGTCAGGGCCGACAACATGGATAGCGACAAGGTTCTTAGAAAAGGTTCCATAAGTATGTCTTGCTGACTTCCCTAGTCTTGTCCTCGAAGTAACGTAGGCACATAGATCTTGTTCCGCGTGTAAGCAACAACTTTTCTAGCCTAGACTTCTTTGAGGCCCATTACCACTTTATCATGCAAACTCAAAGTACTGGAGACGTGCCGATCCTGGTCAACTTTCCAAAAGACGGCAATAGCCTGAGTAACTGGAATATAAGCAAACTATATCCAAACATATGGAACGTAATAGATAGATATGGGAAAGCTTTTTATTCGGCCGTGCTAGCAGACTTAGGCCAACTATCTCCTCCAAACGTCCTCCTACCTTCCAATTCATGGTTGTTATAGCAATACACTGAGGTGTTCGATGATCTGGATATCGGAAGCAACGTAGTTCTAGGGCCTGCACGTTAGAGCTACGACGCTCTCCATAGTCAAGGATAGACCGGCGAGCTCTCAATCACATAGTCCACAATCTATCAACAATACTTCTGTTAGGTTCCTCAGCGGAAAGCCTTAGGCTCGCTGATCATTCTGGTGGTTATTGTAGATATTGTCTTCTTGCAGTTCGTCTGGAAGGTATTCAACTTGACCGTTGGATGGTACGTGGAGCGTAGATATCCCATGGCTAAGTATTGTCAAGGTTGTACCACCTTGATGGAAGGCTAGAAAATGGCTCCATTATAGGGAGAAAGCGATGACTCGTAGTAGCAACGGCATTCGGAGGAACAAGCCCTACCTTAGAGTCAAGTGAGAAAAAGTTCGTTGCGAACCGTGTAATCTATCGCTGTATCCAATAAATTCACAATACCTAGCTGGCGGCTACGCTCTCAAGTACTTTACAAATGTTTCCATCTCCAAGGCACTTAAGAGCTCTTGTCCAAATTCAGGAGCAATCAGCAGCTCACTCACGATGGCGATTTCATTAATAGAGTATAGCAACGCTGCTGCAGTCATCAAGAATAGAACATAATTCTTCCCATTCCTTCCGCGAAAGGAGCAGCAGAGTGTGCGATTTCCGTGCTATGCAGATTACCAGCAACAATCTTCTGCTTTCCATTACCAATGTGTACTCGCTCAACAATCTCGCCCTGAGCATTATTCACGAGCGTAGCCTTACCATTCGCGTTCAACGCGGTCATCATACACTCCACAAAGTGGTAGACCATCGGTGATCGCTTCTCGTGATCCTAGCGCTTTATCGAACCTCAGATTGAATGTCACCCGCCTTGTCCAGATTCCGGACCGGTTTTGGTGTAACACAATGTACGGTCAGAAACCTTGAGATCATTGACGGCGATATTGATCGTTTCTGTTGATACCACGAGAGGGCTGGTGAGCGCAACCCTGGTCTTGGTCGTGATCGTATAGACTGCTAGTACCTAGCCCGGATCTGATTCGCCAGGGAAAAATGAAGGTGGTTGAGAGTTGCCATGCCCTTGGGGAAGAAGACCTCTCGTAACTTGGTGAAACAGCAGGTTCAAGGTTTCCTGGCTTTCTGGTGAAGAAAGAAAGTTTACCACAGGCGGCTAGTAATAAGTGATACGGCGAACAAACTGGTGGCTCGTTTTGCTGCGACGACTAGAGGTATTTGGTGTCTTTTCAGTGATGCCTCGACGAAAATTGCT